>CM053771.1:48816837-49064102 GCA_028658325.1 Potorous gilbertii
CTCTTGGTAAGGGGTCGGGATTACTGTGCAGCCAGGCACAATTAAACTAGAAACAATTAAAATTATGGAGCCCAGAAGAGATAGAAAAAGTAGCGTCATTGTTCGTCTTGCCATGAAATCCACAGCAGTGGTAGCCTCTGCACCTTTGTGAGGCCATAGAATAGGGAAGGGACAGTGAAGAATCTCAGGAAAGTGCATCTAGACTGTCCTTTCTCCGGATCCTTCAATAGCTCCCAATTTCTGAACCCAACTTGATCTCACCACCATCAAATGGGCCCTAAACCAGTCCTTCAGTGCAGATAGCCAAGGATATATTGGTTACATTGGCAGGGCATACCCTTTTTACCATGACATAACACAGTGACCCGGACAGACTAGGATATTAGCTGAAAATTCTGAGGGTTGCAGGATGGTGTGGAAGGAAAAATACCAATAAAAATAGCAAAATGCTTCACATCCATTTGCATCCATCGTCTCCCTAGAGCCTCCACAACAACCCTACAGAGCAGGGACTTACCTGTATTATTATTTCCTGTCAACCTAAGGCTCAGAGATCAGTCCTTGATCACAGAGCTAGTCAGCATTGCAGACAATGGCAACGAGGTGGGGTAGAAAGAGTCCTGGACCTGGAGTCAGGAAGATCTGAACTGAAATCCAGCCTCAGGACCTTACTAGCCATCGGACCCTAGGTAAATCATCTAACTTCTGTCTGCCTCAGTTTCCTCATCTTTAAAAGTGTTAATAGTAGTAACACCGGAGTTATTGTGAAGATCAAACGATATGTTTGCAAAGTGCTCTGCAAACTTTAAGTGCTATATAAACACTAGTTATTATATCCCTGATTCCTAGTCCAGCACAGTCTTTGCTATAATATGCTGTGACTTAAGTATAGTTCACATATAAGGTGTAAGGAAATCTGGGATCATATGAAGTATAAGTCAGAAGAGTGATGGGACATATGTATCAATTCAATTATACCAGAACTTTGAATATAGAAAGAATCCCTAATTGAGAGTCAGGAGCCTTGGGCTTGAGATTGAGCTGAATTTGTCATCAAAGGACCCAAATCCAAATCCCACTTCTTTGGACAAATCTCATCACCTCTCAGACCCTCAGTTTCTTCCTCTATAAAAATGGAGTAAGAACAGAATGCTCTCTAGGGTCTCTTCCATTTTTAAATCCTGTGGTCCTCTGCCATTGAGTCACTAGGAGTGATCTTAGGCAAAAGACTTACCATCTCTTTCTTCCTTTTTAAACTGAGGCAATTGGACTTGATGGTCTCAAAAGGTCCTGTCCAACTTTAATATTCTGAAAGTCTATCTATAAGGGATTCTGTGTGTGTGTGTGCATGCACACACGCATGTGTGTGTGTGCCTCAGTGTATGTGCGTGTGATGTTAAGAAAGATTTATACAAGTGCCCCAGGTGTATTTTCTGTGCAGTTAAAACTCCATATTTAATGGTTGGAGCCAGAGTGGTCACGGCTGTCACCCGGGATTTCATGCTCCCGTTTACATCTTTAGTTTCCCCTGTCAGAGACAGCTTCATCCTCTACTCCACAGGCCTTCTGTGTACTGGGAGAAGGCGGGGCTGGAGCTGGAGGGCCCCCCTTCCCACTATAGGGTTTGGAGACAGATGTGGAATCTGTCAAGGGACAAACTGATGGAAAGAAAAGAACCTCAGCACCCTGGGGAGAGTGAGAAGGAAGACAGGGAATGACACTAACAGGGGAACAGGAGCAGGTGGTAGTCAGAATTTGGACAGTTCAGGGTCCTATCACTAGCCAGTCATTCAACAAAGAGAGCCATCAGACAAAGGAGAGTAAATTTACTAGGTAGGATGGAAGGGTCAGAAACATAGCAACCTGGATTGAGAAGAGGACAGGTGAGCTTCCTAGGAAATGAAGTCAGGAAGCCAGGAGGTTAAACAGATCTGGAATCTCAGAGGCCAGGGCAAGGTTTACAGAGCCCAGGTTGGGATCCCTAAAGATCAGAGCCAAGTTAGCTGAACTAAGATTAGGACCACCAATTGTAAGTCATGAGACTTAAAGAAGCCTCAGAGAAAAGGTTCTTAGATCATGCCATGATAGGGCCAGAGGTACAGGTCACCAACCATGAAAAAGAGGTTTATGTACCCAAGGCTGGCATCTGGTAAGAACTCAGAAACTTAGAATCAAAAGAGTTGTGAAGAGGTGTGAACCATAGGACTGAAGAAACCTAGGGAGTTCTGGCCTTGAGATGATTCCTCCTACTGGGATGTCTCACCAACTGAGAAAGTGAGACTACAGGCATCTCACTGACACTTCTGGCTGCAAAGCTATTGAATCTCTTGGGTAAAAATTTCCTTTTTCTAAAATCACTCTCCAAAAATCACTTTTTCATCCAATATCTCATTTTATCCTCACAGGTCTCCTATTCAATAGCCAGGGCAGATATTATTGTTTCATTTAACAGATGAAGAAACTGGGACCCGGAGAAGTAAAGTGACTTGCCCAGGGTCTCACATATTGATTAATAAATTAACAAGTATTCTATGTATCAGACACTATGTTAAGGACAAAGACAAAAATAAAAACAACTTCTGTCTCAAGTAGCTTACATATTGAGAGACATGTGGCATATATACATATAAGCATCTGGAAAACGTATACAAAACATATCCATGGTAATTTTGGTCAGAAGGCATTAGCTGCTGGCAGGGAAAGAGTGGACTTCATGTTGGAAAGGCATGAAGATGAGAGATCTTAGTGTAGATCATAAGTCTAAGAGAGAAAGGGACCTCAGAGGTCATGTTAGTCTATCACTCTCCATTTACAGGAGAGGAAGTGGAGCCCTGAGATTAAGTGATTTGCTCCAGATCCCCCAGGTAGTAAGTGTCCAAAATAGAATGACACGTGTAAGGAGTGGTGGAAAAGCCAGTTATTGTGACAGGAAGTGATCTATAAAGCCAGGACTGATACCCAAGGACATCCAGCCTCCAGCTCTGGTCTTTCTCTACACTGCTATCCAAAGAGTGGGGTTTCCATAAGATCCCAATCTCTCTCTAGATCAGGAGTTCTTAACCTTTGTTGTTTTATGTATCCTTCTGATGAAGCCTGTGGACCCCTTCTCAGAATAATGTTGGTTTTTTATATTAAAAAAATGCCAAATATCAGAAGTTAGTGAAAATAACATATTTTTTTCCCTTCCAAGTTCACAGACCCCTTTAAATTTATCCTTGGACCCTCGATCTATGCCTCATCAGTTCCCCTCCAAAGATAGAGACTAGGCCTGTCCCCAAACAGGGCCCCTGGAAATCTCCCTAAAATCAGACCTAAAAGATCTGTCACCAGCTCTCCATTACTTCTTCTCTCTTTGCTTCACGGGATAATTGTCTTTCACAAATCCATTGTTCTCTCCCACAACAGAAGCCTCCCTCGCTCTCCTGAATGGGAGGCAGAGAATATTTGGAACCAAGAAAGCTATGTGTGGTAGGAATAAGAATCCCATGCAAAAACAGCTTATGTTTTGGGTCCTTCTCAGATAACCAGTCCACGGTAATTCCAGAGATTCAATGAAGGCAAAAGTAACCAGTCTTCCCATGATTTCTCCATACATCTCCACCAGCTTCCCCTTTTCAACTCCTTTTTCCAGTCATTTTTTTTCTTCTTTTGTTTTTAGTCATTCTCCAAACGAAAATGGATCCTAAATTCCCCTGATCAGTATTGAGAGTAAAGGTATCGATCTTTCACGACCGAACCTCACCTCCTCCACGAATCTGACTGTGGTTACTTCTGCCTACAAGTGAGATCTCCACTTTATTCCTACTTCCTTCTCAGATCTTCCATTGCTCTTCTGGGCTACTTCATAGAACTTAGAACATAGACAATCTGGCCCAATTTCTGTCCCCCTAATGCCACATCCCATCCTTTGCGTGGGCTGTGCCCACTGCCTAGAGTACTGTCCCCTTACTTTTGCTTCTTGGATCCCCCTTCTCTCTTCCAGGCTCAGCTCCAATGAGCTACATCCTACAAGAGCCTTTCCTGATCCTTCCAGTCTTTAAAGCCCCTCCCCCAGTGAATTTCTTTAGTGTCTTGCATGTAATAGGATTTTGACCCACATGTACAAAAATGTTTATGACAGTTCTTTTTGTGGTGGCAAAGAATTGAAAATTGAGGAGATGGCTGTACAAGTTGTGGTACATGAAGGTAATGGAATACTATTGTACTGTTAGAAATAATAAGCAGGTGGATTTCGGAAAAACCTGGGAAGACTTATATGAACTGATGCTGAGTGAGGGGAGCAGAACCAGGAGAACGTTGTACACAGTAACAGCTATGTTATACAATGACTGACCTTGATAGATGTAGACTTCTTGATAGATGTAGTTGGGAGAGTAAGATCTAAGACAACTCCCAAAGACTTGTGATGGAAAATGCTGTCCAGAGAAAGACCTAAATACAGATGGAAGCACACTATTTGCTCTCCTTTTCTTCTGTAGTTTTGATTTATTTCTGCTTCCCTTTGGTTCATCCCATTAATTCTAATTCTTCTTTACATCTTGACTAATGTGAAAATGGGTTTAATATGAATGCATAAATAGAGTTTACATCAGATTGTGTGCTATCTTAGGGAGGGGAGGGAAGAGAAAATTCAAAATTCAAAATGTTATGGAAGTGAATGTGAGAGTTCAAAATAAAGAAATTATTAAAAAGAAGATATGGATTCTGTGAAGCAGAGGTGAGGAGAGTCAGTCAATCATCCTTCTCCCCTTAGTCTAGTACTTTCATCCAGTGAGAACACATCTCAATTGAATCAATCAGCCAGGGGGTGAACTAGGCAACCAGGGAGATTGTGTTTGAATTGCATGAGGAAATTCATCATGCCCAGTGGAACATGTATAAGACCAGGAAACTAATTAGGAGTCCAGGATTAGAATAGAAGGGCAGTACTGACCAGGGGAAGGAGAGCCTTGGCCTTGATCTCAGTTTCCCCATCCTTGACCTGTAAACTTTGGAAGGTCAGAAGATTCAGACATCTCCATTGACATCTCAGTCCTAGCACTGATGAAGTGTTTGCATATGGAGATCACAAATTAGACACACTGAGGAAAGATAGCTTCAGGATTCTACAAGGGGACTCAGTAGACAAGCTATCCAATGGCTAAGGGGACTTTTGGAAGTACTCCATAAAGGAGACTTGAAAAGCGGCTAGGAGCTGTGAGTTCCTACTTTGCTACATCTGTTCTCTACCTTGAACCCACATTTCCCTGGACTCTGTATATGCTTGTGAGAAAGTATGTTACAGACTTCTAGGGGGATTTTTTAGAATGCCAACTATTCTTATTATTCCATTTTAGTAAATGGCATTAACTTAAAGTATGGTGGACTAATTGCTATCAACAGATAATTATTGGAAAAGACACACTAGAGGTGCCTTATAGGTTATCGTACTAGAAAGATACTGCCCCCTCAAGGTTACCCTTAGACCATTCTTGTTGTTGTACAGTCATTTCAGTCATGTCTGACTCTTTCATGACTCCATTTGGGGTTTTCTTGGCAAAATACTGGAGTGATTGGCCATTTCCTTCTCCAGCTCATTTTACAGATGAGGAAACTGAGGCAGGGTTAAGTGACTTGCCCAGCTAGTCACTTAACAGCTAGCAAGTGTCTGAGGCTAGATTTCAACTCAGAAAGATGAGTCTTCCTGACCCCAGGCGTGACACTCTGTGCACTGTGGCACCACCTAGCTTCCCCTTAGAACCTTGACAGGGTGACAGGAACATCAGCATGAGTAGGGGTTGGGAGAGTAAGTCTAGAGCTTATACTACACAAACATGGGAAATGATTCCTGTAAAGTCAAAGTGATGGGAGATGGATTGGGGACCCATTGGTCCCTTTGGACTCTGAGATTCTATGATGAGTGTTGGTCCAAGTGGCACTTCCAAGCCATTCTATCTACGTCAAATTTCCTGCCCTAGTGAGCTCCAAAACTTTAAGGCCAAAGATCTGTGGTCCCTCCCTACACTCCACCTAAAAAGAACTGGGTTTCCCACCTCAGAACATCTGCTGGAGGACTGGGGATTTGCTTACCTGAGTCAGTTAGACTGAACTAACTCATCATTCTACAACCTAAAACCAACTCTCTATCCATCAGAAAGCTTTAGTGGCCACCCAACTACTATTAACCTCTTGGTTAACTAAATAGCTTCTTTCCTACCACCACCTCCCTTCTCCCCCAAATTAAAAGAGGTAAGAGGCAAAAAGAATTATCACCTAAAATGAATTTCATGGGATTTAGAATTGAAAATTCACTTCTGGATCATCTAGTCCAACTACCTCATATTGCTAATGAAGACATGGAGTCCAAGAGAGGTAAAGAAGTGACTTACCCAAGGTCACACAGCTAGGAAGTGACCGAATCAGAAAACAAATGCAGAGTCTTCTAACCGCAAATTCATCCCTCTTTTCATTTCACCAAGGTATTTTCTACTACCTCACACAACAACCCTGGGAAATACCTTAAAATGAGTCTCTCCCAGTATCCCAGACCCTTCTCATGAGCAGCAGGACAGAGTACCAACCATCATGCCACCCAAGTAGACCTGCATGCCAACTTCAGCCCCAAAGCCAGAGATTACCGATCCCTTCTGGGGCATCCCTGCACTTTGACTCAAGTTACCCAGACCCCTAGAATTCCGGGTAGGATCCCAGCCTACTAGATCCCTGGGCAAATAAATAAACTCTATTCTGTCTGGATGCTGCACCTCAGGGAAGCCTCCATACCATGTACTTCACATTGTAGCCAATTGCTAGCCAAGCAGGTCTGACTCCCTGTCCCACTCCCAACCAGCTGGTCACACATGCATATCCTAGGCTTGTCTTGAGGCTGATCAGGGTCAGTGGGCAGACACAGCCCTAGGGGCCTAGCTGCCATCCTGACCCATTGTCTTCAGCCTGACAGGCCCCCCCCAACCCCCTGCTTGTGGCGTTTCTTCAGCCCACAGAGCCCTGCCCCTTGATGGGCAGCTGGCTTCCAGCAGTAGTCAGGCCCCCACCTCTCCAGGCCTCCCAAGGGAGTTCTGGGAGGCCAGAGGCCCTGTCTGCTCCAGCAGTCCGGCACTGCTGACCTGGCAGAGAAGGGGAAGCGGCCCTGTCAGGAGGCTGTCAGTGGGGAAGGCAGAGGGCTGGCTTTACTGACAGCCCAGGGAGCTTCAGCCCTTCCTAGTCAGGACTCCTGGGAGTTAGTGCAGTGCAAAAGGCCAGGCTAGGACCTGGTTCCTCCTCAGCCAGACAGCCCAGGAATGCTGATAGCACTGCAGGCTCTCCCTCTCAAGGCTGGCCTTACCCACAAGCAGAAGAAAGAGGTCTTTTACCTAATGGGATTTGAGGGGCACATGACCTATGATGAACTTGATGTGTCACCTTGTGCCAGTCACCTTCCTTCTCTCAGCGTAATTTTATTCATTTTCTTGTTTAGTATCATAGAAACAGTCTTGGTCTTGGAGTCAGAAGTCTCAAGGACTACTTCTTAGGTATTTTACAGAATGACTTCTATTTTCAAAAATATTTATTCATTCTTTAAACTTTTTTGGAGGCAGTCAGGGTTAAGTGACTTGTCCTAGTGTCTGAGGCTAGATGTGAACTCAGGTCCTCCTGACTCCCAAGATGGTGGTGTATCCACTGAGCCACCTAGCTGCCCCCATTCATTAATTTTTAACATTCACTTTTTTAAAAAAATTTGAGTTTCAAATTCTCCCCCTCTCTCTACGCCCTTCCCCATTCACTCAGAAAACAGGCAATATGATAGTCATCATGCATGTAAAGTCATGAAAAAACTTATTTCCATATTAGAATATGACTTTGATTTGGGGCTATAGGTTGGGTTGGATGGTCTCTGAGGTCCTTGCCAACTCTGAGAGTCTATGGCTCTGTGCTTGGGACTCATGCCCTAGCTCTGATGGTTCCTAACTCTGTTCTTACCTTGACAGCGCACATTCCAGGAATGTACACACTGACAATGAAGTTGATGCACGCATTGCCAGAGCTAGCTCAGTGTTTGGGAGGCTCTGAAGAAAAGTTTGGGAGAGAAGAAGTATTAGACTGACTATCAGACTGAAGGTCTACAGAGCCATTGTGCTGATCTCATTGCTGTATGCCTGTGAAACATGAACAGTCTACCAGCACCATGCCAGGAAACTGAATTGCTTCCATTTGAACTGTCTTAGGAAGATTCTGAGGATCACCTGGCAGGATAATATAGATGCCAGATACTGAAGTCCTTGCTCAAGCTGAACTGTCAAGTATTCAAACTGTGTTTCAGAGAGCACAACATCGATGGGCTAGCCACCTTGTTCGAATGCAACATGTATACTTGCCAAAAAGACTATTTTATGGAGAACTCACATGGGGCAGGTGACATGGTGGTCAGAAGAAGCGATACAAGGACACTCTCAAGGTCTCTCTCAAGAACTTTGGATTTGACTGTGCAGCATGGAAGACACTGGCACAGGACCACTTAGCATGGCATGCCCACATAAGAAAAGGTACTGTACTCTTTGAGCAAAGCAGAATTGAGATAGCATAAAGTAAACACAGGATGCACAAATTTGGAATATCCATCCCAAATATTCACACGGACTCTCTGTGCCCAACCTGTGGTAGAGCATTCCGAGCTCATATTGGTCTGATCAATCACAGTCGGACACACTGAAACTTCACTTTATCATGGTGATGTCATTTTGAGAACGAAGGACAACAACCAACCAACCAACTCACTGTTAACATCGGACAACTTCATTGAGACTCAGCTTTTTCACCTATAAAATGTGAAGAAGAAGAAGAATAACCTACATACTACTCCCTGCCCCCAGAATTCTTCCAAGGAAAATTGAAAAGAAACAATCATTTATTAAGCATCTACTATTTGCAAAGCACTGTGCACTTTATAAATCGCATCTAATTGGATCTGCCCAACAACCCTGGGAAGTAGCTTCTATTGTTATCCTTATTTTACAGTTAAGGAAATTGAGGCAGACAGATGAAGTGAGTTGCCCAGGGTCACACAACCAGTATGTGTGAGAGGAGATATTTGTTGTTGTGTTTGTCCTTCATTCTGGAAGAGGACCATGACATCAAGATGATGACATGACTTGCAGTTGACTTTGATTTGAGTGAGGGAGGGCTGTGCAAGGTCACCAACCTCACTTTCTCCTCCAAAGCCATCTGGGTCTAGTGGTCAGATGTTCATCAGGAGGACTTGGAGATGACCTTGGATGCAATGGGAGACCCTGGTCATTTTAAGCTAAGTTCTTATCACATTCTCACTTCTTACTTTGAGTGACATATACCCATTCTATGAATAGGTTTCTTTAAGTAGTTACTCAAGGGGTGGTCCTCTGGTGGGGGGAAGACCCTCAGGCTTCCTGGGTAAAATAGAAACTGTTACTATTTAGTATTTACAATCACTCTGTGCTAGGTGGGTGAGGACCTGTTGTCCAATCTATGAGCTCCAGAGTGAGTTGGGTTTAAGACTTGGTCTTTGAGCAAGAAATCTTGTAAAACCAAAGGAAAAAAGTCAGCTTTTAGCCATGGAAGTATACCTTCCCCTGGGTAGAGTACCCCAGGCAAGGAAGGAGAGGAGAGGAGAGGAGAAGAGAGGACAGGACAGGACAGGACATGAGCTGCTACTCACTCACAGATTATGTTTGTCCTTCATTCTCGAAGGACATGACTTGCAGTTGACTTTGATTTGAGTGAGGGAAGGCTGTGCAAGGTCACCAACCTCACTTTCTCCTCCAGAGCTACCTGGGTCCAGTGGCCAGTATACATCAGGATGGCTGGAGATGGCCCAGACCTTGGCCATTTTAGGTTAAGGTCTTATCAGATTCTCACTTTAAGTGAGATACTGGAGATATTTGAACTCAGGCTCAGCACTCTCCCCATTGTACTATATGTTTGCCTCCATAAGCCTTGAAAGGTGAACTGGAGTCAGATTCTATTTGAATTTCTACACCACTGGACTAGATGACCTCTTAAGTCCTTTCCATCTCTGGATCTATGACCCTTAAAGCTCCAAAGAAACGTTAGCACAACTGTTATTACAAATCACATAAGTGAAAAAGACCTGAAAAAGGATTCAGATGCTGAGTAACCAGTCTTGGTTCCAAAGAAGAGAACAAACTGAACCTCTCTTCCTGGTGCCTCACTATAGGGACAGAATATTTCCATTTACAGGAATCACTGTTGTTAGAGCTTACTTTTCTTTGTTATAAGAAAGCATTCAATTTGGAAACAGATGTGGGGGTAGGAGGTGAGGAAGGAAAGAGAGTTATCCAAAAATGACCAGGGTATAAAAATAAATAAATTGATAAATCTTTTTTGGTTGTTCATTTAGAACAATTTTATTTTCAGTTCCAAATTCTCTCCCTCCCTCTACCTCCTCCTTATCCATATAAACCTTATTATAATTATGTTTTTTAATAAAACTAACTGTAATCCCTGATACTGGGGAGGCTTAGGCTAGTGGACTACTTCAGCTCAGGAGTTTTGAGCTCAGTACAGCTAAAGCCAGTCTGGTATCCTCACTAAGTCCAGAATCACTATGGGAAACCCTGGGAGTGGAAGCCCATCAGGCTGACTAAGGAGAGCAGCCAAAGTTGGAAATAGAGCAGATCAAAGTTCCTTTGCAGGTCATTGAGATAGAAAGACCCAGCCTATAACAAATAAGCAAGCAAACAAGTAAGTAAACAAACAAATACATGAATGGAAAGAAAGAGAAGAAAAGGAAAAGGAAAGAAAAGGGAGGAAGGAAGGAAGGAAGGAAGGAAGGAAGGAAGGAAGGAAGGAAGGAAGGAAAAGAACAGTCTCTTTGGTTTGCACAGCCTGCCCAGATCAAAATCACAGTCATCAAATGAAGGAAATTTCAGACACTTGTGACCCCTGAGATACAGAGATGTTTTGTGTTCAGAGGCCTTCTCTGTGCCATATTTTAATGCATTCTACACTGGCATGGTGATCATATGAACTGGCCAAAGATCAGGACTTCTAAGCTAACAAAAGATACATTTCCGCCCCCCAAAAAAAGTGTTTAAAAGGTACATTTCCTATCCTTAAAATCAGGACTGTCTCTGAAAATCCATTGTCACTCTACAGATGGACAGCCATCTACAACTTCTGGACTTGAAATCTTGCCCCACCTACATGCACCACCACTTGGAGTCAGTCAGTGCCAACATACGCATCCCTGGCTGTCCAGCGCTAATACAGAAGATCCAGAGGGCTAGGCTTAGCCTCAAAAGCTGTAGCTCAAAAGAATATATCATAACCTCTATGTGGAGTGAATTGGATGATGAAATTCACCTTTTGTTGAGTCTTCGCAACGAAATCTTAGAGCTGGAAGGAACCGCAGAGATCGCCAACCTGACTCCTTCAAACCAACTTGACTTTAAGTTCTCACTGATGCCTTTTTTTAATATCATAATTGTTCCCTCCTATCCACCCCCCTCCAAATGAACCCTCCCTTGGATTCTCCCTTCCCCCCCAAAAAACCCCCACAATTAGCAAAAATAATCAACAAAGCAACTATGTCTAACTACTGGCATGATATTCCATACCCTCAGTCCCCATTCTCTCTGCTGAGAGGCAGGAAATATGTTTCATCATTTGTTTACTGACCCCAAGATTGGACATTGCAATTTATCAGAGTTCATTTCCCTTTAAGCATGGTACCCCCAATTTACAGATGAGGAAACTGAGGCCCAGAGAGGCTAATTACACAACTGATGAGTAATAGAACCAAGCTTCAAATCCAAGTTCTCTGATTCAATAATTACTGCAGTATGACACTTCACAGCCCCTAGGATCTCTATTCCATTTACATAACCAGTCCTTTGAGTGAACATGAGTTCTTACCTGAACATGAGCATAGCTGTAACCACACTCACTCACTTCAAGAGGGGCTTACAAGGTGGAAAAAATACTTTCCCCACCCTAACTCTGGAAGGGAGGTCATGCAAATATTATTTTGTACTGGAATACAATCCCTTCCCTATCTCTACCCCACAGAGACCTCTTCACTTAAGATGCAGATCAAACGTTATTTTCTGCACAAATCCTTTCCTGATCTCCCAAATGCTAGTGCCTTCCCTCTCAAATTACCTTGTATTTAACTACTATGTGATTGCATGTCTGTATATACATCTTTTAATTAGATATTTATGCCATCTATAGTTTACATGTATTTGTCTCGCCATTTGGATGTTAGATAATTGTGAATCGAGATTGTTTCCTCCTTTGTACTTGCAGCCCCAGCCCCTCATTGACTAGCACAGAGCAGGTGTAGAGTAAATACTTGCTGATCAATTTTTAATGTAATATTTTATTTTTCTCCAATTACATGTTAAAACAATTTTTAACATTTATTTTAAAGTTTTGAGTTCCAAATTCTATCCTTTCTTTTCTCCCTCCCCTCTTTCCTCCCTGAAACAGGAAACAATCTTTACATGTACAGTCAATTGCTGATTGATTTTTACCCCAATTTTACAGATGAGAAAAATAGGGATCCAGGAGATTAAAATGGCTTCTTCAAAGTCACAGAGCTAACAAGTTTCAGAGTGACAGTTTGTTCACCTGTTTCTTCATCTGGATGAATGAATGAATACATTTAGCGGATCATATGGGGAGGAACCAGTTGGGAAGGATGACTGTGGAGGATGGGAAACATGGTCTGGTCTAGGGCCTGCAGGTTATGTGCATAACAGCAGGTGATGTGAATTTGTATTTGCTCACTCACCAGTGTGAACAGCTAAGCCCCAGGGCAGGAATTCCAAAGTTGAGTGGATTAAGTGCCCCAAGGGATGGCTTCCAGAGGTCCTTACGCTCCTGCATTAATGACCTTTGGCATGCCTCCGTTCCCTCCTTGTTCCACTCCCCTCGGTTCCCTCCCCCAGTAGCTGAAAGCCTCCTGATGATAACTGGTCCTTTGGCTTGGTAAAAACCTCACAACTGCTGTCACTAAAGACCATTTTCCCCACCCCAGTTTCCTGTCAGCTTCATGGCCCCCTACATGGAGGGCTCTTGGGCTCCACCCTGAACTCTTCGGATTGACCCTTCTCCATCCCTGCTCAGCTACTGTTGTGGCCCATTGCGGGGGGCCACCCTGGGCTGTTGATCCCCTCTGGGCCTCTGTTCAATGAAGCTAAAGCTGGGAAGCAACAGGGAATGATGGGAGATAGGATTGGGAGGAAAGCTGCTGCTCACAGGAGAGATAGGCCCAGGCAAGAGAGGTAAGATTCATTCTGGATGTGAAAAAAAACAACACCTTTCCTTTACTGTCGTGAGGATTGCATGCATTTCCTATTGGATTTTGGTTTGGGCAGATCCATGTTCTCATCTGGGTGAGCGCATTTTGGAACTCTTCCTCTCCACCTTCTCATCCTTTCTCATTTTCACACCCACCCTCACATCCCTCCTCCATAGTGGACCTGGTCCTTTCAATATAGATACAGATGTAGTGTTCAGGTTATTCATGGATTGTCCCTCGTCTTACTACACGACTCGTCCATCTCCCTTTCCAGTCATCTGTGTCCTTTGTGGTGTCTATTATGGACTTTCCCTAGCATGTCATTGTAATTAATATACTGTTACCTACTTCATATCCTTTGAGATGAATTTTTTTCTTTTGATGCATTGAATGGAGCACTGAACCTGGAATCAGAAAGACCTAGGTTCAAATTCAGCTGCAGACACTTCATACCCTCGGCAAAAAACTTAATCTCTGTTTGCCTTGGTTTCTTCATCTATAAAATGGGGGTAATTATAGCATGTGTGGTCATTCAGTCATTTCCCTTCGTGTCTGACCCTTCACAACCCCATTTGGGGTTCTCTTGGCAAAGATGGTGGAGTGGTTTTGCCAATTCCTTCTCCAGCTCATTTTACAGATGAGAAAACTGAGGCATAAAGGGTTCAATGACTTGCTCAGGGTCACACAGCTAGTGTCTGAGGCCAGAACTGAGCTCAGGTCTTTCTGAATCCAAGCCCAGTGTTCTATCCTTTGTACCACTTAGTTGCCCTTGTAATAGCTCCTACTTTCAGAATTACTGTGAGTATCAAATGAGATAGTAATTATAAAGAGCTGCCTGGCACATAGTAAGTAGTGGTATTGATGATGATGATGATGAAAGAACCCATAAAACATTGATCCCTCTATGTATTGTATCGTTACTACCACCAGGAAGGAAAAGACAGTTGATTTATGGAGCAGAACCACTATAACTGCTGCCAAAATCCCTAATGGGGGCACTAGCCTTTCTCTATTCGGAGGCAGACTAAGAACAGTGGACAAAGGCAGAGAAATCCCAGGTCTCTGGGTTGGCCCATTATACTTGGTTGGTTGAGCTACATGTGTTGGAAGGAGGGGAACTGATAAAAGAGTACCAATAACGTTTCACTGAAGTATAAGAGTGGAACTCTAGGGAATCTGATAACCTGCGGCGAGCTTCCCCTGCATGGCCATGTATGTTACTCTGTGAACCTGGCAAAGTCATGTTCCTTGGGCCGGTCTACAAGCTGCCTGAGGCCTTAGACCCAAACACCAAAGGTCTAGACAGTGATGACTTTGGCACAAGGTCACTGACTGCTACATCTTTGACAGTATCTTCTGAGACCTTCTCTTGTCCCTCTGGAAGGTTTATGTCACAGGTCACACAGCCTTAGGCATTCGGAGGTTCATTGACCACACAACATAGACCAAGCTGGGAAGAACCTTGGGGGCAAGCCACACTTGATCAAGAATGCCTTGGGCAACATCCCTGACAAGGGGTCAGTCAGCCACTTTGGGGGATCTACATGTATGTATGGTAGATTTGTGAGTTTTCATTTGAACATTTCTCTGGCACTAAAGACAGATGAGAGGATGCTTCAATCACTCAGCAGAAACAGGTGGAGATATGCTAATATGAAAGATTCATGGTGGGCAATTGTCCTGGTTCCAAGAGATGAAGAAGGGCCTGGAACAAGCACTGGCTTTGAAACAGAAAGGAAGAGAAAGCTCTTTTGAGATATCCTGTAACAGTATAGTGTAATGGAATCAAATTGACCTGGGTTCAAATAATGCCTCTGACACATAAGGTCTTGGGCAACAGTTTACCCCTCTTTAAAATGGCAGGGGGTGGAGAATAAATTAGATGACTTCTGAATTACCTCTTAGTTCTACATCTATGATCCTAGGACAGAGGATGGACCATGGGTTTCTTCTTCAACAAGATAGCGGACTCTATGTTCAGAGAAGGCCAGAGTCAGGTAGAGAGGGCAGGGTCTCATTAGTCCAATGATACTTAAGTATTTGTGCCAGCTTAGTGATTAGAGAGAAAGTGGGTGTCTTCATGATCTTTGGGACACATTTGCACAGCTTTGAGTGAAAGTTCACCTTTGCTTGTCCACTATCCCTCCACTGCTATTTCTCCTTTCTTTCTCTTGGTTTGGGGTGGAATTGGGGGGGGTGGGGGTGCTTGGCAAGGTGTAATTAGTAAGACCTTGATTTCAAAAGCCTATTCTTTCTACCTGGCAATGATGATGGGTGGATCAGAGACTGGTTTCACCCTGGTGAATGAGAAGGTCTGGGAACCCTCAGAACTTAAACATTTTCATAGAAATGAAGACTGGCATGAAGAAACCCTTATTGATCAGTTGTGCTTCTGAGTCAAAGACGGCTTGGGAGAAGTGGGTTAGATTGTGACTCCTCTGGAAAGAAGGTAGGGAAAAGTCCTCCCTATTTGGGAGGTTTTAAGCATAAAGCTTAGTATTAGATAAAACCATTTTCATTTAGGGTCACACAAGAACAGCACCCTTGGGTGTAACTTGTATGTGTGTTTCTGGGGGGGCCGGGATTAGGGGGTTGTGCAGAGAAGAATACCTAGCTTGATAGAACAGATGAGTCAGTAACAGGGGTATGGGGAAGAAGAACTAGAGTTCCCCAAAATGACTCAATTTCTTTCCTGTCCAGTTGGCATCCCCTTCATTTTTTCTGTATCATTTCCAAATTTGTATTTTCTGTACCTTTAGAAAAAGAGACAGGGGTAGGGGTGGGGGGGTGGAGGAAGTAACTTTGAGATCTGGAATATAAGATCCCATAAAAAGAAAGGAAAGAGGGAATAAGATCCTAAGGATGGTTTTGAAAGGAAATTTCTTTCTGCTTCTATTTGTAACCTCAGCATTTAGCACAATACCTGAAACATAGTGTTTACTAAACCCTTGTTAACCCAACTTGACTTGGTGGCTGCAGTAGGGAGGGACAGGGAAAGGGTATAGCATGTCCATGAACTCAGGGAGCCAAGCTTCTCGGAGACCAAGTGGTGACCATGTCACTCCCTACTCAGTAGACTCCAGGACCAACTTTAATGTTAAGTTCATGATGCCTCCCAACCTCTCCAGTGTTCTTATACTTTACTCCCCAGCAGACACTCCATGATTCAGCCATATTAGCTTACTTGCCTGCTGTTCTCACATGTGACATTCTCTTTCCTGTCAGTGAACCTTTGCCCTGGGGGTCCCTGCCACACTGGGCCATCTTCTGATGGGCTGTCAATCCACCTTCCTAAAGCACAAGTGTGATCATGTCATCCCTCCTCTCCACCCCATTCAATGACCTCCCCTAGCTCCCTGTCATCTCCAGGAACAAATAGAAAACCCTATTTGGTTTTGAAGCCTGACTCCTTCCTATCCCTACAGTCACCCTACAGTTCACAGTCTCCCCGCCCCTAGCGTTCTCTTCCATCCACAGCCATGGGCCTCTGGGCTGTTCCTCACACTAAACACTCCATCTCCTGGCATCAGGGCATTTTCTCGGGCTGTTCTTCTTCCTTAGCACTGCAATGCCCTGCTGTTCTTCACATTCCAGCTCAAACCTCATCTTCTGGAAGAGGCTCACCAGATCCCTCTTAGTGTTGGTGCTTTATCTCCCATTTATCCCATAAATGACTTGTTTGTATATAGCTATTGGCTGTTTTCTCCTCAGGCTATGAACTCCTTGGGAGCAGGGACTTAATTTGACCTTTCTTTGTATCCTCAGCACTTAGTGCCTTCCCTGACACCTACCCTAGTAGGTAGTTGAGTTCTGGATGTGCATGTCCCGAAGGCCTCCTCACCTCTGCCTCTTGGCTTCCTTCAAGATTCCATCTAAGTGCCTCTTCCTACAGGAAGCCTTTCTGTGTTTCCCTCCCAGCTGCTAGAGCCTTCCTCTCAAACATTTCTTTCCACCTAGTCTGTATATTTCTGATTTATTCATGCGGTGTCTCCCCCAGTGGCAGCTCCTGGTGAGGGGAGGGGGGAGGGGAGAGAGGGACTATCTTTCCATGGTGCTGAACACATAGCTTTTCAGTCATGTTCAACCCTTTCTGACCCCACTTGGGGTTTTCTTGGCAAAGATACTGGAGCAGTTAGATACTTCCTTCTCCAGCTCATTTTACAGATGAGAAAACTGAGGCAAACATGGTTAAGTGACTTGCCCAAGGTCACACAGCTAGTGTGTTTCTGAGACTGAATTTGAAGTCAGGGAGTCTTTGGGGCTCTATGCACAATGGCCCCACCTAGCTTCCCATTCTTTTTGAACAGATCAGCAAATGGTCAGATATCACAGGAAGATGAGATCCTTAAAAAACCCACTTTCAGGGTAGAACTTCAATGGGGTATCTTGGGATGGGATCCTGCTATTCTCTGACTTGGTCATTCTGCCTTTTCTGTAGGTCTGCTTTTTAAAATCCTGTTCTCCTTAATTACTTGTTATAGCCCTAGAAAAAACTTACCCTTGGTGAGTAAGCTAGGGAAAATAATGGGGGTGTTCTAACCAGACCAGGGGAGAAACAGTAAAAAAGAACAAGGAGCCAAAGATTTATCTCTGAGTTTGGAGCTGGATTGGATGACACAGGATCATTTAAATCTCAAGGATTTGGAACTGTAAAGGAGTTTAAAAATTATTTTGCAGATTACTAATAATGAAGATGAAAGATTAATGATGCTAACTAGCCTTTATTAGTGCTTTTAGATTTACAAAGCACTTTACAAATGTTATCTCACTTAATCCTCACAAAAACCTTGGCATACAAGGGTTACTATTAGTTTTCCCACTTATCCAGGTATCATATCTTAGAAGTGTATGAGACCACATTTGAACTCAGATTTTCCTGAAACCAGGTCCAGAGCTCTGTGCACAATGGTGCCACTTAATGACCCAGAGAAATTAAGTGACATGCCCAAAGTCACCCAGTAGCAGAGTCAAGATATGAACCCAAGTTCATAGGATTCAACCATTTGACTGGTATTTATTAAGCAACTACCTTGTGCTAGGTGCTGGAGATACAGAGACAAATCCCAAACAGTACCTGCTCTCAAGAAGCTTACATTCTTTTGAGGGCAAGAAGCTTACATTCTTTTTGAGGGATAGAACATGTCCTCAGATGAATACAATATAAATAAAATAGACACAAGATATGAGGGACTGGGGAATGACTAACAACTGGGGAATCAAAGAAGACTTCTGGAGGGAGCTGAGAGTTGAAGGGAACTAGTTATTCAAAAAGTTGAGACAAGGGGGAGGAGAATTCTAGACACAGAATACAGTCTGGGCAAAGACATGGAGGCAGAAATTTAATGCCATGTACAGCAAATGGCAAATTGACCAATTTGGTTACATGAGACTGACCAGGAGGGTGAGTGACTGGAAAGATAGTTTGGAGGAGACTTGAGCAAGAGTCAGTCTTGTGTTTCAGGAATATTAATTTAACATCAATAATATTAATTTAGACTACTATAATAATACTCCAAGCAATAGGTGATAAGAGGCTGACTATGGTGGCTCTGTAGTGACTAGTGGTGATTAGGGAAAGGCTTCAAGAGATTTTGCAGAAGGGACCTTAAGAGATCACTGACACATAAAGTTAAAAAGATTTTGCACAGATAAAACCAATGCAGCCAAAATTGGGCGGGGGGAGGAAACAGAAGGGAAAATTATAGCAAGTTTCTCTGATAAAAATTTCGCTCCTTAAATATATAGAGAACTGAGTCAAAATGATTAAAAAAGAAGTCATTCTCCAACTGATAGATGGTCAAAGACTACGAATAGGGAGTTTTCAGAGAATGAAGTCAGTTACCAACTCATTCTCACCAGATGAGCTAACATGAAAGAGAAGGAAAATAACAAGTGCTGGCAGAGATGTGGGAAAATAGGGACATTAATAAACGGTTGGTGGATTTGTGAGCTAGTCCAACCATTCTGGAAAATAATTTGGAACCATGCCCAAAGGGCTATAAAACTGTGCATCCCTTTTGATCCAGGAATACCTCAGCTAGGTCTGTATCTCAAAGAGATCAAAGGAAAAGAAATAGAACCCATATGTACAAAGAAATTTATAGCAGCTCTTTGTGTGGGGGCAAAGAATTGGAAACTGTGGAGATGCTGATAAATTAGGGAATGGAAGAGCAAGTTTTGAACTATGAATGTGATGGAATCCTATTGTGATTTAAGAAATGATGAAGGGGATGGTTTCAGAAAAATCTGGGAAGGTTTAAATGAACTGAGGCAAAGGGAAGAGAGAAGAATCAGTCTATACAGAAACAGCAGTATTATGACAGAATCAACTGTGAAAGACTTAGGAACTCTGATGAATACAATAGTCCCCTTTCACTTCCAAAGGACTCATGATGAAAAATGCCTTCTACCTCCAGACAGAAATTGATGGACTCACAGTGCAGATGGAAGCATATTTTTATTTCCTTTATTTTCCTTCCTTTTTTTAAACATGGCTAATGCAGAAATGTTTTGTATGACTTTATAGGTATAATGGGAACCATATTTCTTGCCTTTGAAGTGGGTGGGGGTGGGTGGAAGAAGGGAGAGAACTTGGAACTGAAAATAATTTCTTTTTAAATAGATCATCGAGTCCAACTCATATTAGAGGAGAAAAAAATGAGGTCCGGAGAAGGGAAGTAGTAGTTCGTAGTCCTAGGACTCAGATTCAGGCCCCCTAATTTCAGATGAAGGCTCTCTCCATGTTCTTCTCCCACTTAACTTTGTAATACAGGAGCTCACATTTCCTTAGTGTTTTTAAGGTTAGTCAAACCAGTGGGATAATTGCACTGTCTACCGCTGAAAACATTTGAATTTTCAGGCCAACTCCTGTTTAATTTAATTTTTAATTAATTCTTTTGCTCTATTTCATTATGCACTTAACTATTCAAATAGATCTGCGATCTCATCCATTGGGCATTCCCTCTAAAAATACAATTCAAAGTCCCAGGCATCCCAGGCCATAGCCAGTTGTCTTGAGTTTTACTTTGCCCCCAGACTTGTTGACTCAGGTAGAGAGTGTGAGGCTCAAAAGTCAAGACATCACCCTTGTGCTGTCCTTGGTCCTCAACTACTATCCTTTGAGGTATTGTTCATCCTTTGTTTTTTAAGAGGACCGATGAACTAACTGGTGAACTGGTGATGTCTTAACTTGTGCTCGAATTGGATTTAAGTAAGTCATTCATCAGCCTCACTCTATCTTCCTGAGTCATTCAAGTCCAGTGGCAAGACAAAAGTCAAGATGACTGACCATGCCCTGGGATCTTGGTCATCTTCGGTGCCTGACCAAACCACTTCTATGACTTTTGGGAAAAAAAATGTTCTCATCCACTCATTCTATCAGAGGACATCTTCACATGCTTTGGGGAGATACCCCTTAATTCACCCACAGGCCTTCAACCTGGTTTAACCCATCTGCTGAGATGATTTACTGTTGAGGTCTGGGGAACCATATGAGGTTTGGGGTGCTTGGGACAGTCAGGTCCTGCGAAATGAATTCGACTCAAGACTTCTTCCAGCCAAAGTATAACAAAGTATAAGCTTCACCATATTGGGTTGATTCTTAAGGAGCCTAAGCATTTGTGATGCTTGTATTGACAAGCGGGTCAGATAGAATCTCAGCTAGACAGAGTCTGAGATGGATTCATGGAGGCGAGATGGAACTTATATACAGAAAGTCCATGGGAAAAATCTTGAGGTGGTCTAGTAGTCTGAGAGGAGGGTTTAAGGAGGATCTTTATGAGACTGGGGTAACTACTAATGTAAACAAGGGTGGGTAACTGGAGGAAATTGGGAGTATCAGACAATGCAGGGCTTGAGTGGGAAGCAAGTGGAGTGATCTAAAAGTGATAGACAGTGGAAGGCCAGGCTAGGCCAAGAGCAACAGATTTGAGTATGAAAGGCCAGATTAAGTGGAATGATTCAAGGGCAGTTCAAGGAGGTTCCCAGAGTCTGAAACCCATCATTCCAGGGTGTGACTTCTTTCCAGGTGAGAGTTGGGTAAATTGGGTGGACACCAAAGTTGGGAGAGCAGTCCTCACAAGGACTCCGCAAGCCCTGGAAACAGAGATGCTAATCCTCCTGAACACCCCATACACCCCACTCTGCAAGGTAGGTAATTCAGCCTCCTAGAGCCCAGTTTCACGGATAAGAAAAGCTAGGCTCGGAGAGGTCACATGCTTTGTCCAAGATCACATGGGCACAAAGTGCTGTTCCTCCATTCCAGAAGCAGGAAGCCAACAGAGACATCCCCTGGGTGACCACTCTCATTTCCTGCCTGGGATTCTGCTCCCTCAGCTTCTCCCAGCACTGGGGGTCGTCAGGGGGAGGGGGAACAGAAGGGACTTCCCCAGCGGCTGTCACCAGTTTACAACCCAGCTATCATCTGTTCCCAGACAGCAATCTGGGGGCCCTAGCCCCCACTTCTGCCTCCCCTCCCCTATTCGCTTTAATGAAAATCAGACACAGCCTTAAAGAGCTACTTAGCATTTCAATACCTTTAATATCCTCGTTGATAAGGGGATGAGGCATATTAGCACACTGCCATTCTTAAACCACACCCCCAACCCTGGATACCCGCAACCCCAAGCCCATCCCCCTTCCACCCCTACCATTTGTTTAAATTTTCCCGCAGCTCATCTCTTCCCAGTGAGGCTGACTAATGATAAGGTTATTTTTTTCCTTAAAAAAAAATCAGAATTATTAATGCATTGCTTTTCCTGATAATGAGGTGGCAGAGGGGCTGACTGGGCTGCCCTCCACAGCACTGACCTGAATCCATCACTTCTACAGGGCCAGACTCTGGCCTAGAAGGAGCAGGGGAGGTCTCCATGGGTTGTCCCTAGGGTTGAGGGCCCCCATACTGCTGGAAATCTGAAGAATCTTGACAAGGAGGGGAGGGGCCATGGGTGAGAGTGTTTAAATAGCACATTCTGTACAACAAAAATGATGTGGCAATGGAGAAAAAAATGGTATCTATTTCAACCCCCTTTGGGGAGTTCTAGACCTACCTACAGCTGGAAGGGGCCTCAGATGACGTCCAATCCACCTCCTCCATCCCTCAATTTACGGATGCTATCTCAGAGAAGCGAAGTGGTTTGCCTAGGGTCACCTATCTAGTAAGTGTCAGAGTTGAGATTTGAACTCAAGTCTTGATACTCTGGAGGTCTGGCAGCAGCTGCTTCCAAATCATTGAGACTCAGCGGGGAAGGAACGGATGAAGGGAATAAGCATTTATTAGGACACGTACTATGTTCTCAGCGCTGTGTTAATGGCCTTGAGGTCACATTCGATCCTCACAGCAAGGCGTTATTCCCATTTTATAGATGAGGAAACTGAGGTTACATGACTTGCCAAGAGTCACAGTTACTTGGTGGGGAACTCCAGCCCAGATTTTGCTATTCCTCAAACTCAACATCTTCTCTCCCATCTCTGTGTCCATGCAGGCTTCCTTCCCTGCCTAGAAGGCCTCCCTCCTCTCCTTGTCCCTCATAAATTCCATGACTTTCATCAAAGTTCTGATGGAGAATTGTCTCCCAAATAAGGCCTTTCCTTGCCATCCCCTAGCTACTGATGGCCCACACCAGGAGTCTTATGTCTTCATGGTGTAGATTTTGTACACATGTGTGTGTGTTGGTGTATCCTGATACCCAAGTCGACCTCCTGCTACCCCATGGAATGGGAGCCGGGGAAAGCAAGAATTCTTACATTTGGGTCTTGATGTCTCCAGAGCAGAGGACAGGGCCAGGGACAAGTATGAGAATGGACTTAGTAAATGCTGACTGGCTGGCTGATTGGTCCATCCAAGGCCAGCCCTCTTTTTATGATACTAGATTGCTGAGAGTGGGGCAGGAGACCCCTCAGGGACCTGGGTTTGAAGGAATAAGAGGAGTATCCCCAAAGGCAGCAGCACCAGTTCCCCTGGCCCAGTCTGGTTCTCTCTCTTTCCTGAGTCTTCCATGAGCCCCATCTCTCTCACTCACCTGTTGGGGATCTATCACAGCAATGTTCTCTGGTATAAGTGCTAAGGCTCAAGATCAGGACTCTAGAAATGTGGCTTCTCGTTCCTGCCCTATGTATGACCTTGGCCACAGCTCCTCTGGGCCTCTGTTTCTTCTTCTGTAAAATAAGGAGATTGTTCAACATGATGACCCATCCCTTTCTAACACTATGTTCTAAGGCTCTTCCCAGTCCTTATACCCTATGTTCTACAGTCCCCCTAGTTATGACATTCTGGGTTCTAAGGGCCCTTTACAGTTCTGACATTCTATGTTCTAAGGCCATTCCCAGCTCTGATATCCTGTGTTTATAAGGAAACAGCTCCAGTGTGACCATGGGATAAAATCCCAGCTCCTGCTCCAGACCCCACCAGGACCAGTCCAGTCTCTGCTCTTGTCCTGGCTCTATGATTCACTCTCATATTGATCCTTACAACCTTAAACTCTCCCAATAACTCTGGAATCAAAATGGATGAGACCAAACTCTTCTTGGCTTGAACTGTCACATGAAGCCTCAGAGCCTCAGTTCTTAGGGCCCGTAGTCAAGTATCCTCCCACCTCACCTCCTCCCTGTCCTCATCCCCTCTCCTTGCACACCCTGCTCCTGTCTCCCAGCTCCAGCAGCATTTTCTTTGGCACACTTGGGGACCTTCTCTAGCCTCTCTGCCTTAACTAGAGACCTTGTGCAGCAAAGTTGAGCAGCTTTGACTGATTATTCATTTTCTCTACTATCCACCAACTCTCCTCATCACCCACTTATCAACCATCCTCTGTCGCCCACCTACCAACCATCATCAACTTTCCCTGTCACCAACCTATCCATTCTCTATTACCTGCCTACCAACCTTCTACTCCTAGTCACCCCCACCAACCTCTTTGTCACCTGCCTACCAACCATCCACTATCTACCACCCACTCCTGTCACCCACCTACCAACACACTCGCCATTCCCCTCTCCAACCACCCCCTCTGTCTCTCTCCTTCACACCCACACACAGGCTGTCACCCCGCTCCTACCTTCTCCCACGACCTGCACACACCCCTGTTTCTTGTAATAGTAAAAGTTCCTCCCCTAATTTTTGTGCTATCCACCCACACCTTCATCTAACTGCCCTCCTACTCCATGAAAGATGTCTCTCTATCCGTGGGTGTACTTCTATTTGGGTATGTTTGGTTGTGTCTATCAGTTGGAAGATATGCAGCTACCTGTGTTTGTTTCTCTGTGTGTTTGTGACCATCAGTGTAGTCTCTCAGATTGCTTCATGTTTTTCAAAGCACCTTCAGAAACAACAGTGGATGTGTCCATCTGTCTATGGATGCTAGGATATCTGGGAGCAGATCTATGTGATCACATAAACATGTATCCCTCTGTGTATTTATCAGAGCTGGAAGGGACCTTCAAGGTCACAATAAAATGGAAACAATACTGGTTCCAGACCTAGAAGACCTACATCCCAATCCCACTTGACCTCTCAGCCTCAGTTTCCTAATCTGTAAACTGATAAAGTCAGACTAAATAATTACTAAAGGGCCCTTTTGGGTCTAAATCTATGATCTTCTGATATAGTACAATTTAATTTTACACATGAGGTAACTGAGGCCCATAAGAGCAAAGGAATTTTCCTGGGCTTGCATAGGCAAGCTGGAATTTGAACCCAGGTTTTACGAATCCCAACCCTGTGCTCTTTCTTCTACATCAAAGCTGATTGTATGTATGTGTATGTGTCTATATGGGAGAGGGGACATATCAATACAATCCAAGCTGGTGTGAAAGAATGTGTCTATTTATTTGCATACACTGTGCTTGAGTGGAGACTTTTGATTGAATTAAAGGTGTAACGGATGACCTAGGTGTGTAAATTTTGCTGTTCAGTTGTGCCTGACTCTTGGTGACCCTGTGGACAATTATCATGCCAGTACCATCCATGGGGTTTTCTTGGCCAAAATACTGGAGCGGTTTTCCATTTCCTTCTCAGATCTGCTCAATTTTACAGTTAGTCAAGAAGAAATTATTAGGTGTCTGTTATATACCAGGTTCTATGTTAAGGGCTGGGAATATAAAGAAAGGTATAAGTCTGTCCCTGCCCTCAAGCTCACAGTCTGATGGGGAAGACAACATGAAAATAACAATGGACAAACAAGCTGGAAAGAGGATAAAATGGAGATATCAGAGGAAAAGTGCTAGCATTACAGCAGATCAGGAACAGTTTCTTCATAGATGATGGGGCTTCATCTGGGACTTGAAGAAATTCAGGGAAACCTCGAGGCAGAGATAAGGAGGGGAAGAATTTTACAGATGAGGACTAAGGCCCAGAAAAGTTAAACATTGAGCCCAAGGGCACACAGATATATAGTGTTTTACAGTTGACACAATATTTTTCCTGCACTATATCTTTTGATTCTCACAACAACCTTGTAAATTAGGTAGCTCAGATATTCTTGCATTTTTAGTATGGTAGAGTGGAAAGAATGCTGGATTTGTGGCACAGTGGAAAAAGCACCAGACCTGGAATCACAGGGACCTGAGTTCAAATCTAGGCTCAGACATTTACTAGCTGTGTGACACTGGGCAAGTCATTTTACCCTGTTTGCCTCAGTTTCCTCATCTGTAAAATGAGAAGGAACCACTTCAGTATCTTTGCCAAGAAAACCCCAAATGGGGTCACAAAGAGTCAGACCCGATTGAAAAATCTCTGAATGACAATAAGGTCGGAGAACCTGGGTTCTAATCCCAGATCTGTCACTTCTACTAACTGTAAAATTCTAGTCAACTTACTTGCCTCCTCTGGACCTCACTTTCCTTCCTCATCTGTAAAATGAAGATATTTGACATGATGCCCTTGAAGGCCCTTCCCAGCTCTAAATCTATAATCCTATGCTCCTCTTTTCAGAGGAGAAACATGCCCATAGAGATTGAAGACTTCTTCAGGGTGACACAGGTAATAAATGGTAGAGCTAAGATTTGAACACATACCTTCTGATTCCATGGCCTTGCTAGGACACTGCACTATCTGTGTGATCTTGGATAAGTCACTTACCTCTGGCTCTCAGTTTTCCCATCTGTAAAATGTAGGGGTTGAACTAAGTATCCTTTAAGGTCCTTTCTGGCTCTCACTGTGAAACTTGTCTAGAGTGAGAAAGAACATATAGGGTCATAGAGTCAGTAAGGATTGAGAATGGGAAGGGACCTTTCTTGTTGTTCAGTACTGTCTGACTCTTCATGACCCCATTTGGGGTTTTCTTGGCAGAAATACTGGAGTGGTTTGCCACTTCCTTCTCCAGCTCATTTTACAGGTAAGAAAACGAGGCAACCAGGGTTAAGTAACTTGCCCAGGGTCACACGACTGGGAAGTATCTGAGGCCAGATTTGAACTTAGGAAGGTGAATCTTCCTGACTCCAGGCTGGGGGCTCTATGCACTATGGTGGGCCCAGAAGGGACCTTAATAGCATTGGCTTCTGTCTGTATATGAAAGGAATCCCCACCTTAATATATATCCCTAGAGAGCAGTTCTGCTCAGAGACCTTCAAGAAGGGGCAGTCTGTCCCCCCTGGAGGCAGCCGGTTCCATTTGGAGACGGCTCTCATTCTCATGGAACTGATCCTGGCATCAAGCTTAAATCTGCCACTTCATAACTTCTGCCCATCGGGGATCCTGGGTCTGCTCTCTGAGCCTAACAGCCCACCCTGCCTCCACACATTTCATCATATTCCCCGTGACTTTTCTCTTTTCCAGGCTAAGCATGCCCAGTTACTTCAGTCTCTTTTATGAGGTGTACAAGGCCCTTTGGGGGCAACAAAGGGACACAGTGGACAGAGTGCAGGGGCTGGAGTCTAGAAGTTGTTCAAATCTGGCCTCAGACACTTCCTAGCTGTGTGACCCTGGGCAAATCACTTCACCCTGTTTGCCTCAGTCTCCTCATCTGTAAAATGAGCTAGAGAAGGAAATGGCAAACCATCCCAGTATCTCTGCCAGTAAAACCCCAAATGAGGTCACAAAGAGCTGGACAATGACAATACCCTTCACCCTCTCTGCTTCCCTACCCAGCTCATCAATGTCCTTCTCTAGCCACCATGCCCAGAGCCCAACACAGTACTCCAGTTGAGATCTGACTATACAATGGGACTATTGCCTGGAAGTCGTGCCTCTGCCCAAGTCCCACTAGATTTATTTGGCCAATACACCTCACTCCTGACTCCTACTGAGCTTGCCGAGCTTGCAGTCTACTGAAGTCCCCAGATCTTCTTTCAGAACAATTGTTTAACTACTCCAGCCCATCCTCTTTTCAGCTGTCAGTGATCTTCCTAAACTGCCGGTCTGACTGAGTCATTCCCCTACTCCATAAATATCACTGGTTCCCCATTACCTCCAAGATCAAATATCAAATCCTCTATTTGGCATTCAAAGTCTTTCCTAAACCAATTCTCTCCTCTTTTTCCAGTCTTCTTCTACCTTGTTCTCTCCTTTCTCCACCTATACTTTACTGTTCCTTGAACAAGACCCTCCACCTCCTAATTTGGGGCATTTTAACCATCAGTCTCCCATGTACGGAATTCTCTTGCTCTCCATTTCCACCTCTAAGTCCCAGATAAAATCCTGCCTTCTGCAAGAATCCTTTGTCCTTCTCTAGTGCAATCCCTATGTGACTGTCTCCAGTTTACTCTGAATATATCCAGTTGGTACATAGCTATTTGCATGTTGCCTTCCCCGTCAGACTGTGAAAGGCATTTATTAAGCACCTCTCTTTGTAGGACTTTATATCCCCACAGACCTTGGCACAAAGCACACACTTAATAAACGTTTGTTGACTGACTGTCTGTGCTTCCCCCATCTATACTAGTGAAATTGATTTTTTTGTGTACCCAAATGTAAGAACTTCCATTTGAACTTCAATTTTATTACAGTCAAATGTGGTTTCCTTTCTTTTTCTTTCCTTTCTCCAAGTCATTGATAGAGTTAAACACTACAGCACCAAGCATAGATCCCTAGGACACCCCACTGGAGACCTCCTGCCACACTGACATTGACCCACATTGACACTGAGATGCTTTTTTATTTGTATCTTCCTTGCTTAAGCATTAAATACTTTTCCATTCCATTTCATTAACTTCAAGATTCAGTCCATGAGTTACCTTTTTCTTCAGGAGACCTTTCCCAATCCTTCCTGGGTCTCTCCCCCCCCTGCTAGTGTCTTCCCCTCTGGGCCATCGCCAGTCCTCCTGATCTATATCCAGCCACTGGACCCAGATGACTCCAGAGAAGCATGTGAGGCTGGTGACTTTGCCCACTTAAATCCAATTTGCTTTCAAATCATGGCATCACTTTTCTGATGTCAATGGTCTTCTAGAAGGAAGGACAAACTACACAGTGTCTTGTCCCAAAGGCTACTCTTCACCTACTCTACATGTATCTTATACATATCTATACATAATTTGTTTCCCTATTAGAACATAAGTTCCTTGAAGGAGAGGATTATTTCTGCTCATTCTGTGTATTCCAGCTACCTAGCTTTGTGGTGGCACCCTGGAAACACTTAATAAATGCTTGTGGATTGATTGACTGTTGGACTGACTGACAATCACACTTTGGACCTAACCATCCAACCAGTGCTGAATTCGTCTGATTGTACTTCACATCTCTCAATCTTCTCCACATGGTTATTATGAGATAATGTATTCAAAACTTTTCTCAGATCTATATTTGGTAGAATGCTGGACATGAATCCAGAGAGACCTAGGTTCGAATCTTGTCTTTGGCCTTTCCAAGCTGTGTGACTCTAGACAAGTCATTTAACCTCTCTGAGCTTCCTTTTCCTCATCTGTAAGTGAGGGGGTTGGATTAAATGGTCTCTAAGGGCCCTTCCAGCTTTAATGGTCTGTGATCTAGGAGGCTTCACTTGCCAATTTAATAATCCTTTTCAAAAAGGGAATGAAGTTAATTAGCCCTGACCTGTTCTGATGAGGCCACGTTGGCTCCCTGTAATCACTGCTTCCCTTTCTAATTATTTGCCAGCCATCTCTTTGATGATCTTTTCTAGAATTTTCTCAGGAAATGAAGTCAAGCTCATAGATTGGGACGTTTGCCCTTTTCCAACCTTGGGGCACTGCTGCCATGTTCTGTGATCATTTATTCAACTGTCATTGACAATGGGGTTAAATCCCAACTGCCAGTTCTTTTGATTTCCAAGGAAGTAACTCATCTGGAACGAGTGACTCAGTTCATCAAGGGCAGCTAGGTGGCACCATAGTGGCAGACCTGAAGTCAGAAAGACTCATCTTCATGAGTTCAAACCCAGCCTCAGGCACGTACTAGTTGTGTGACCCTGGGCAAGTCACTTCACCCTGTTTGTGTCAGTTTCCTCATCTGTCAGGTGAGCTGGAGAAAGAAATGACAAACCACTCCAGTGTCTTTGAAGAAAACCCCAAGTGGGGTCGTGAAGAGTCAGACATGACTGATTAACAACAATCCAATCCCCCACATTTTACTGAAGACCAAAGAGGTGGGGAGAGAGCTGAGATTTGATTTGCTCACTATCACATAACTACCAAGTAATGTTTTACCCCAATTCTCTTTCCACTCTACTCATCTTTCTCTTTCAGTCATCAAGTGCAGGTTGAGTTGCTTGTGGTCTATTTCCTCTTTCAAGAAAACAATTGAGCATGTCCTGAATCCCACAAAGACTGCCATCCCAAATGGTTCCTTTGATCACTGCAGCAGTTCTGAAGCTTTTTTGGTGTCCCAATCCCCTTTGGCAACCTGGTGATACCTATGGAACCTTTCCTCAGATAGTATTTTTATTCATAAAAGGAAATACATATTATCACAAAAGAAACCAATTATCTTTATATAGATCTCAAAATATTTTAAAAAGGCAATTCAAGTTCATGAACCCTACTTTGGAGCTCTGTGATCTTTGTAAGTGATTTCAGTCAGTCAGAAGTCACTAAGTATTTATTGGCACCTTCTAAGTGCCAAGAATGGTGTGTTAAAAAGACTGTGGTTCCTACCCTCAGAAAGCTCATAATCTAAGGGGGAAAGGGAGGAAACCACATGCAGACAACTACATACAAGCAAAATATAGATAGGATAAATTTTAGATAATCAATACTGGAAGCATGGGAATTTTTTTGGAGGCAATCAGGGTTAAGTGACTTGTTCAAGGTCACACAGCTAGTAAGTGTCTGAGTTTGGATTTGAACTCAGGTCTTCCTGATTCCAAGGCTGGTGTTCTAATGTTCTAAGGCTGGTGTTCTAACACCACCAAACTGCCCTTGATGAAGTTGAGATCAAGAACGGTTTCTTGTAGGAGAGGGAATTTTAGTACGAACTTGAAGACAGCCAGGGAAGCCAGGAGGCAGAGATGAGGAAGGAAAGCTATGCAGAGGCCAGGCAGTTTCCCAGATGCCTATGATCTAGAACCTTAATCTACAGGTGAACAGAAGAGTTCAGTCACTGTAGCACTTTGCTTTTATGGATGAGAAAACCAAGACCCTGAAAGATGATGTGATAATGAGCCCAAGGTCACCCAACGAATAGCCAGCCATCAAATCTCGTGGACCATGATTCCTCCCTAGCTGACCACAGTATGGTAAACTGAAGAGTGACCAGGGGAGAGCAACTAGGATGGTGAAGTCCATGATATCAAGGTCATTTCATGGCAGGATCCATTGATGGAGCTCCCAGTGTTAAGGGAGAGAAGAAAAGGCTTGAGTGGGGGATGGTAATTGTCTACAAGTATTTGAAGGCTTGTCACATAAAAAAAGAACTAGATATGTTCTGTTTGGCTCCAGGGGACAGAAACCAGAATGTTCTATTTGGAAGCTGCAAAGAGGAAATTAGGGCTTGGAATCAGTAAAAAAAACAAATCACGGCAGTGAGAGCTGTCCAAAAGTTAACTGAGCTGCATCAAGAGGTGATGTGACAGTTAGGTGTCAGAGTGAGTGGACAGAGTCCTGGTGCCTGGGAGGCAGGAAGGTCTGAGTCCTCCTCATTTACAAGCTGAGTGACTCTGGGTGAGTTAATGAACCTCTGTCTGCCTCAATTTCCTTATCTGTGAAATGGGTATTATAATAATAGTATCCACCTCTCAGGGTTGTGAAGATCCAAAAATATTTCTAAAGCATTTTGTAAATCTCAAATCACCATGGAAATGCTAACTGATGATGAAGGGGCTTCCCCTTCACTGTGGGTCTTCAAAGAAAAGCTGAATGATCACCTTGAGGGGGACATTGTCAGAGGGATTCCAACTCAGGCACAAATTGGACTAGGTGATCTCTGAAATCGTCTGAATATGTATATATACATATATATATATATATATATGAATGTATACACACACGTGTGTTGGCATGCATGCATGTAGATATCTTCCTGTATGTAGATAGCTACATATATGTCTACATACGTGCCCCAAAAGTCTTAGTCCAGTTTTAAGTTTTTGGAATACCATGTGTATTTGTGTGTGGCAGGGACTGTGTGTGTATGCAAACATACATATATGTGTATCCAAATATATATATGTATATATATATGTATATATATATATATATATACACACCCACACACACACAATCATACCTATAGTACTGTGCTGTTTAATATGTTTAACAACTAGCTCTGTGAAGGAAAAAATGTGTGCCAGACACACTTTTAAATTTAAGCTGCATTATTAACATTTTGTCTATCACTTTCTCAAGTCTAGACAATCAAAACAATAAAGCAAACATACATATACCTACATAAGCATATGTTTTAGTTCAGATTTGTGATTTCTTCAGTTTTGAGAGTTCTCAGGAAATCATTCTCTGTACAAGGACACATCAGTATATTGTCTGAGAAGGCCACCAGGGGTCTGAGGGGTTCAGTGACTTCCCGAGGATGACAGAATTGGTTCTAAAGACCAATTCTCTTTATCCATCAAGAACGTACTTCCTCATATGGATATACACATATAGAAAGCAGAGAGGGAGAGAGGGGGGGGGGGGAGAGAGAGAGAGAGAGAGAGAGAGAGAGAGAGAGAGAGAGAGAGAGAGAGAAGCAAGGGAGAGAAAGGGAGAGGAGAGAAAGAAGAAGAGAGAGAGAGAAGGGGAAGTAAAGGAGAGAAAAAGAGAGGGAGAAAGAAAGGGGAAGAGAAAGAGGGATGGAGAGAGAGGGAGAAGAAAAGGAGAGAGGGAGGGAGAAAGAGAGAGAGAAGGAGAAAGGAAGAGAGAGACGGATACAGAGAAAGAGACAGAGAGAAGAGGTGAAGCAAGGGAGAGAAAGAGGGAGAGGGAAAGAGGGACAGAGAGAAGAAGAAAAAGAGAGCACCAAAACTGAATTCATTATCTTTTCCCCAAAACCATTCTCACTTTCATACTTCCCTATTACTATCTAGAGTACTACTACCTTCACAGTTCCCCAGGCTCACAGGCTAAATATCATTCTCCACTCCTCACTGTCTCTAACTCTGCCTCCCCCATTTCCAAGCTGTTCTCAAGACCTGAGTTTAAATCCTACTTCAGACACTTACTAACTGTGTGACCCTGGGCAAATCACTTAGCCCCTATCTGCCTCAATTCCTCATCTGTAAGATGGGGACACACTGGAGAAGGAAATGGCAAAATACTGCCAAGAGTCAGATACTATTGAACAAATACATATCAGCGTATATGGAATATATAGTAAACACAGCAATATATCTGTACACATATAAATATATGCAAAGAAGCATGCAAATTCTAGTTCTGAGAATAATAACAGCTGATATTTATAGAGTACTTCAGGGTCTTCAAATCCATTTACATAATTATTTACTGTTGACAACAACAAAGAGGTAATTGTAGTTATGATTTTCCTTGTCTTTCAGTCAGTCAGTCAATCAAGAAGTATGTATTAAGTGCCTACTATGTGCCAGGCACTGGACTAAGTACTGGGGATACAAAGAAGGGCAAAAGTCAGTCTGCTCTGGAGGATCCCACAGTCTAATAAGGGAGAGAGAACATGTAAGCAACTAAGTACAAAAAAGACATAGACATGTTAAGTTGGAGATAATCGACAGAGGGAAAACAATAAATGAGAAGCTGAGGGTCTTCAAGAGAAGACTTGCCTCAGGTCATACATCTAGTCTCAGAGGTAGGGTTCCAACCCTGGTCTCCAAGTCCTTTCCTTTTTCCCTGATCCCTGATTTATACTGGATTTCTGCCCCTGGTAGATGGCGGGGTCAGGGGAGGGGTAGAGGAATACCAGAAGGAAGGAGGGGATAGCTGGGCGGGGTAGGGGAGGAGCATCTGGGATTTGTTTCTAGATCACTGAAGGAACCAGTAGTAATGAAATACCTCCTCTCTGTGTAGTGTTTGTGAAGAAGGATGGAGAGCTGTTTGTCATGTACACACTGCCCATTTTACTACCAGCCTATTTCTTACTTTTTACTAAATACTAAATATACTAAATAGTAACTGTTTTTCTTTTACCCAGGAACCCTGAGGATCTTCCCCTCCCAGTCTGATTTTTTTTTGTTGTTTGTTGTTAAAGGGGCCATCCATTGAGAAGCCTATTCGTTGAATGAGTGTATCTCACACAAAGTGAGAATCTGATAAGACCTCAGCTTAAAAGGGCCAGGGTCTCCTATTGCATCCTAGGTCATCTCCAGTCATCCTGATGAATATCTGGCCATTGGACCCAGATGACTCTGGAGGAAAAAGTGAGGTTGGTGACCTTGCACAGCCCTCCCTCACTCAAATCAAGTCACCTGCAAGTCTTGTCATCATCTTGGTGTCATGGTCCTCTTCTAGAGTGAAGGACAAACAGTTTATTCACTGACCTCTTTGGCTGTTCCTTGAGCATGATATTCTGGGTCTGGACTCAGTGCCTTTTCTAAGTGCCTGGGAATTCTTTTCTTCCTCATCTCTGCTTTCTGGCTTCTGTGACTCCCTTCTAGGCTCAGCTCAGGAGAAGGCCTTTCCTGGTCCCCCAGCTCCACCCACAATTCTACCAGCTGTTATCTTGAATGTATAATTTTTAGACCATTGTCCACTTGTTTAGAATTTAAACTTCTTCAAAGATCATATCTTTGCCTTTCTTTGTACCCCTCACCATTTAGCCCAGTGCCTAACTCGTAGTAAGCAGAAGCTTGTTTATAAATGCTTGTTTATTGACCATTGGCTGTGTCACCCCGGATAAATTATACCCTTCCTGCATGCAGATTAAATCTCTGACATCAAGGTGCTAAGTAGGTGCCCATCAGCATGAGTAGAGGAAGTCTTTCACTAAGGGCTGCCAACCCTGATGAAATCATAGGGTCAGTCCAAAATAATACCTCTCAGGTAGCTTTTACATCATGAACTTATTTGATCTCTAAAACATGCCAATGAAGGAAGGACAGGAGACCTTATTTGCCATTTTTCAAATGAAGAAATAAACTCAGATGAAAAAAATGGCTTGCCCAAGGTCTCCCATACAGCCCATGGGAGAGCAGGAACTTCAAAACCACTCTTTCAAAATCTAATAATCCTGTCCAGCATTTCTAAAGGGATTTGTTTGTTTGTTTATTGATTTATTTATTTTGCAGAGCACTTTCCATACATTATCTTACTTTTTCTCATAACCATTTAGCAAAGTCTTTGAAGGTAAAGTCTGATTTCACCTTTCTTTCTGGCACCAGCTTAGCCCAGTGCCTGGCACACTGTTGTCTAGACATTTCAGTTGTGACTCCATTTAAGGTTTTCTTGGAAGATATGGGAGTGGTTTACCTTTTCCTTTTCCAGCTCATTTTACAGGCAAGGAAACTGAGGCAAATAAAGTTAAATGAACTGTCCAGTATCACATAGCCAGCAGGTGTCTGAGGTCAGATTTGAACTCAGAAGATGAGTCTTCCTGACTCCAGGCCTGATGTTCTGTCCACTGGGCTACCTAGTTGACACATAGTAGGTGCTTAATGTTTGTTGACTTGAGTTAGATGGTTATGATTACCCCCATTTTATAATGGAAGCCAAAGCACAGTCATTTGCCCAGGGTCACACTGCTAGACAGTAACAACTGAGATTTGGACCCTGATCGCCAAAATCCCAGAGTCTTCCCATACCATCTTTTTTATATGTTTTCCTGATTGAAACTGAGATTGTTTTATTAGCAAAAAATTAGAGATGTCCTAACAGTAACTCTCCCAGAGAAGAAGCCCAATCCAGTCAATCCCTTTGTAGCCTGCTTGGCAGGAGTTGCCATTCACTGCCGAGCTCCTTTCCTGCCTCCCTCTCTCAGCTTCTTCGCGGCTGCTAGGAAGTTTTCCTTTCTGTGGAGCTGACACCTGCCTCCCTGTAGCACCGGCTGCTGCTCTGCCCTTGGGAGCCACGCAGAATAATAACAACCATTCTCATGTCTATGAAGCTTTCCTCACAACAACCCTGGGAAGTAGGGAACAAAAAATATTATGAGCTCCATTTTAGAGACAGGGAAACTGAGACCCGGATAAAGGGGAGTGACTTGATCAGGTTGGTGCAACCGAAAGTGAGGAGACCTGGGTTCTCTCTGCTCAGTTCTGCTTGTGTGACCATAACAAGTCACTTAACGTCTTTGGTCCTCAGTTTCCCCATCTGTCAAATAAGAACCAGATAACCTCCTGAGGTTCCTTCTAGTGTTAGATCAATGACATCAAAACTTCAAAGAATCATAGATTTAGAGTTGAAGAACTAAGAAAGGGTTGTGACCAACTTCCTTATTTTCAAGATAAGTAAACTGAGGCCCATGGAGGTCCTAAGATCATAGAAGGGACCTCAAATGCCATCTCATCCAACCCCCTCTTTTGTAGACTAGGAAACTGGGGCTGGGAGTGCTAAGGTACCTTTTGACCTTAGATCTTTCTGAATCCAAGTCCAAAGCTGTTAGGTGATTCAGTGGATATAGGACCTGAATTGGTCCTAGGAAGACGTAAGTCTGAATCCTTCTTCATACGCTTAGCTGTGTGACTTTGGACCTTCTCTAACTCCTTTCAGTTTCCTCATCTGTGAAATGGGGCAGATGTAAGGCATGTAAGTGCCTGCTAAGTGCCTATGCTAATTTACAATATTGTCTCATTTGATCACTTTTCTCTTACAGTTTTTGCAAAGATAAATAAGATAAATATGTAACAGCACTCTCCAAATCTTAAATGTTTGCTGCTGCTGCTACCAGGATGCCTCCAAAATCAGTTTGGCCAATACCACATTACTATTATAGGTCAGAGGCAATATTTAAACTCAATCCTTTTGACTCCAGGTTCAGGATTTTCCTTTCTCAGTCGTCTGCCTCCCAAAATAGTATAGAGTAACTGGGCACAGATTGGCAAGCAGCTCTTGCCTTGGAGACCCAACCTCTCTCCCTCCCAGGGATATCTAGAAACTTCAGAGCAGGCACCTGAATCCAGAACTTTAGGTTTGAAAGCATGCAGTAAATGCCTCTGTTTGCCAGCGTCAATCCTTCTGAGTGAATCTGTTAGTCTGTTTGTGACTGTGTGAATTTGTGTGTATGCTGCCTTATCACAAAGGTGTAGAACAGAAGTACTGTTTCCTGAGAGGAATGGGAGGACAAGAAAGAAATAGAAGAGAGGGGAAGAGAATGAAGGGAGGATATGTCTAGGCTTTCAGACAGAGGAGTGCCTGAGAAATGTAGGGAGCACAGGGTTAGGAACCCCATACGCCCCTTTTCTTCTACTTTCTCAGCCAGGAAGAGAAACGAACAAAATCAGTTTTCACATTCCAGGAGAAGGCAGCAGGGAGAGAGAGAGACAGAGAGACAGAGATAGAGAGACACAGAGACAGAGAGAGAGACACAGAGACAGAGACAGAGAGAGTCAGAGAGAGAGAGAGAGAGAGAAACAGAGAGAGACAGACAGAGACAGAGACAGAGAGAGCAGTTGAGATACTTAAAACAACCCAGGGAAGGAGCCCAGGCAGAGGGGAGGTGGATCTGTGCCGATGTCTCTGTGTGAGAGTGTACATTTTGTGAGTATCTGCATCGGTGTGTGTCTTCATAGGGGTCTTTGCCTGTGTGTATCTATGTGTATGTCCGTGTATGTGTGTCTAGTGTGTGTGTGCCTCTGTGTGTGTTTCTGTGCTGGTGTGTTTGTGTTGTGTGTCGACGAAGATGAGGATGTGCATATGTCTTTGTGTGAGTCTCTGTGTGAATGTGTTTGAGTCTATATGTGTCTGTGGTGTGTGTGTGTGAATCTGTGATGTTTGTGCGTCTCTGTGTATGGTTATATGTGAGTGTGGGTCTGAGAATAAATAGAGGAGTATCTCTGGGTGTCTATATGTGTGAGAGTCTCCGTGTGTATATCTGGGACTATGTGTGTTCGTGTTGTGTGTGTGTATGTGTGTGTTGTGAGGTGGCTCTAGTCAAATCCCTCATTTCTGATTGGCTCGGCTCGGTGACGGCCCGGCTCCTTCCCGGGTGCAGGCAGCGCTCGCGTGTGTGTGTCGGGGTGTGTGTGTATGTGTGTGTGTGCGCGCGCGCGCCGGTGTGTGTGTGTGTGTGTGTGTGTGTGTCTGTGTGTGTGTCTGTGCGCGCGTGGGGGGGGGTGTGCTGTGTGCGTGTGTGAGTGCGAGTGAAGCTGTGCGCGCCGATGTGCGGGCAGCGGCGGGGCGTGCGCGGGGCTGTGGCGGAGGAGCCGGGAAGGCGCTGAGAGCCGCGGCGGGCTGCCCGCCCCCGCCCCCGGCCCCGGCCCCGGCCCCGGCCTCGGCCCCTGGCCCCCGGCCCCAGCCCTGGCTCCGGGACCATGGCCCCGGCCCGCGCCGGCCTGCCCTCTTCACTCTGGGTGGTCACAGCCGTGGCCGCCACCTGCATGTCGGCGGCCCGCAGCGAAGGTAAGCCAGGGGCACGCGGGGGGGGCGCCAGGAGCACCCGAGGAGGGGTTTGGGGGGCAGGTGGGGGCGGGGCTTGCGGATCTTCTGGCGCCCGAAGTTCACTTGCCCAGGGGACCACTCTCCCCCAGCCCTAAGCCAGCCCGGGTGCGGGGGGCAGCTTCCCAGCTGGATAAGCGGGCGCACACCCCGCCCTCTGTCCCTGCCCCACGGGAGGGCCTGGGGGAGGGGGTAGCTGGAGCCCCGAACCCCGGAGCCCAGCACGCAGCGGCCCTGTGGCGGGGCCCGCCCCAGCTCAGGCTCCGCCTCGGGCTCGGGCTCCGACTCGGGCTCCTGGCATCGCTTATCGCTCTGGTTCAAGCTGCGAGCGGGCTGCTGCTCCGCGTCTTGGGCACGCACACGCTGGAGACAGGTTCGGGGTAGGGCAGGAAAAGGAAGTGGGCAAACTGGGACGGGCAGAGGGGCACCGGCAAAGAGACAGGAGAAGAGGGAGTCAGGAAGAAGGGGCAGAGAGGTGGAGGAGGGAGGCACTGGGCAAAGGGGAGCGTGGGACCCAGGGAAGAACTGTGGGAGAGAGGGACAGTGTCCTCATCTGGAACCGAGAGAGAGAGGGCAGAAGGGTGGGGGAGAGGAAAAAAGAGTCTAGAGGGATCGGAAGAAGGGAGAAGAAGCCCGAAGTGATGAAGCTGGCAAGGAGAGAGCCAAGAAAAGAGGCAGAGAAGAGGATAAGGAAAGAGCTATCGAGGGGACAAAGAAAGCGGGGCAGAGATGGGAGCGAAAAGTGAGAGGACTTAGAAAAGCGAGAAGAGACAAGGCCTGGAAACGGTGGGGGTGGGGATGGGGGACGGGGATGAGAGACAAGCTCGGAAAGGTCACAAAGAGAACAGGTGGAAAAATAGACCACAGTAGGTGAGAGACCTTCCAGAATTCAACCATAGACTCCATGATTTTACAACCGAGATAACAGGCTAGGCAGAGAGGCCGAGTGACTTGCCCAAGGTCACTCAGGGGGGAAGGCAAAGAACTAGGATTAAAACCCAGGTGCCCAGGCTCCAAATTTCCTCTATATTAAATGGGAAGCCGTTGTAATTGACTTCTGGTAAGAATAGGGCAGATAGACTGTTAAGTAGCGCTTGGAATTCAGCTCCTGAGAGACTGAGCAGTTAGGGGTCCTCGATTTGGCTTCTGGCAGCTGAGCTTCATTAAAGAGGCTACTTACAGGGCTCGGTTCTCCACTCTCTACCTCTTGCACGCCATTCTTGACCCCCAATTTGTCTCCCCCATGCCTTGGGACTCTCTACTCCCCACTGACTCACTGCCATAGCCAGCTTCCCTGCTCTTCTCTAGGGGTACCTCGAGTTTTCTTTGTAACAGGATGGTGGTGATAGGGGGTGGAGGGAACCTTAGCATCATTCTTCCCATCCCAACCTGCCCAGGAGCCTCCTGCTTCTAATATTCATGCCCCCTGGTCCTCAGGACTGCCTGATCCAGTGCTGACTTGGACAGCGGCACACTGTCCACAAGGAGAGAAGGCTTGTTTCCCTTCCTCAGAACCCATCAGGTGGACTGCATCCAGTACTGAGCCCTGCATTTTAAGGAGGACCCCGACAAACTGCAGTGTACCAGGAGGATGGCTAAGGTAGAACCAAACCAGACTCAGCAGGGTATCAGTCAAAGGAAATGGGTTTGACCTAGCAGACTCTAGAGTGGGGTGGAGGGGAATCTGTTATCTTCAGGTATGTGGAGGTCTGTCTTGTGCAAGAGGGATACCATTTAAATAAATTCAATGTATATTTTTTAAATGCCTGGCTTGTCTGAGGTACATAGAGAAAAAAATGACACCCGGCCTGCCTTTAGGGTCTGAAAGGTTCTTACCTGCACCCAGATCCCAATAATAGAGGGTAGTAGTAATTGAAGTAAAATCAAGAAACCTTGCTGGAGGAGGTGGCAATTAAGGAGTTATAAATTAAAGAGGATAAGTTGGAGTGAGGCTTTTGTTTGGCCTAATTGAATGGAATCAGATTTGGGCTCCAAATGAGGAAAAAATTGCTAACAATCAGCCATCCAGGACTGTGGAATTTAGAGCTAGGAGACACCAATCCCACTCCACTAATTTTGTAGCTAGGGAACGTAAGGCCCAGAAATGTCCAGTCACTTAGAGGTCATGGAGGTAGTTAAGTGCAAAGTCAGGATTCAAATCCAGATCCTCTGACCCTAAATCTAAGGCTCTTGCCGCTAAACCACATGACCTCTGGCTGTTTCAGGAGATCGTGAGCTCCCCATCACTGGTGGCCTTCAAGTGGAGGCCGCTTAGCTGGGTGTGCTGTCAGTCTGGAGTTTGGCAGGGTGCCACCCGTTGGCCTGGAGTCCTATCTGCTAATATTCTGAGTCCAAAGTGGGACTCTGACTGAGCCAGGGTGAACTCCCAAGCAGATAGCCTTTGCCAACTCCCTGCATTACCCGCATCCCCTAAGAGTACCCAATTTTGAGCTCATCTGAGCTAACACATGTGCCTTTCCACTGATACCTGAGACCAGGGTCTGGACACAGGTGTCTGTGCAGAGGGCTTGCGGGTCAGGAAGGGTCCGTAGTCACCACAGAGGACAAAGATGTTGCCCAGAGAGAAACCAGGTTGGTGTAGGAATCTGCTTCTGAGGGGAATAGCAATGGCTGGGCCAACAGGACTATCAGACCAAGGGTGGGGGACCTGAGCTTAAATCCTGGACTTCACTGCTTAACTCACCTAACTTACCTGCTTGACCTTAGTTTAATCGAGTCCTTTTCCTTCTCTGGAACAAATTTTCTTCCTTGGTAAAATTAAGGGGAGGGGGCTGGGTGATTTCTAAGGTCCCTTTTAGCTCTGAATTTTACCATCTAGTGATTATTAAGAGAAATGGGGGTAGGGTGTAGAACCTGAATGAGGAGGAGGAGATGGGCAGGGTGGAAGGGAGTGGGCAAGAATTTGGGGATCTGTCGATTTGGTTTTCTAAGGGGGCTCTTCTCAGCCATGAGGGTGGAGCATGGGGGTGGGGGGAGAGAACATTGCTTCTGGCTGCCGTAGAGACAGATTAGCATTGCTAGAGTCTAAGTATTGGGTGTGGGTACGATGGGAGTCAGGGCATCACGCTCTTTCGTCCTTGAAGACAGCATCTCATACAGATCTGGGGACCACGCTCAGAGCCACATCCCAAGAGGTGATTCCAGAAGGCTGGGGGTGGTAGTGGTGGTGGTGGTGCAGGACATGATCTGAGTCATCGAGTGGAGGAGAAGGATTATTGGTCTGAGGAACAGTTATTGTTGGAGAATAAGGGGCATTTCCAGAGGGGTGATTATTGTCCATCGGAGAGAAGTCACTGTCCAATGGGGTCCATCATCCCAAGGAATAAACATTGTCCTTGAGAGGAGTCATTTTTAAAAGATTGTCCTGACGAAAGGACAGTTGTCTAGAGGGACAGGGGGCATCTTTTTTGGACATAGTCCATTGTCCTGAATGATAAGAACATTGTCCTGAGAATAGTCCAAAGAAGAGAGTTTTCATTGCTCAGGGTCATTGTACTTATCGCTAGGGAGGAGAGGGGCCGGAGGGTCAGTCTCCATTGTTTAATGCCATCATTTTTTTTTTCTGACTACACCCTCTGGGCTGATTGACTCCTAAATATTCCAGACAAAATTTGGGATGGAGTGTATGGAAAATGTAAGTTTCCCGAGGGCAGGGACCTTTTTTTTCCCCGCTTTGGATCCCCAGCATAATACAGATGTTGAATAAAGCCACTTACATAGGCTTCTAATAAAAGCTTTTTATTTGTATGCTGTATCTGTAATTATATTGATATATGGGAACCCCCAATGAAAAAATGCTCTTTACCAGTGCAGATTGGTCCCCTTTTGATAACTTAGAGAATCAAAGAGTTCTGTGGTGGTCACCAGAAGTTAGGTGACTTTCCCAGGGTCACACAGCTAGTATGTGTTAGAAATGGGAATTTGGACCTAGGTCTTGCTGATTCCAAGACAGGATCTTTATGCCATTTTTCTTTCCAAATTATAAATGCTTATTGAATTGAACTGACTTGAACCAATATGGCCAAGGTTGTTGGGAATAGGGGAGGCATTGAGAATAGATGCCCCTGGGGTCCAGACAAAAAGGATCTCAGTCCTCAATGCCACTCCCAATGACTTAGGCAGGGGCTTCCCTGACTGAGCTTGGACTTAGTGGATTTCCAAGAATGTTCCACGGGCTCCAGCAGGAGTTCTTACTTACATACCATTCCCCCTGTGGCATCATAAAGCCAGTGGAATAGCAAATTTTTTGCAGTCATTTCCCCCCAACAGACACAGACCACCAAGATCACAATGTAACCTCATAAGGAATTAAGTAATTCTGTAAAGAAAGGAGATGGGCTAATAGTCACTTCTCGTGACCTCCATGGGGATTCTCTACTTTAGGGGTTCATCCTCCTGATCCACTTTTCTTGTGTTGGCATCTATCCCCTGGCCACCTAAGGCATGGATACCTTGCTGTCTCATTGTTGTCATTCACACATTAATTCAACAACTATGTCGTAGGGACTTTTACTCTTCTTAAAGTGAGGGGTGATGTGGCTTAGGGGATAGAGGCCCAGGCTTGAAACCAAGACCTGTGTTCAAATCCTCCCTGGGACACATGGTGGCTACACTGGTCAAGTCACCTAACCTCTGGGTGCTCCCAATAACTCTTTAAAGCTTCAAGTTAAGGATGAGGTGCTAATCACTATGCATGAAGGGTTTTTCCATACTGGGAATTCCTTTCACCTATGAAATAAAATATCTAGATCCCCTAAAATGTAACTCATTATGCTAATGAGTTAGATAAGGCATTTAAGGTCTATTAAGGGGGAGTAAGACAATATACAGTATACAATGCAAATTAGATTGATAGTTTCATAAGAGAATTATAAGGTGCTAAGAAATCAAATGAGAGAGGGCCCACCTCTGGCTAAGGGGATACCTAGCTCATGATTCTCTTGTGTTTTAAAGTATACAATGCAATTCTTACCCCCACATCCTCTGACCAGTATGGTACAAGGATTATCATCCCCATTGTACAGATGAGGAAACTGAGGGTCAGAGAAATGGAGGGATTTACCAGCCATACAACTTGGAACTGGGTGGATCTGGGACTTAAAACCAGGTCTTTAGATCCTGAGACACTGCAGCTTCTTGACTGTGGGATGGCTTCCTGGGGTAGGTGGCATTTAAGCCAGGGCTTGATGGATGGATAGTATATTAAAGGTCAGAGATTGAGAGAGGGCATGCCAGGAGCTGTAACCAGTGAGTGCAAAGATATGTGGTGAGAAAGGGCAGTGAGAAGTCACATCTGGAGGGAGCTTAGTGGATGTGAAGGGGCTGTTGTCTAAACCAGGGAATATAAACCAATCTGAATATTGGCCTTCCCAAAGTGGAAGAAGCAAACTGTACTGGTGGGGGTGGAGATGTGTAAGGGAAGGGCTAAGTATTTCTAAATCAGATAGAAAGTACTTGAGGATTATATTAGTATTTGGGATTATCCAGGGCTCTGTTAGCCTGGGCATCAGGAACTGATTAAAAATACACTGAGTTTTCCATATTTGTACCTAGGAGTATTTTTTTGAGGGAGTGGAGTATAGACCTATGATTCTATCTGTATGGAAAAGTCTTGGTGTGGAAACTCCCTCCACTAATGCTTATCAGAAATTCCTTGGTAAATTTGAAGTTTTAGAGAATTGCCTGAGATGGCTTGCTTGGGGTCACCCAGCTAGATGTCAGAACATGTTTCCCAGACGGAACCTGAAGCCAGGAATCCCCAAGTTCAAGGTCAGTCAGCTAGCTGCCTCTCATAATAATAGCTTCCGATTGTGAAAGTTTAGGAAGCCTCTGATGTGCTCTATCTTGCAGTAGTCTTCTGAACATTTGTACCTTGGTTTTACAGGAAATGGATTCAGAGGGCCTCGTCCTTTAGTCATTCAGCTAACAAGGGTCAGAATTAGAATTCAAACTCAGATCTCTTATGATTATGAGTTCAGCACCCTTCCACTTATACTAGCTGCTCCTCCAGAGAGGTTCCAGTGTGGGGGGCGGGGGGTGAGCAAGGGACTGTAGGAGCAGACTGAGGAGCTCCAGAATCAGGGAGAGGGTGCCTTTGGAGAGCAGAGAGGGCACCCGCACCTTCGCCTTTTATATGGGATAAGGTTCATGGCAGGACAGAGTGCTTAGTATTCAGTTTAGAGGAAGAAAAGAAGAAGGAGGGAGATGTGAAGACCCAGAATCAGTGTTAGAGAGGCTTCAGGGGCACATTTAGTCAGAGTGGCCAGTTATGAGAACAGAATGGTTTCTTTAAGTGCCCTTCTCTATCAAATAAGGGCCTTGCAATAGATGCTTTCTAAGGGCCCTTCCAGCTCCAAAATTCAGTGTTCTAAGATCCCAGTCAACTCTTAACATTCTTGGTTCTGAAATCTCTTCCACTTCTATATTTGATGCTCAAAGATACCTCCTGGTTCTCACATTCTGTGTTCTAAGGACCCTACAAGTTCTGACATTCCACGTTCTAATGTCACTCTGATATCCTATATTTTAATGTCTCTCCCATATTTGACACACTGTGTTCTAAGGGCCCTCCCAGGTCTGACATTCTGTTTTCTAAGGGCCCTCTGAGCTCTGACATCCTGTGTTCTAAGGGCCCTCTGAGCTCTGACATCCTGTGTTCTAAGGGTCCTCTGAGCTCTGACGTCCTGTGTTCTAAGGGCTCTCCCAGGTCTCAGTTTCTGTTCTAAAGGCCCAATCAGCTCTGATAGTCAATGCTTTGAGATACCTCCCAGATATGACATTCTGTCTCTCGAGAGCCCCTCTGACTCTGGCAATCTACCCCCTCAGGTCCATTCATACCAACTCTAACTGCAGAATCTCAGAATTGGAAGGGATGACAGCGACCAATCTAATCCATACCATATCTAAATAAGAATCCTATCTTTATCATCAGGACAAGTGGACACTTATCTTCTGCTTGAAGACTTCTAATGATAGGGACCTCACTACCTGCTGAGCTGGCCCACATCGCTGTTGGACAGCTCTAATTGCTAGCCAGGCTTATCCTACTCTGACTGGAATCAACCTCTTCCTCTGCCACCTCTCCCTTCTAGTGCTACCCTCTGGGGCCAAGCAGAGCATGGCTAATCCCTCTCCCTCATGACAGCCCTTCAGATACTTGAAGTCAGCTATCATGTTCCCTGATAAGTTGTTTTTTATCCAGGTTAAACATCCCTGACTCTCTCGACCATTTCTTGTGAGGCATGGTCTCTAAGTCTCTTACCAGGGGTCCAGCTTATCAATGTCCTTCATAAAATGGACTGCTCAGATCTGGACACAGTGCTCCAGTGGTGACTTGCCCAGGCATAAAAACAGCAGGGCTGTCTCCTGCCTCATTGTGGAATTCATTTTTTGTTTGTTTTTGTTTGTTTTAAGGTCATTCAGTTGACCCACATTCAACTTGCCGTTCACTAAGACTAGTAGATCTTTGTCATAGGATTTCTTGTCTAGAGCCCCTCGAACCATACCCCACCCCGTACATGTGTGGTTGATTCTTTTTAAAACCCAAGTGTACAGCTTCACATTTATCCCTATTAAATTTCATCTTATTAGATTCAGATTGTTCTTCTAGCCTGTTGAAATCTTTTTGGATTCTGATTCTGTCATCCAAGTGGTGCTTAGTATTCAAGGGGAGGGGAGGAGGGAGGGAAGTGGAAGGAGAGAGCAGGGGAGAGAAAGACAAGGGAAGGAAGAGGACAGAGAAGGGGAAGAAAAGGGAGGGGAGTGTGGAGGAGAGAAAGCAGGCCGTCAGGGAAGGGAGAAAAGCAGAATCATGGGTGGCGAGAAAGATGGAATTGAAGAGGAGAGAGGAAGCAAAACCAGAAGAGGGGAGGGGAGAGCTAAGAAAGGCCACTAGAGAGAAGGTCAGTTAAAGGAGAGGAGATGGAAGGGATGAGAAGAGAAGAGGGGAGGAGAGGAGAGAGAAAGGAGGAGGGGGACAGAATGAAGAGAAGGGAAAAAGAGGAGCATTGGGAGGGGAGCTCCATATTGGTCTGAATATAGACTGTTCCCAAACATAGGCCCTATCCCTAAGATAAAATTTCTGAAAAGAGGAGAGCAAATGAATATATATATATATGTGTGTATGCATATATGTATATATGCTATATATAAAGAGAAAGACTGAAAAATAATTACACAAAATAACTGTATATCCTGATAGTTGGATAGTTGGGGTCAAGGTTATACTTTTAATACAGAATTATTCTAGTCAGTCAGCACCTACTGTGTGCCAGGCACCATGCTAAGCCCTGGGGATACAAAGAGGGGCAAAAGACAATTCCGTTCTCAAGCAGCTCCAGTCTAATGATGGAAACAACACTGACACAACTGTATACAAAAAGGGCATGTACAGAGTGGGTTGGAAAGGGAGGATCTACCTGAGTAACCAATGGTAACCTTTCTGGTCCTCACAGTTGGACTAAGTAGCCCTGAAGAAGATCTTTTCCATCTCTAAATCCATGAATTTATGACTTGTGGCACTTGTAAGAAAATCACGACCCTTTTTGCTTGGTGGGGAAAAAAAGAAGATGGTGGATCTCATCGGATCTTCAGCCTCCCCAAGGAATGCAGTATTTGGGTTTTCAAATTCCATATTTGCCTTCTACTGGCAGTGTTACCTTGGTCAAGTCACTCATTTTTCCAACCCACCATTTGGCTAATCTGTAAAATAAGGAGACTGGACTAGGAGACCTGTAAGGTTCCTTCCAGGCTTAAATCTAGATCAGATGTTCCCCATCCCCCACATCCATACTTGGGCCAGGCAGACAATAGCTAATCAGACCACACTTGTAGGATGCAGTCACAGCTTTGCACAGATCGCCCGGCTGGGTAGCGGTAGGGACAGCCTGTGTTCAGATCAGTAGGAGGTTTTTTGGGGTTTGTTTGTTTTTTTTTGGCAAGCATCTCCAATGTGTCCAGCTCTGAAGAATACATATTCCCATTCTTAAAAGACTCCTAGCCTAGGTGAGTTGACATGACTCTCGGAGGGAGTGGGAGATATTGCTATCGTAGATTGCAGTAATTAGTGGAACTTGACCAGGTCTTTACAGAAGGATTTGGAACAATTAACTAGGTGGAAAGGATGAAGGAGGACATTAGCTGTGGAGGCCCCAGCTTAAGCAAAAGTGAAGAGGTTGAAGAGGGGAATGATGGGGAAACCAACCAGACGGAGTCATGGGCAGTTTCTGTATCCTAAAAAGAGCAGTTGCTTTAGCATCAGACTTGGTTTCAGATATCACCTCCGAGGGTGACTATTACTACCCTCCAGTGCCAGCTATATAACTACCATGGACCTCAGTTTTCTTACCTGTAAAATGGGTAATTTGGACTGTATAGCCTCTGAGGCCCCTTCTAGCTCTCAGTCTCTGCTTCTGGTACCCATTGTTGTATAGAAGGCAGCTGAACTTAGAATGGAGAGATCCTGAGTTCAAATCCTGCCCTGTATACTTCCTTAGAGGTTTAATTCTGGACAAATCACTTAACCTTCTCCAGCCTCAGATTTCTCTTCTAAAATGAAAATAATAGCAATAATACCTATCTTATGGGGAAGTTATGAGGATCAGGTGGGATAAGAGGTAAAGGGCTTTGCCAGCCTTAAAGCATTGTATAAATAATATATATCATATATCATTATAAGGCTAATATAGCAATACATTATAATATATAGTAATATACAATGTTATTTTATGATATTTTATTATATATAATATGTTATTGTACAATAATAAACAATGTTATATAATATAATCCTTATATAATTATAATAGCTGTATAATAGCTAGCATTTATATAATATACAATATATTATATATAATAATATAATCATTGGATTGTTACAATGATAATTATATAATAGGTAGCATTGATATAGCGTTTCAAAGTTGTCAAAATACTTTCTGTATATGGTTAACTTATTTGGTTTTTTTAGTGGTAGTAGTGGTATTGGAATTATATATATCATTACATAAAATGATACTTTAGCTCTCTGAAACTAGATAAATCAATTAATTTCTCTGTGCCCTAGTTTCCTCTTGAGTAAAATAATGGATATGACATTTGTACACCTTACCTCCAACAGGTTTATCATGAAGAAAGTACTTTATAAACAGCCAAGTCCTATAGAAATAGAAACCATTCCAAAGAAGAGACCCAAGAAGGGACTGCTTCTATCTCTTCTCCCCTCTTTGCAGAGGGGAGGGCCTGGGTATGGGGAACACTGCATACAATGTCCGACTTTCTCCACATCTTGGTTAGGTGTGCCAACCTGGTGCTGCCCCACCTCCCTTCCCTTTGGTATTTTTGTTGGAAGTTTAATTTCCATGATTAGTTAGCTCCTGGGCAGGTCCTCTGGAAGGAGACAGAAAGTAGAAACATTGGAAAATGTAGGTGGCATAACAATAGGTCCGTAAAAATTAATTTTAACAATGATATGGGGATTCTCATTATGCCGTTGAAGAGATGCTAGGACCAAGCTTATGGAGGGTCTTGAAAAGTTTACATTTGATGCCACAGACAATCTAAAAATCCCATAATAATTCCAGGGTCTTATTTGTCCCAGTTTTCCCATTCATTCATTCATTCATTCATGGGGTGACAGAATTGAGAGCTGGAATGCAGAGCTGGAATGCGGGAAGGAATGAAAAATGAAGAATGAAAAGTATTTATTAAATACTTACTGTTTGTCAAGCACCAAAATACTTACTAAACACTTACTATTTACTAAGCACCAAAGTATTTATTAAACGCTATTTTCCAAGTGCCAAAGCATTTATTAAGCACTTATTGTTTGCCAAGCACTGAGAATACACATCCATATACAAGATAATCTCTGTCCTCAGGGTGCTTACCTTCAAAGAGGGAAATGACCTGGAATTCTTCTTGGAATTCAAACCAACCAGAGATTCATAACCTTTTTAGCATCATGGATCCCTCTGGAAGTCCAGTTTGGACCTCTCCTCACAATAATGTTTTGAACTGTATAAAATTCATAGGACTGCAAAGGAAACTGTTGAAATAAAGATGTAATTTTCCACCATGCAAGTTCATCAAATCCCTGAAATTTATCCACAGATCCGAAGGGTCCAAAGACTATGTGTTAAAAACCGCTGATCTGATCCAATCCTTCCATTTTACAGATGAGAAAAGCAAGGCCCTGAGAGATTCCCAGACTCAGTCAGGGTCACACGGCTATTTAGTAACATAGCTGACATTAAAACCCAAATTCTCTGACTACAAACCGAGTTCTTTTAAAAAAATGAATATCTTCTATTTTTACATTGTCTTTATTTCCAAATATATTCATCCCCCCCTTTCCTCCTCAGATAGCCATCCCTTGCAACATAGAATTAAAACAAAAGCCAAACTAACCAACACAGTAACTGAATCTGATGGCAAATGCAGCATTCTGCATCCATGTGCCTTCACCTCAGCAAAGAAAGGAGAATGCTTCATTTTCTCATCTCTTATCCAAGACTAGATAAGACTAACACACAGCATTCAGGTCCATTTGTTTGTTTTTACCTTCCATTTACATTGTATCCAGTCATCTTTCCACTCATTGCATAGCTAACAGCTCTTCAGTGTGTGAGCCTGAGTAAGGCATTTTCTTAGTGTCCTCATCTGTAAAACAAAATGTTTGGATTAGAGACTCACTAAATTCCCTGCCAGCTCTAATGTTCTATGTTTCAAGATATTTGAATATATCTGAAATTCTGTTGTAAAGTCCCTTCCAGTTCTGACATTCTGTGTTTTAAAGGCCTCCTTACTGATATCCTGGGTTCTAAGGGTCCTCCCAGCTCTGACATTCTGTGTTCTAAGGGCCCTCCCAGCTCTGACACCCTGTGTTTTAAGGGCCTCCTAAATGACATACTGGGTTCTAAGGGTCCTCTCAATTCAGACATTGTCCTAAAGTTCCTCCCAGCCCTGACATTCTATGTCCCAAGGGCCCCCTCAGCTCTTACATTCTGTGACCTAAAGGGCCCTCCCAATTCTCCTGTGACAAGCTTCTTTCCAGCTCCAACCGTACATGCTTTATAACCAGTGGAGACAAGAGAAAACATCAGTGCTGGGTTCTACTCTGTAGGTTAAGCAGCATTGGAAGGGAGGTAGAGGCAGAGGAAAAGGAACAGGTCTTTCCCTTCTGATGACTCTTGGCCCAAGAGCCCCAGGAAAGCATGATGAAGATAGTAACATCCATTTTCTCTCCCCTAACTAGGGCCTAGCCTCTGGTGTGTATGGGGGACACTGCAATGCGACCTGCTGGCCCCCCCTTTCTTCCTCCCCCACCCATCAGGCTAGCCAGAGAAGAGAGATTGCTAACCCACTGGCTGACCCAGTTTTTCCCACACTGGTGGAGAGGGAGGAGGAGGAGTGAGTTTCTCTCTCTGCCTCCTTCAGGAGGCCTGCTTGGGAAGAGGGAGAGAGAAGACAAACCTAAAGGTGGATTTCCTTCAGTGTCCTCTACCTTGAGGTCTCTCTTCTTCCTCCTACCCTGATCCTGCCTGTCCAGCCCCCGCCCCCAAGCTGGAGCTCGGGGCCCTCTGAATGGATGGTGAGCCAGGAGTGAAGGGATCAGTAGCAGAGGGAAAACCTGCCTGATGCAATAACCCCTGAACTGTAAAACTTCCCAAGAATGACTGGTACCCTCCACGTGGGCGCATGCCAATGACATGCAAATGCCCAGAGTGTCCCTGCCCATTTTACACACCTAGAGGCAGACTTCTGAGAAAATCCCAGTGCTGATGCCTCTGCCATTGGAAAGGTACTGGGCAGAGGTGGACAGAGAATGGTTTGTTGGGGTCCTTGTCTGGTGGAAACATCAGCCTGGTCAGATTCAAGGGAAGGAAGCACATGGAGGTGAGCCTAACTGAGGAACGGAGGTACAAAGGAGAATGCTGTGCCTCTAAAGAGAAGCAGACCCACAGATGGTCTTTCTAGAGGGATCCCAGGCAAAGAGAAAGGAAGGGTGGGATTAAAATCATGGAATGATAGAGGTAAGGGGACAGAACAACATAGAACGTTAGATTTGAGAGAGCCCGTAGAACACAGGATGTCAGAGCTGGGAGGGCCCTTAGAAAACAGGGTGTCAGAGCTGGGAGAGCCCTTAGAACAGAGGATGTCAGGGCTGGGAGGGCCCTTAGAACCCAGGATGTCAGAGCTGGGAGGACCCTTAGAACATAGAACATCAGAATCTGAAGGGCCCTCTGAATGTAGAAGAGTAGATCAGAGAAGAATCTGAGAATATCAAATGTCAGAGCCAGAAGGGACTTCAGAAGTTATCTCATCCAACTCCCTCATTTTCCAGAGGAGGAACCAGTGGTCCAGAAAAGGGAGGCCATTTGCTCCAGATCACACAGTTAATTAACTGGTTGATCTGGAACTAGAATGCAGGTGTCCTTGCTCCCCCGAATCAAGTTCTCTGCTCCTTGGCACTCTGTCTGTAGTTGAGAGGGAGAGGAGACTGAGGAGAGCCATCAGGTGAGGAGTAATAGGGGGCTGATCTGTGAAAAGGGCAGGAGCCAGAAAGTGAGTGAACTAAATAAAACCCTACATAAATCACCATCCAGCAGCCCTGTCCTTCTCCTGAGCCGTGAAGGATGGGAGAAGACCACGCTGCAGCCCACCTTTCTCTCGCTAGGCCCAGACACATAGAAACGCTCCCCCAGACATATGGAATCACTCCCCCAGACTCCAGGAGATTGAATATTGCTACAAAAACAGCTTCTTTGTAATATCTTCTAATTCACCCTCCACAAAATCAGTGGGGAAAAAAATCCTAGAGTATTACACCAAAATGTAAGACCCAGGTTCTAGCCCCATTTGCAGTGGTTCTAGCTGGGTGAGCTAGGGCCAAGTCTCCTAGCCTCCTACAGATTCATAGAATGTCAGAGCTGGAAAGAGTGTTAGAGGTCATTTACTCCAGTCCTTTCATTTTACACACAAAGAAACTGAGGCCCAAGGAGAAGTGACCTGCTCAAGGCAGCTAACAAGGGAATTGGAATTCAAACCCAGGCTCTTGGACAGCTTGTGCTTATACCACTGCCCCATACTGTGGTATTGAACCTTAGTGTCCTTGTCTGTAAAATGGGATGTCACTGAGTGTATCATGATCTAACCATTCTAATCTTTCATGACCAATTTCACAGGGTTGCTCTAAGTCCCCAAATTAGATAATCACAATTGCTAGCATTTATATAGTGCTTTGTTTTGCAAAACACTTTACAATATCACCTCATATTGATTCTCACAACAACTCTGGGAGGCAGATGTTGTCACTGTACCATTTTACAGATGGAGAAACTGAGGCAGGCAGCGATTAAGTGACTGGCTCAGGGTCGCCTGGCTAGTAACTGTCTGAGGTCAGGTTTGAACTCAGGTCTCTCAGATTCCAAGTCCTGTGCACTAATCTGCTGTACTGCCCAGCTGCATCTTATAAGGCTAATAACGAGAGGAAACATGGAAAAAATACCGTGTTAGGATTCAGAGCGCCTGGGTTAAAATTCCCTGTCTGCTACTTGCTGACTGTATGACCTTGGGTGTATCACTTTTACTCACTTTTGTTTCTTCATGAGTATGTAATGGAGCACTGACCAATGAGAACCACTTCCTTAGGAGCATGCTGTCCATGTGGCAAGGAATGGGGTCTCATAGGTCAGTCCCCTATTACATGTAAAATGAGGGGATTGACCTGATGACCTCTAAGTTTACTCCCAGCCCTAAATCTATCTTCCTAATGGATGAAACTCAGTTTTCTGAAATATACACATTTGTCTTTCTATCTATCTATCATCAATATATCTATCCATCCATCAATCTACATTTCTTTCTATCTATCATCTGTTGATCTATCTATCCATCTATTGATTTACCTACCTACCTATCTATCATCTATCAGCCTATCTACCTTTCTGTTTGTCTGTCTATCTATCTATCTATCATCTATCTGTATGTTAAAGGCATCCAATGTACCAGACAGGGCAGCTAGGTGGCACCATAGTGCATAGATCGCCAGGCCCAGGAGTCAAGAACACATCTTTCTAAGTTCAAATCTGACACCAGATGTGTGACCCTGGGCAAGACAGTTAACTCAGTTTCCTCATCTGTAAAACTTACCCGCAGAAGAAAATGGCAAGCCACTCCAGTGTCTTTGCCAAGAAAGCCCTAAATGGTATCACGAAGATTCAGACAACTGAATAACAATGTACTAGGCATTGTGTCAGACCCTGGGGATTCAAAAACAAAATGATGACCTCTGACCTCAGGGATCTTATATTTTACTTCACTTTATAAACTGTGAGAGTTAGTGTAGTGTGGTAGCTAGAGTTGAAACCCTGAAACCATCTAGAGCTGCGTTCAGGTTCTGCCTTAGCCACATGCTGCTTGTGTGATCTTAGACATGTCACTTAAACTCTTACTTCTCTAGGCATCTCTAAGACTTTAAGTGGCAGAGACGGTGACTACCTGCATTGGAAGAGGGAGTTTCCTACCTTTCATAGGCTATATTTCAATTTTTTTAGAAAGAATTTTATTTTCAGACTTGAATGAATTGATGCTGAGTGAGAGCAGCAAAACCAGGAGAACATTGTATAGTAGTAGCTACGATGTGTGATAATTGACTTTGATGAACTTAGCTCTTCTTAGCAATGAAAGGATCCAAGACAACTCCAAAGGACTCATGATGGAAAATGCTATCCACATCCAGAAAAATTTGATCTCTCTTTTTTCTTTTTTTTTTGTTTGTTTCTTTCTCGTGGTTCCTCCCATTGGTTCTAATTCTTCTTTACAACATGACTAATGTGAAAATAGGTTCAATATGAATGTATATGTAGAGTCTATATCAAATTATATGCCATCTTAGGGTGAGGGAGGGGAGAGATGGGGAGAAAATGTGGAACTCAAAATCTTATGAAAGTGAATTTGAAAACTAAAAATAAATAATTTTAAAAAAATTTATATTCACTTCCAAATTCACTCCCTCCCTCCACATCCTCTACCCACCAAGAAGGCAAAATATATGATATCCATCATACATATGAAGTCACCTAAAGCATATTTCCACATTAGTCATGATGCCAAAAAAGCAAGAAAAATAAAGAAAATGAAAAAAATGCTTCAGTCTGCACTAGGACTTCATCAGTTCTCTCTCTGGAGGTGTACCCTCCTTTGTAAACCACAAATTTCTACATAAATATCACTCATTTGTATTATTAATCTGGTCCTTTGTCTTCAGTGGGTGCCCGGTATATTAATTCATTAATTCAACAAATATTTCTTGGGTGCCTGCTAAGTACAAAGCATAGCCAGTGCCCAGGATCTTCCCAGAATGCCTGAGGCAATGTGGAAGTCTTCATGATGGAGATGAAAGGAATAAAGCAAAGGAAAGACTGTGACCTGGAAATCTGGAGAACAATATGGCAGGATTTCCAGGAAGGTGGAAGGAAGGATAAGACACAAGTATTGTCTGAAAGAAGCTCTTGGCATCTTAAGGAAGAGAAAAGACATGCCCAGATAACTGGAGTAGCATGTAATAAGGGGCAAAAGAGTGTGTAAATAGCCAGCATTGAAAGGGTGCCGAGGTTGGAAATGACTTGAGAAGGGCAAGTCTTCTGGAGCAGGTGGAATTTGAACAAGGCCTTGAAAAATAGATAGCAATACACTATAAATCCCAGGTGGGATTTATACCAGGAATGTAGGGCTGGTTCAGTATTAGGAAAACTATAAGCATAATTGACCACATCAAAAACAAAACTAACAGAAATCATATGATTATCTCAATAGATGCAGAAAAAGCTTATGATAAAATACAACTTGTGATAAAATAAGGAGTTTTCCTTAAAATAATAAGTAGCATCGATCTAAAACCATCCGCAGACATAATCTGTAATGGGGATAAGCTGGAAGCTTTCCTAGTAAGATCAGGGCTGAAACAAGAATGTCCATTATCACCATTAATATTCAATATTGTACTAGAAATGTTAGCTTAAGAGAAGAAAAAGAAATTGAAGGAATTAGAGTAGGAAACAAAGAAACAAAACTATCATTCTTTGCAAATGGTATGATGATAGAGAATCCTAGAGAATCAACTAAAGAACTACTTGAAATAATTAACAACTTTAACAAAGCTGTAGCATATAAAATAAAGCCACATAAATCATTGGCATTTATATATAATGCTAATAAAGCTCAACAGCAAGAGATAGAAAGAAAAATTCCATTTAAAATAACTAGATGATATAAAATATTTGGGAATCTACCAGTGAAGACAAATCCAGGAATTATATTAACACAATCACAAAACACTTTTCTCATAAATAAAGTCAGATCTAAAGAATTGGAAAAATATCAATTGCTCATGGGTGAGCTGAGCTAATATAATCAAACTGGCAATTCTACCTAAATTAGTTTACTTATTCAGTGCCATATGAATCAAACTAACAAAAATTTATTTTATAGAGCTAGAAAAAATAATAATAATTCACCTGGAAGAACACAAGGTCCAGAATTTCAAGAGAATCAATGAAAAACTGCAAAGGAAGATGAACTAGCCATACCATATCTAAAACTATATTATAAAGCAGCAATCATCAAAATTACTCGGTACTGACTAAGAAATAGAGTGGTGAATCAATGGAATAGGTTAGGTACACAAGACTGAGTAGTCAATGACTATAGTGACATACTGTTTGATTAAACCTAAAGACTCCAGCTTCTGAGATAAGAACTCACTATTTGACAAAAACTGGGAAAATAGTATGGCAGAAACTAATCATAGACCAACATCTCACACCATATACCAAGATACGGTCAAAATGGGTACACGATTTAGATATAAAGGGTGATACCCTAAGCATATTAGGAGAACAAGTAATAGTTTACCTGTCAGAACTATGGAGAAGACATTATGACCAAACAAGAGATAGAGAACATTATGAAATGCAGAACAGGTTATTTTGATTACATTAAAAAGGTTTTGCACAAACAAAGCAAATGCAACCAAGGTTAAAAGTAAAGCAGAAAGCTGCGAAGCAATTTTTACAGTTAATGTTTCTGAAAGAGGCCTCATTTCTAAAATATACAGAAAATTTAGTCAAATTTATAAGAATCCAATCATTTCTCAGTTGATAAATGGTCAAAGGATATGAACAGGCAGTGTTCAGATGAAGAAATGAAAGCTATCTATAATCATGAAAAAATGCTCTAAATCACTATCAATTAGAGAAATGCAGTTTAATACAACTTTGAGATACCACCTCCTACCTATAAGATTGACTAATATGACAGAGAAGGAAAATGATAAATGGAGAAGACATGGGAGATTTGGAATCCATATATTGTTGGTGGATCTGTGAACCATTCTGGAGAGCAATTTGCAACTATGCTCAAACGGAAATCAAACTGTGCATACTCTTTGATCCAGCAATACCACTTCTATGTTTGTATCTCAAAAAGATCATAAAAAAGGGAAAAGGATCCTCATGTACAAAAATATTTATAGGAATTCTTTTTGTGGTGGCAAAGAACTAGAAACTGAAGGGATGCCCATCAATTGAAGAATGCCTGAACAAGTTATGGTATATAAAGGCAATGGAATTCTATTACAGTATAAGAAGTGATGAACAGGTGGATTTAAGAAAAACCTGGAAAGACTTACATGAACTGATGCTTGAAGTGAGGAGAGTCAGGAGAACATTATACGAAGTAACAGCAACATTGTGCAATGACCAACTTTGATAGACTTAGCCTTTCTCAGCAATACAACGATCTAAGACAATTCCACAAGACTCATGATGGAAAATGCTATCCACATCCAGAGAAAAAACTATGGAGTCTGAATGCTGATTAAGATATACTATTTTCCCTTTTCTTGTTCCTTCTTTTTCATGGTTTTCCCCTTTTGCCCTGATCCTTCTTTCACAACATAACTAATGTGGAAATAATGTTTAATATGATTGTACATTTATAAGTCATATCAGTTTGCTTGCTGTCTTGGGAAGGAGGGAAGGGAGAGAAGAAGAGAAAAATTGGAACTCAAAATCTTATAAAAGTAAATGTTGAAAACTTTATATATCATTAGCAAAAATAACATAATATTAAGTGGGGGGAAAAGAAAAGAAAAATAAAAACAGGTAGCATCTCCACAGGCAACCATGGGAAAAGGGCATTACAATTCAATTCAACTTAATTCAATTCAATAACCATTAATTAAGTAACCATGGTATGCTAGACACTATGTTACTGGTTGGAGACCCAAAGACAATAAATGAAGTAGTTCCTGCCCTCAATGGGCTTAGAGCCTACTGAGAGGATACATGTACAATAATACAGCAGAGTGTGGAGTGTAATCGAGGCAGAGGAGAGATCCTAAGTGCTCCAAGAAAATTTGAGGAGAGCAAACTCATAGCTGATAGGGAAAATCACAGAATGTGAGCTTTTTGAGGGAAGGGGCTGTTTTTGTTTTTGGATCTCTGGTGCCCAGCTCAATACCTGCAACATGGTAGGTACTCAATAAAATGACTGTCAACTGATTGCTCAGGGGAGGCTTGGCCCAACATTAGAGGGGGCACCCAAGTTGGGCCTTGAGGGTTTTCTGAGAGGGAAAAATGAGGCAACAGTATAGTCCAGGTATGAAAGATAGTCTTTAGGAATGGGTTGAGATAGAAGAAGACTGGACACCAGCTTGACTGTGTGGATAAATTATAGGATGGAGTGAAGGGGAAGTTAAACTGGAAAGACAGGTTGGAGCTCTGATTCAAAAGCACCTGATGTTGTAGACTCAGAACAGTGTGCGTTATCATAATGGTGATAGGGAGCCATCTAGGCATTGGGAGCAGGGGAGTAATGTGGTTACAGCTGTTGTGAAGGGAGATTCTTGTAGCAAATGGGTGGAGGATGGGGATTAGAGAGAAGAAGCTGGAGGCAGAGAGACCAGGAAAGAGATCATTGCAGCAGTCCAGGTGAGAGGTCCAAGTTCAGGTCATGACTATGAGGATAAAAATATGGTATCAAAGTCAATGGATTTGGACTAAGAGAATGAGACAAAGAAAAGAAAAAGGCCAAAGATGATGACATGATGATTAGGACTCTGGGAAATTGGATGGGGTTTGAAAGGCTCTTCTCTCCTGTTTTGCAGTGAACTTGCTGGATACATCCACCATCCACGGGGACTGGGGCTGGCTCACGTACCCAGCACATGGGGTGAGTGATGAGGACTGGTTACTGGCTCATAGTTGGGTAAGTGGGTAGGGGGTGGGCAGGGGATGGGCCCTCCCTGTCATTTTGGTCCCCAGGAAGTCATAAGCAGCTGGCATTCCTACATGAAGGAGACTGTAGCTGGGAAACAGGGTTGTAGCCTACTTCCTACCCCCAACATCACAGTAATGACGATGATAACAAAAAAATCATCATAGTATTGGATAAAGACATAAGCTCAAGGTCAGTAAGGTCTGGGTTGTGGCCCCAGTGATGTTGCTTTCTCACTGTGTGGGATTTGGAGCAAGGTATTTCCCTCCCTCAGTTTCCTTGCCTATAAAATGAAGGGATCCCATAGGAACCTGGGTTCAGTATAGCAGAACCAAAATTTGAACTCAGTCCCTCAGAGCACTCACCATTATTCCATCCTGTTATATAGCCCGGTTTGTCTTTCACATGTCCTTGGGCATTATCATTCACCCCCGAGGCTTCGTGTCCTAGCTCTGTGGGTTTGGTTCCCATGTCTGTACTTTTAGGGCTGAAGCTCCAGCCTCAGGTTCACTTGCTGCTTGCCAGGACAGTGCCACCTAGCTGTCCTTCCAATGCCCCAAAGGCGGTGTGCTCCAAGCTCCAAGAGATTTTAGCCCACAAATTAGATGCTTTTCCTGACTGGCCAGTTTCTATTAAAAGTATTGACATGCTTAATCACCAATGGAATCCCCTTTGATTCTTCTCCCTCCTGACACTCCCTTCCTCCTCCTCAGCCTACAGTATCGCCAGGCCCTGGGGCTCCCACATCCCCCAGAGCTTTCTTTTTCCATCTCCTTCCTTTCCCAAGCACTAACCCAGTGTAGGTCCTCATTAGCTCTCACCTGGATTATTTCAAAAGCTTCCAAGAGTGTCTTCTCCACATTTCAGTAAATATTTATTCAAGATTTGTGTTCAAGGAACCTGGGCTGGCTACTGAGGGAAATACAAAGATGAGATCAAGTTTTTGCCCTGAAGCTGTCTATGAGGGGAGATGAGACATAGCCCGGACAAAGACAGCAGTGGGAGAGCACACATCTAGATGATCCCAAAGATCCCTCCCAGTTCTGACATCCTGTGTTCCAAGGCCCTTCTTAGCTCTGACATCCTGTGTTCTAAGGCCCTTCTTAGCTCTGACATCCTGTGCTCTAAGCCCCTTCTTAGCTCTGACATCCTGTGTTCCAAGGCCCTTCTTAGCTCTGACATCCTGGGTTCTAAGGCCCTTCTTAGCTCTGACATCCTGGGTTCTAAGGCCCTTCTTAGCTCTGACATCCTGTGCTCTAAGCCCCTTCTTAGCTCTGACATCCTGTGTTCCAAGGCCCTTTTTAGCTCTGACATCCTGGGTTCTAAGGCCCTTCTTAGCTCTGACATCCTGGGTTCTAAGGCCCTTCTTAGCTCTGACATCCTGTGTTCCAAGGCCCTTCTTAGCTCTGACATCCTGTGTGCTCTAAGGATCCTTCCCTTTCCAGCAATGACGGTAATTGCTAGAATTCATATAGTGCTTGAAGGTTTGCTAAGCCTCTTGCAAATATTATCTCATTTAGTCCTCACAACAAACCTATAATGTAGGTGATATTATCATTCCCATTTTACTGATGAGGAATCTGAGGAACAGAGAGGTTAATGAACTTACCCAAAGTCACACAGCTAGTCAGTATCTGAGGCAGGATTTGAATGCAAGTCTTCCAATCTAACATCTTCCGTTCTAAGGCTGCTGATGTTCCCTTGTCTCGAAGGTCCCTTCAAGTTCTAACATTGAACATTCTAAAGTCCCTCTTGACTCAGAAGTCCCGTGAGTCTGTCTTTGGGACTCTCCCTGGTACCTCTGGGGTTAAAACCATTGTCACAGTTAATTGAGTACCAAATAACATGCCAGCTGTTTCCTGTCTGCCTCTTGCCACAGACCCAGAAAAATTAATCAGTTCTGTCAGCACCGAGGCATGCATCAACCTGCCCCACCAATGCCAACACTGTGACCAGGTCCTACTATCCCCCAGAAGCAGCTCTGTCTGGGAAGGCAGAGACCATAGTGCAGCAGGTGGTCCGTAACCCAGCAGCCAGGCTTGGGGGCAAAACTCCCTGGGTTAGGTGTGAGAACTGTGGCTCCCAATCTGACCCCTACCCCCTCAACCATTGATCTTGCCCAGCAGGGTCACACTCAGGGGCAGGAAAGGATAGGGTTGATGTTTGCAGCAACCCTGCCTGTACCACCCTAGTCTTGCTAACTGTTCACCTGGGCATCGTTTCAATTCCATTCATGGGCCAGGAATGACAAATTCAGGATCCTGAAAGAATTTCATTGGTGAAGCAGCCTCAGTTCCTGCAACCTGGAAATTCAAAAATGGCTTCTCTGTAAAAACCTCAATTTAGAGGGTTAGGGAGCCCTAGAGAATGGGAGCTGAACAGAGAATAGTAGACCTGGGAGGGCCTGAGAACACAGGATGTCAGAGCTGGTGGGAGGAGGGTGCTTAGAACAGAACACATAAGTGGTAAAAAGAACCTGAAAGATCATCTTACACTTTTCTATAGCAGTTGCCACATTCTTAAAATTATTTGGATAGCTCCCCAACTCTCCTTTCCCCTACTCACCTATCAGCTATTTGAGGGTAGGGACAAGTTTTTTACCTTTGTGCCCTCCCGGCGTTTAGTCCAAAACTAGACACCGAAAGTAGTGTAGACAATACCTGTTGTGTTGAATTGCCTTGTGTTTGTACAAAAGCCTGAACAAAGTGAGTACCCCCAAGTTCTGGCTGGCAGACTGAACATTCCCCCACATTTTCCCCTGAGTTGGTCCCTAATCAGTCTGTCTTCGGTCCTCTCCTGCAGTGGGATTCTATCAATGAAGTGGATGAGTTCTTTAGCCCCATCCACACATACCAGGTGTGCAACGTCATGATCCCCAACCAGAATAATTGGCTTCGGACGAGCTGGGTACCGCGGGATGGTGCCCGCCGGGTATATGCCGAGATCAAGTTCACCCTAAGAGATTGTAACAGCATGCCAGGGGTGCTGGGGACCTGCAAGGAGACCTTCAACCTTTACTACCTGGAATCTGACCGAGATCTGGGCACCAGCACCCAGGAGAGTCAGTTTGTGAAAATCGACACCATTGCCGCAGACGAGAGCTTCACCGGTGCGGACTTGGGTGTCCGGCGTCTCAAGCTCAACACAGAGGTGCGCGGCGTGGGGCCGCTGAGCAAGAGAGGCTTCTACCTGGCCTTCCAGGACATTGGAGCTTGCATCGCCATCCTCTCCCTGCGCATCTACTACAAGAAATGCCCGGCCATGGTGCGCAACCTGGCTGCTTTCTCGGAGGCGGTGACGGGGGCCGACTCTTCCTCCCTGGTGGAGGTTCGAGGGGAGTGCGTCGGGCACTCGGAGGAGCGGGACACGCCCAAGATGTACTGCAGCGCCGAGGGGGAGTGGCTGGTGCCCATCGGGAAGTGTGTGTGCAGCGCTGGTTATGAGGAGCTCCAAGATGCCTGTGTAGGTGAGTGCGCTTCACTGTTCTGGGGTAGGTCATGGTCAAGCTGCGAGAGATCTTAGATTCTAGTTTAATTCTCGTTTTACAGAAGAGAAAACTGAGGTCAGAGAAAGGAAGTCATTGGCCCAAGGGTCACACAAGAATTGAAAGAGCTGAGATTGAAAACTGATCTTTCTGATTCCAACACCAGTACGCTTTCCAAATAATTAATTCTCAAGAATGTATTTAAGCACCTACTATGTGCCAGCCCCTTGCTAGGTACTGAGGATACAAAACTAAATATGAAACCGTCCCTGCCCTCAAGAAGCCTACATCTCATTGGGGGAGACCACGTGAACGTATATACAAGACATATGGCACATGCCTGTGATTTCATTGGTTTAGGGAACTCCAAAGTGAGAAAACTCTTTCCACCAAGGCAAGTGAACAATTTATAGTGTCAGGGAGCATGAGTTATTTGCCCGAGTCACATGACCAGTAGGTGTTAAAGGTAGGGTTTGAATTGAGGTCTTCTTGGCTTTGAGGGTAGCTCTCCACCCACTCTGTTTTTGCACCATGACCCACTCCATATTGTCTCTCATAAAGACATACACAAATCAAATACAGACACCTTGTAGAGAAAGGCAGTCTTATCCTAAGGTATACACGGCCCTTGCCCAACAGTAGCCTTGGGAAAGAAATCAGAGAGCTGGGCACCTGAAGGCAAGGTCTATGGCAGCTGCTCTGACTCACCCAACCCCCATTCAGCAAAGTCAGCACTAAATCCCATGTACAAGATCCTGTAATAGGCAAGACACCACTGGACCAATCGCTGTTCTCAAGGAACTTATATTCTACAGGATGCCTAAATTTTCTATCTGGGACAGTATCGATTTTTGGTAATAAGATGGCAGACAGCCCTCCTCCCACCACTTGAGAAATTTGAATTGACTGGGGAGGGGCAACAGAACAGGTCAAGGTCCCCTCATCACTAAGGACTTTAAAGGATGTGATGGAAGTGCCATGGCCGACAGACAGTAGCTAACAGCTGGGGGAGTGGAGGGGAAGTGTGTGTGTGTGTGTGTGTGTGTGTGTGTGTAAGTGCCTGTGATACAGCTGAAGAGAACACACTAGAAGTGTCTACATAGAGTAATACCATGCAACTCTGGGCTGGACAGGGGGAGATACACAGACAGGAAGCCCCGCATGGATGAGTACAATTGAAATTGCCCCTGTCAGGGAATAAACCCAGATACCTGTGGGATTCCATACATCCTGAGTCCCCGGTTGATCCCATTAGATCTGGTGATCTTAGCCTTCTCCAGATCACAATGCCATAGGCTTCAATTCAATTCGTTTTGATTCAAACAGCATCTAATTAATGTCTACTGTGGGTAAAGCCATGAGCTAGACCCTGGGAATACAAAGGTGTATTCTGTACAGACCCTACTGTGAAGGAGCTCACAGTCCAATGGAGAGAAGGACGAGGAGCCATATAACAGTGATAGAAATCTGAAGGCGGGGAGAAAAGTTACCCCAGATTTCAGAATTGCTTAGTCCGATGGCTTCTGCTCTGTGCTCATCCTTGATCTCTCTGTAGTATTTGAAGCTGTTCCAAAACCTCTCCCTGTGGATATTCAGTCCTCTTTGGTTTTCTACAAAATTGCTTTCTCCTGGTTCTCCTCCTACAAGTCTGACCCCCTCCTTGGTCTCCTCTTCTACATCACGTCCCCACTCACTACAGGTTTGGCATAAAGCTATCTTGGGTGGTCTCTTCTTCCTCCTTTTCCTCCTCCTCTCCCCCCTCTATCTACCTGTATCATTTGTCTGTCTGTCTGTCCAGCTGTTTACCAATTTATCTGTCTGTATATCTACCTTTGTATATCTATTTATCGACCTATGTCTGTTATCTTTCTCTAATCTCTGTCTTGCTGTCTACTGTCTCTATCTCTATTTATCTATCTGTCCACCCATGTCTATGTATTTATCTACCTCTGTCTCTCTTCTGTCTCTCTCTGTCCCTCTGTCCCACTGTCTCTCCCTCTTCTTTTCTGTCTCTGTCTCTCTGTCCTTCTGTCTCTGGCTGGCTGTCTGTCTTTGTCTCTATCTCTGTCTCTCTCCTCAATAGGGGAGGCAATGAACTAAATGGCCTCTGAAGTCTTTCTCCAGCCTTCCCTTTTCTGGAGCTAGCCATTGCCCTTGTCTGGTACCTTTCCCCACCCAGTCTCATCACCTCCCTCCTCTCTGCCCTGCCCACTCCCCTTAGTAACTTCGTTCTGAACAAACAGAGCTGTGAGAAGCAGAATCTCCCAGGGAAAGTTAGCTGCACAGCCCGCCAGGCCCCTTATCGCTGTTTGAGCAGCCAGAAACCTGCTCCATTTCCCAAGTCCCCTGGAGGAAGCCTCCTTCAGCCGCCCTCCACCCTTCCCCTAGAGCAGAGGCACAGAAAGAAAGGGGGGAGAGGAAACTGGGGAGGGAGCAGTCAGGCCCCATCGGGCCACCATCAGGAGGCCCCTCTCCCACACACCTAGGCTCATGCTGACAGCTTGCCGCCTATTTCTGAGCTGGTCAGCCTCCCTGAAGGACAACAAAGAGAAAGACCCAGAGCCCTGAGTCCAGCCAGCTGTGCCACTAACTTCTGGTATGACGGTGCCTGTGCCCCTTTCTTCTCTTGGTCTCAGGCTGTTCTTTGGACTCTGACTTGGGCTACCTCACCTTCCAAGGTTAGTGTCTCTGAACTCATTCATTTAAGTGATGTGGCAAGTACAGGTACAACTTTTAACTCAGTCACCTTGGAGACTGCCTTGTGGTCAGCCACATCTAGAGGCTTTCCGCGGACAACCCAAGGACGTGAATCAAACCAGTTAAGAGCACAGATGCTGAGCTGGATGCAGCCTCTTTTTTAATCTAGCCTCCTCATTCTACAATGGAGGGGCCTGAGGCTCAGAGATCTTAGGTGATTCGGCCGAGGTCACACAGCACAGGTGGGGCTCACCTGGGTCTTCTACCTCCCAGTCTGCTGATCCTGGGATCGAGTGACATGCCCTCCTTCCTGCCCCTCCGCCCTCCCCCTCTACTTTAGGATGGGGAGAATGCTGGGAGAAGTGCCAGGTAAGCAAGTAGTGTCCCCAAACCTGGAGCCCAGCTTCCCTTCCCTCCTGTCACCCGGACGGAAGGTATAAATCACCCTCCATGGCCCTAATCATCTTTCTATAAATATCAAAGGCTCATTTCTGAGCAGAATGGGAGGAGGGAGAGAGAAAGGAAGACGAGTTCTTTGGCCTTCCTGACTGTGTTTAAAATCTGATTTAGAATTAATTTCCTTTGGCCGTCCACAGCCGGACACCTTATTTGTCAAATCTAAAAGCTGTTTGAATAGGAGAACAGAGGGGGGCTTGGTCTCCAAGCAGCTGCTGGTGTGACCAGCAGGTCTGGGGACAGGGGGAGAATGGAAAATGGCTCTGTGCCAGGTGGGTGGGGGTGGTAGTGCACTCTGCTAGGCAGAGCCCCCCAGCTGGCCCTCTGCCAGAAGGCCCCAAGGCCCACATGTATTCCCCAGCCCATCCCTTCCTCAGACGAGGCCAGACTGGCATTGGCCCAGAGCAACACCATCTGTCTCTGTCGATTAGTCCCCGACCTCGGCATCCAGATCTCTCACATCCCCCAGGGCTGGCGATTAGTATTGTTATTAAAGATTATTTTATTTTCATTGCTCAGATTAATCTGGCCCTGACATGTTATAACCATATGGGCATCAGCTGAGCACGTTATAATCCCTTACTATTGGGATTCAAAAGGGGAAATTTCTAGGTTTCCATGACAGGCATATAGAAATACCAACTTTTGAATGAGTGATAAAATATGTGATCTAGGAGAGGCTCGGAGTTGGAAGGGCCCTTAGAAAAGGGAAGGTAGAGCTGGGAGGGCCCTTAGAGCTTGTAATGTCTGAACTGAGAGGGCCCTAGAACACAGAATGTCAGAACTGGGAGAGGCCCAAGGACATGGAATGTCAGAACTGGGAGGGCCCTTAGAACATGGAATGTCTGAGCTGGGAGAAGCCTTAGAACACAGGCCAGAGTTGGGAGGGGTCTTGGGACATGGAATGTCCAATCTGGGAGTGAACTTAGAGAATGTCATAAATAGAGTCTTGGTGGGAGGGACTTTTAAAGTCAGCCAGTCCAAATCCTTCACCAAGCATGAATTTGAGGGGATAAATCAACCTATGTTCATTAAAATCCTACTAAAATGTTATGATTTTAAAAGAGAATGAGGGGGATGCCATGGAGGCAACATTCTGGTTCTGGACTCAACATCCCTGGGATGGTAAAAGGACCCTTCTAATGTTAGATTAGATATCAGGATCATGGGAGCATAGATTGAGTGCTCAAAGGCTATAGAGTTCAACTCCCTCATTTGACAGATGAGGAAACTGAGACCCAGAGAGAGGGACTTACCCAAAGTCATGTGCCAGGGCTTAAACTAAGATCCCAACTCTAAACCCAGTGCCCTTCCCACTGTGCCGCACTGCCTCAAGACTGGAACCTAGTACTGGCTCTGCTATCAATTAGCTGTATGACCTTGGACAAGTAACTTTGCTTACCAGGGCCTCAGTTTCCTCCCTACCTGTTCTCAAGGAGCTTATAGTCTGGTTGGGGAGAAAAGATTCAAATATGAATCAGAGGATGATAAAGACAGGGTCTTAATTATCTGGTAGCTATGTACTAAACGTCTATGATAGGTCCGTTTGTGGGGAGGGAGATGTGGAGATGTGAAATTTTGTCTGAGAAAGATCTAGGCCTTTGGGTGGATCCAACTGGGTGGACATCAATTCTGTATGAGCCAACAATGTGACTTGGCCGCCAAGAAAACCTCATTTGACTGTCATCCACTTGAAGGACTAAGCGGGGAGCAGCTCACTCTCCTCTTCCCTGACCAAACAACATCTGGAGAATTGTGGACAGGTCAGGGCAGCAGCGCTTAGGAAGGACAGTGATAAGCTTTAGTGTCCACAGGAGGGTGGCCAGGGCCTTGAAAGACCTTGGATCCGTGACATACAAGGATGATGGGAAGAAGCTGTGGATGTTAAACCTGTGGCAGAGAAGACTTAGCAGGTGGACACGAAATTGTCCGCAGCTGTTTGAAGGTTATTGTCCAGTCATTTGGGGCATGTCCATGTTTTTGTGACCCCATTTGACATTTTCTTGGCAAAGACACTGAAGTCATCTGTTATTTCCTTCTGCAGCTCATTTTACAGAGGAGAAAACTGAGGCAAGCAGAGTGAAGTGATTTGCCTAGGATCACACCGCTAGTAAGTGTCTGAGGTTGGATTTGAACTCAGGTCTTCCTGACTTTCCAGGCCCGGCACTTTTATCTACTGCACTGCCCTAAGTATTTGTAGGGCTATCTTGTAAAAGAACAAATGGCCTTGCCTTGTCTACAAAAGGCAGAACCATTATAGAAGACAGAAGGTACACAGAGGCAGGTTTTCACTTGAGGATAGGATGAACTCTAAACCAAAAGATTATGGGCTTCCTCGGGAGCTGGGGAGGCCCTTTTCCTCAGAAGGATTTCCTGTAAAGCTGGAGGGCCACTTGCCTGGGATATTGCAGAGAGAGGACCCTTGTGAAGGGAAGTTTGGACTGGGTGATCTCTGAGGGCTTTTCCCATCCTGAGATTGTACTATTCTGTGATGATGCACCAAGATATAAGGCCAAGGCCTTCTTCTCAAGGACTACTAAACCAAAAGACTGAGGCTGTAAGTAAGAGCTTTCACCCTCTACTAGACTGTAAGGTTCATGAGGGTAGGAACTTCTCTCTACTCTGTACCTCCCTCAGAGCCTGGCACAATCCTCTGCACAGTATAGGGAATTTACAACTATATATTAAGTGGAACTGACTTCTCTCTTTTGGCTCCAGGCCAGTCTCAAGCATGAGAAAGCCCCTCCAGGTCCGGTAATAATTAAAATAATTAAACAAATTTCTGTAGCATGTTTAAGGTTTTCCTCCTAATGATCCTCTGAAATAAGCAGCACAGATATATGATTATGCCCATGTTACAGATGATAAAACTGAGGCTGAGAACGTTGTTTACCCAAGATCACACAGCCGGAAGAATGGGCCAGCCAAAGCTCAAACCTAGGGCTTCTGCCTCATTCTCTGATGTGTTTTACGCTACAGCAGTCCACTGCTTAATAGTGATGTTCTGAACTCATCTAGGGGTTCTAAACAGTTCTAAGAATGGCCAGTGGGTCTGGGATTTTCTCTGTATGTCTTCTTGGGGAACTCAGGGGAGTAATTGTAGCGCTTCATTGTACAGATTTTGGGACTTTCCTGCTTCCGCAGCTGAGAACTCATACCCTCTACTCTTGGAGGGGGCTGCCACCATGTTCCTGGTTCTTCTCTTTATGAAAACTAGTGGAGGGCTGGTGAGTTGTGATATTTAGAATTGAAGGAGAAGTGGGAAATGATCTGATATAACACCCTTGGTAAGACCCAAAGAAGGAACATGACTCAGTGGTGATGACCCAAATTGTCAGTGGCAGGGCCAAAATTTAAACCAGGTCCCTGCCCAGTGGAGGGATTGTTTGATAACAGATGTACTACACAATCTAGAGGCCTCCTCAAGGGAAGTGGCAACAGGCTGGGGTCCAAGGTGCTGCAATAAATGACCCATGTGCCTTAGTATTTCACCTCATGAACCTCAGTTTCCTATTCTGTGAAATGGGATTAGATTACCTCCTGGGATCCACTTGGTAAAATGAGTGTGAGGACATTGAGAACAGGGGCTACATTAATTTCTTATCTTCATATCACCTACATAGACCACACAATTGCTTAATTTATTTAATCAAATGGAATTTTAGCTCAAATATTCTGTGTTCTAGGATCTTGCCCAACTCTAACATATTCTGTGTTCTTTTTTTAAAAATAAGTTTATTGATTTTTTTTGTTTTTACATCATTTTCCTTTCCAAATATAATCTTCCCCCCTGCATCTTGAGAGTCATCCCCTATAACAGAAAATAAAAAATAAAGACACAAAAAAACAAGTTGGTCAAACCCATCACACATCAGTTACATCCAACAGTATATATAGTCTTTTCCTCTTTTTTAAAAAAAAGCAGAGGGATATTTTCATAGCTCTTCTTTCAGGTCAAACTTGGTTGCTATAATTATATAAAGTTCTGTATTAATTTTGTTGAATATGTAAGCTCCTTAAGACTAGGGATTGTTACATTCTTTGTACTTGTATCCCTGGTGCCAACTATTTCATAGGCATTTAATAAATACTCACTGATCCGTTGTTTATAACTATTCTTTTCCTGGTTCTGCTGACTTCACTTTGCCTCTGTTCATGTAAGTCTTCTCATGCTTCTCTGTATTCATCATATGCATTCTTTCTTTTGGTTCACTAATATTCCATCCTTCATGTACCTCAGCGTATAATGGTCTGTGTTTTAACATCATTTTCAGTTTTGACATTCTGTGTTCTAAGGACCCTTTTATATCTAACACTGCATTCAAATGTCTTTCTCCCAACCCCCAGCTCTGAACATTCTGTGTTCCAATGTCCCTTATAACTCTAATATTCCATTTTTTAATACTGTGAACTCCTGGGAGAAGAAGATTCCCATTTGGACAAGTTGCTCCTTCTGGTAACATCGCTCTGAATGTCCATTAGCCAAGAATGTTGCCTAAGACAAGACCATTCACCTTGTCATCATCTCTTTCTCCCTCTGCAGCCTGTGAGTTGGGGACTTACAAGTCAGCTCCTGGGGACCAGCTGTGTGCTAGGTGCCCCTTACACAGCCATGCTTCCACATCTGCAGCCCAGACCTGCTACTGTGACCTCAGCTATTACCGGGCAGCCCTCGACCCTCCGTCTGCAGCCTGTACTCGTGAGTACTCCTTCCACTTGGGGTGGAAGGTGAGGCCAGTCTATCCAGGGTACCCAAGACCTTTCTCCTCCTATTCACCAGCCTCAATAACCAACTTTTCAGGTCCATCCTCTTGGTCATTCAACCTTCAGATTTGGAGTTAAAGTTCATCCAATATATGCTAAGTACCATTAGGTTCATGAGAGGGAGGTATGAAGTTTGGATTATAGATGGTCTTTTGCCCTCATGTTACTTATAGTCTAGTGAGTAAATGTGATAGAAATAAGTAAAATATGACAGAAAGCCTTGTGGGTGTGGGCCAGGTCTCTGGGACCTTCTTGCTTAGTCCACAGGCCGAGTTAACAGTGACCTGTAATGATGGTTTCACAGAATGTAAGCATTGGCAATACTGCTCTACTTTAGGCAGAGAAAGAGAAGGAAGCTTGGTTAGATCTTAGGGATGAGGGGTAGTCTCTGCACTTAGGTTCTCCAGTCTGCTAGGGGAGACATAGTCCATGGCCCCAGTGAACTCTCTAGGGGCTAGAGAAGTCTGAGACAGAGCCAGATGAGCGTACCCAAATCCACCATATAAACCAAGCCACAACCAGAACAATAGCTGTGGCCTGGGGCTGGGTCTCTCTACTCCCTAGGGCCTCCCTCTGCCCCTGTGAACCTGATCTCCAGTGTGAATGGGACCTCTGTGACCCTGGAGTGGGACCCTCCCCTGGACAAGGGAGGCCGCAATGACATCACTTACAACGCCATCTGCCGCCGCTGCTCCTGGGACCAGGGCCACTGTGAGACCTGCGGCAGTGGCACCCGCTTTGTGCCCCAGCAGATGAACCTGGTGCAGACAGTGCTGACGGTAGCCAACTTACTCGCCCACATGAACTATACCTTCTGGATCGAGGCCGTCAATGGTGTGTCTGACCTCAGTCTGGAGCCCCGACGAGTTGCCTCTGTTAACATCACTACAAACCAGGCAGGTAGGAGGAGCATAGGGGCCCCATCCCTGGGGAGTTTGAGAGCTCAGAGTATGGCTTGATGCCAAGTAAACAACAAAGGAGTCCTCTGAGATGGCAGCTTGGTGGGTGGCCTTGGGGGGTATTTAGTCACTTGGCCTGGACAAGCACATCCTGGTTTAACAAGAGGAAAGGTAAGAGAATTGAAATAGCAGTGACCAAGAAATATAATCATGGACTTAGAAGAGTCCTTAAATTATAATTATAAAGGTTGGATGGTCCCTTAGGACACAGATGTCAGAGCTGGGAGAGACTTAGAACACAGAATGTCAGAGTTGGGAGGAAGCTTAGAACAGGATATCAGAGCTGGGAGGGCCCTTAGAACATAGAACATCCAAGCTGGGAGAGCTTGGAACACAGAATGTCAAAGCTGGGAGGGGTTTTAGAACATAGAATGTCAGCTCTGGGAGAAGCCTTGTAACAGACCATTAGACCTGCAAGAAGACCTTAGATTATAAGCTAGGATCTTCAAGACTTTTCATTCCATCCCCTACAGACTCACAGGTAAGAACGTTGAGAGCCAGACAAAAATGACTGACCCCACTTCACACTTCAGAGCTAGGATTACAACTCATTGGGTTGGAGATGAGAAGGAAGTGTTTGCAAAGGCAGGACTGCAGAAAGGGGAGGGAAAGGCAAGTGGCTTTATGATACCTTTCTAACGCCCCATGGCTTTGGCCCTTCTAGCCCCATCCCAAGTGGTGTCCATCCGCCAGGAGCGAGCTGGGCAGACCAGTGTCACATTGCTGTGGCAAGAACCAGCCCAGCCTAATGGGATCATCCTGGAGTATGAAATTAAATACTATGAGAAGGTGAAGACAAAAGGGCTGGGGGAGAGGGACCAAGGGTGGCAGGTGCGGGCATGAAGGGAACTGGCAAGACCAGTCTCCTGAGCTCCTTTTTCCCTCCAACCTCCCAGGACAAGGAGATGCAAAGTTACTCCACCCTCAAGGCCACAACCACCAGGGCAACTGTGTCTGGGCTGAAGCCTGGTACCCACTATGTGTTCCAGGTGCGAGCCCGCACTTCAGCAGGCTGTGGCCGCTTTAGTCCGGCCATGGAAGTAGAGACTGGAAAACCAAGTGAGTGCAAGGTGGGAGGCATGGAGTGGAGAGGCCCTGGAAGGGCAGAAGATTTCTGAGTCACAGTCATATGCCTTGAGAAGGGTCCTTAAAACATAAAACTTCAGACTTAAAGGGCCATGATGGAAAAAGAAGGGACCAGATAATGTTTGCAGTAGAAGGAAGCCCAGAGCATAAAATGAAAATGACAAATACTAACTTATAATATGATGTTTTACCTATATAGTCTACATATATTTGTTATACAACAACTCTACAAGATTGATGACATTATATCAATTTAAAGATGGGGAAACTGAGCCTAAGAGAAGTTAAATGACTTGCCCAGGGCGTGTCAGATATTATCTATGGCAGGATTTAAACTCACGACTTCCTGAATGTTAGTCTTGCCCTCCATCCATTTTGCCAGATGGACAGTTACAGCTGGGAAGAGCCTTAGAAAATAAAAATAGAGAATGTTAGAGCTAGAAAGAACCATAAAGCATAGAATGTCACAGGTGGGAGGGATGTTAGAACATGGAAACTTAAAGCTGGGAAGGACCTCTGAACATAGAATGTTAGAGCCTGGAAGTACTTCAGAACATAGAATCTCACAACAAGTGGGACCATAGAACACAGGATGTCAGAGTTGGGAGGGACCTTAGAACACAGAATGTCAGAGCTGGGGAGGCCCTCAGACTATTGCTTGCTGAAGCATAGCATATTAGATGAGGAAAAGACATTAGAGACTGTCCAGAATAAGCTGCTCATTTTAGAGGACGCTAAGGCAGAGAGATGTGCCCTGCATGGAAATACAAGACCTCATTCCAGAAATCAGGCCTGAGAAGAGTCAGTGAGAGGTATAGGCAAGATTCTGGTCAGGCCTCTTTAACCACCTCCTCACAGCAATGCCAGGAAGGAATGAGGGCAGGGATTTCTGGCTCCCTTGAAGCCCAGGGCGGGGGGCGAGGGGAAGAGGTTATGCTGAGCCAGGCCTAGAACCCACGTCACCACCTCCTAGTCTACTATGCCCTATGCTGTGGTGCCATTCTCACTTCCCACTCATGTCATTGGGCTCTGGATGAGGAACTGAGTTCATCCATTAATTCAGTAAACATTTATTAAGCTGCATCCGAGTTGCTATGCTAGGCTTTAGGAAAATAGGATAAATGAAATACAGTTGCTCTCACTTAGTACTTATTCTTTACATACAGAGATAAGTATGAAATACAGGTTTGTATCTAGGTGGCCGAGTGGATAGAGCTCTGGACTTGGAGTCAGCAAAACTGGCTTCAGATCCTGAATCAGCTACTTACTAACTGTGTGACCCAGGGAATGTCACTTAACCCTGATTTGCCTCAGTTTCCTCATCTGTAAAATGTGAATAAGAACAGACTGACCTCTCAGGGCTGTTTTAAGGATTGTGAAGTGCCTTGAAAAGCTTAAAGTGCTCTAGAAATGTTGGCCATTTTCATTATATAAAGAAAATAAGCTCAAAATTTGAATTGAGAGACGCCACTAACAAGACATTGGGGAGATAGATTGCAAGAGCCTTCAGGGCAGTGACTTTTTGACTCTTCTTGTACCTCTGTGCTCAGCAGTAGGATCTTAGTCACTGTTTATTGATTGATCCCTGATTGATTTGCATGAGATGTTCAAATCTGGGTTGCTCCCACATAAGGGCACAGGCGAGGCAGAGGGGTTTTCTCTCCCTCCTTTGTCTCTGCCCATGGCAGCTGGGTTAGCTGATGGTACCTCCTGCGTCCCATAGCAGGGCTCCGCTATGACACCAGGACCATCGTGTGGATCTGTTTGACGCTCATCACCGGTCTGGTCATCCTTTTGTTACTGCTTATCTGCAAGAAGAGGTAGGTGGGGCCTCCCATGCTGTCCTGTCCCATTCCATTACTACTATCCTCTCCCATACATACCAGGTCTCACACCAGGCCTTCATGGGCCAGGGGCGCCACTGTCCGTGTTTGTGAAGATTCTCTGTATGTTTGTTTTGTAGTCTACAGCTTCCTCTCTTCCCATTTGCCCTCCTCCCTTTCTGTTTCTCTTACTACCCCCTCATTTCCCAAGCTCATTCTGAAAATTCAACCCTGGCTATAGAGGCAGACGTTGGTAAAACCAATGCTTAAGGGATGGGGCTTCAGATTTAGATAGTGATGTTAATAGCTAGCCTTTAGATACAGCTTTATAAGCAGTTTATAAAATCTTATCTCCTTTGATTGCCACAATAGCCCTGGGAGATAGTGTTGCCTTTGTTTCCATTTAACAGGTGAGGAAACTGAGGACCACAGAGGTTAAGTTACTTGCCCAGGGTCCTACATCAGGTAGTTGTCTCAGACTGGATTTGAACCTGATCAGGCCTTCCTGACTCCAGGTCCAGCACTGTACCATCTAGCTGTTTAAAACTAGACTTCAAAGTCTAGAATTTTAGAGCAGGGAGAGACATCAGAACACAGAATGTCAGAGCTAGGAGGGCACTTAGAACATAGGATGATAGAACTGGGAAGGTCCTTAGAACCCTGAATGTCAGAACTCAAAGGATCCTTAGAACACAGAATGTCAGTTCTAGGAGGATCTTTAGGACAAAAATGTTAGTGCTCAAAGGGAACTTAGAACTTGAATTTCAGAGCCATGTTCTCTTATGGCACAGAAGTCATAGTTGAGAGGACTTTTGAACATAGAATATCAGAAATGAAAAGCACCTTAGAACAATAAAATGGACTTAGAAAAGAATGTATGCTAAAATGAATTTTAGAAAAATTGTTAGAACATCTAATGTCAGAACTGGGAAGAATTTTAGAACATAGCATAGGAGAACATGGAATTTCACAGCCGTGATGGACCATAGAAAAGAATATCAACTGAAATGGATCATAGAATGTATTGTTAGAACATAGAATGTTGGAGCTGGGAGGAATCTTGGGACACAGCACATTAGAACATAAAATGTTAGATCATAGAATGTCGGAGCAATGCTAGACCTTAGAATAGAATGAAATGGATCTTAGTGCATAATATTAGAACATTAAATGTTGAAGTCGGAAGGGACCGCAGAATGGTACTCAGCTTAAGAGACCATTTAGTTTAACCTTTTAATTCAACAGGTGAGGAGTGAATGAGCTCAAGAAAAGAGGGGACCATCTCAAAATCCTAGAACTTGTTAGGGGCAGAGTCAGGACTACACCCCAGGTCTCCTGACCCCCAGTACAGGACATCTTCTGCTCCATCACACTTAGCAAGAGTCAGGGTTAGTCAGAGGAGACCTGGAGCAGATATCTCAATGGGGCCTGGTCAGGCAAGGGGACTGTAGGTTCAATGAAGAGGAAAGAGCATGTGGCAGTCATGGAAAAATTACATTCTTCAAGATTTGGAGGTCTCAGTAGATAATTTTTGCTTTACTTAAGATGTAGAAAAATAGGGAAGAAGAGAGAGAGAAATTTCAAAGAACCTACTAAGAAAATTGGAGGGGAGTTCTGTGTTTGAAAGAAGAGATTTGGAGGAAGCAAATGCTGGTAACCAGTGCACAGGTGATAGGAGCAGCAAAGAAGCCTGCCAAAAGACAGTCCCACGTCCAAGTCTAGGATCCCATCCCAGATGGGAGTGAGGCTATGGGATCACTTGTGGCAGGCATCCTAGATTTTCATCTGGGACAATGGCATTGGTGGGGTGGGGAGGCCGCTGGAAGACAGAGGAAGGGTTGGGAGGAACTAGGAACTAGGAGGCCAAGGTTGACTAAGGAACAATGAGTGCCTTTTCTCCCAGGCACTGTGGTTACAGCAAGGCTTTCCAGGACTCTGATGAGGAGAAGATGCACTATCAGAATGGTCAGGGTAAGTAAGTATAAGGGGCCTCAGAGATAGGGATTAGGGGAAGGGGAAGGAGGGCTGAGGTCCCAATCCCCCTACCCCAACTGATCCTGGAAAAGGGCATCAGAGCAAGGGAGCTAAGAGTCCTCTAAAGAAACTTCCAAAATCAAGGACCCTCCTGCCCCACCCCAAAGCTACTTTTGTGTCTTTTGAGTGCTGTAGGTAGAACACCAGATCCTGCAGAGATGCTCACGATCTGATATAGACCCCAAGACATTAGAGGCCAGCTCTTTGAATTTTATAAAGAGAAAACAAGGCCCTAAAGAGGACCCTCAGGACCCCCTAGGAACCTCAGGACTCTCCAGAGATCCTAAGAGTCTATAGGCTAAGCCCCAAACACTGCCAGGAGGCCTTGTGTCATTTGGATAAGAGAAAATGGGTGAGAGGCATGAGAGCTCATTTAGCATTTGAAGGGGTATCATGGGAAAAAGGAATCAAATCTATTTGCCTTGGGTCCAGAGGATAGAACTACGGGTGATGTGCGGAAATTACATAGATGCAGATACTGGCCTAATATAAATGGGAAATAATTAACTTTATAATGATGAGAGCTGTCAAAAGGTGAAACGGTTTTCAGGTAATGAGCTTCATGTTACTGGAGGTTTCCATATCAAATGTAGAGAGAATTCCTGTTCAACTATGGGTTATACCAGATGACCTCTGGAGAATCTATGGCCCTTGGTAGATTGCCTGACTCCACAGAGACACTCCCAAGATCCCATAGCCCTTCTGTGTCAGGAAGTCCCTCCAGTGGAGAATTGCAGGAAGGGGTCCCGTCCCATTAGGGAAAGGGGAGGCTGTGGAGGGCCCCACCAAAGGAGGGATCCTCCCAGAATGCTATTAAGAGGCATCTTCCTCCTCCCTTTCTCTAGCCCCTCCCCCAGTCTTCCTTCCCCTGCACCATCCCCCTGGGAAGATCCCTGAACCCCAGTTCTATTCAGACCCTCACACCTATGAAGAACCTGGGAGAGCCCGGCGTAGCTTCAGTCGTGAGATTGAGGCTTCCAGGATCCATATTGAGAAGATCATTGGTTCTGGTGAGAACCTGAGGGGACTAGGGCTGGGGTATATGGGGGTTCTGACTGGGGAGGGCGAAGGGATGTGAGCATATGTACCCTTCCCTAGTGGGCACATCAGCCACAATTCAAGTGAGCCTTTCAGGGCTGGCCAGCTAGCTTGGAAATGGTGCATTGGCTTACTGCTTCTGCCATTTACCACCCACATGATTTTGGTCAGGCGTCAATACAGGTCTCTGTTTCCTCATTTGTAAAAAATAACGAGGTTGGACTAAGGTCCTTGGCAAATCTAAAATGCAATATTCCTCTAATCCAGTGGGCAGTGGCAGGGTGAGGGTCTGAAACTTCAGTCACCATGGTTTGCTTTCTCTCCTCTTGGCACACACCATATGCATGGTGGAAAGAGCCCTTGCTCAAGAGGCAGGGGACCTGGGTTTAAATCCAACCTGATATTTACTAAATGTGTGGCCAGGTACAAGTCACTTTAATCCCTCTACACCTCAGTTTCCTCATCTGTAAAATGAGGTTAGATTAGATGATCTCTAATGTGCCTTCCTGTTCTCAGTCTGTCAGCCTATAGTCCCATGCCTGTGTGGACTTGTTAATAGCACCAGGCTTGGCCCTGACAACTCCTCCCAATTGCCCTAACCATGGACAGGAAACCCAAGGCTAAGATGTTGTCTTCCAGACTCTTAACTTCTCCCCATTAAGCATTGCCCTTCCCATACTAGACTACAGATCATTCATTATCTACGCTTGCATTGCTTTAGCAAGCTCAGGTTTCTCTAACCCAAGGCCAATCTCCATGATCCACTACCATTTACTATCCACCAGCCTCAGTGGCACAATTAATAGAACACTGGGCTTGGATTCAGAAAGACTCATCTTCCTGAGTTCAAATCCAGCTTCACTTCCCAACTGAGTGACCCTGGGCAAGTCACTTAACCCTGTTTGCCTCAGTTTCATCACCTGTAAAATGAGCTAGAGAAGGAAATGGCCAAACACTCCAGTATCTTTGCCAAGAAGTAGGGTCACAAATATTTGGACACAACCGAAATGACTCAACAATAAACAAACTGACTTGTAGGCAATGCAAAGCTCCCGAGTAGAATCACCATCTTTCTCTCCTCTACCCCTCACTTCTCAGTGAAGTAAGCTTTCCTATGCAGTAGGGGCTGAGGGACATTAGTAGAGATTGGGGAACAGCAGAAGCCAAGGGAGGAGGCTGGTGAAGAGCTCACTGCCTCCCTGGCACCCTCAGGTGAGTCTGGAGAGGTATGCTATGGGCGTCTGCGGATGCCAGGGCAGCGAGAGATGCCAGTAGCTATCAAAGCCCTGAAGGCAGGGTCCTCAGAGCGCCAACGGCGAGACTTCCTCAGTGAGGCATCCATCATGGGACAGTTTGACCACCCCAATATCATCCATCTTGAGGGTGTTGTCACCCGAGGTGAGTACCCTGGGAATCCCCAAATACCCATCCTCACCCTCCTTGGGTCTACACCACCACTACCTCCAAGAGAAACTTCTTCCCCTCCTAACTACTTAAGGGAAAATAATTCAAAAGGCTAAGAGAAGGCTCAGTGTCTTGGCCCAGCTGAGGTTCACTGAGCTGCCCCATTTTGGCTGGGCTCCTTGGTGACTCTATAGGCCTCCCTGTATTGAATACCAAATAGCTTCCATACACACAGCTGGAAGTCAGCTCTGAGAAGAGGGCTTTAAGGTTGACTTTCCTTGGGTATTTCCTGCCTGGAGCTTTTGCCTTCTTCAGAGCCTCAGCCATGGTTAGGAATCCCAAAGGACTTGTGGAATGTGGGAGAACCTGGAGTGAGCAAGATGGGGAGGTAGGACCCCCCAAGAGAGCTGTCCCTCTCTGTCTCCCCTGCCCAGGCCGCCTGGCAATGATTGTGACTGAATACATGGAGAACGGCTCCCTGGATTCTTTCCTGAGGGTATGTGAACATCCCCCATTCCCTACCTCCATCCATTGGCCCCCTTGCCTGCTCAGAGACCTGGGGAAAAGTAGAACTCTCCAGAGGCTTAGAGGAGATAAGGATATCCCCATAACCAGTGGTACCCTCTGACTGGGCCCTCTGATCTAGCTAGACCTAGGAGGAAGATGAGCAGGGGCAGTAGTGACTGGAATCAGCACACCTGCCTGGGTTCTTGCCCTAACTCTCTAGCCTTAGCCTGAATAAGCCATATCCCCTCTCTGTGACTGTTTTCCTATATGTAAAATGAATGGGTTAGACCAATCACTCATGTACCTTTCAGTTTTTCATCTTGGATTTGGTGATGAGACAGTAGGAATTAATGTGGTGTAGTGGAAAAACCATTGGCATGGAACCCGTAAAACCTGGATTTGCAAATGTTTCTACAGATTATAGACTGTGGGTGTGGCCTTGGGCAGATCATTCCTCCTCATCTGCTTAAGAAGGGAATGAGACTGTCTTCTCCAGCTCCCAGGTTCTGTAGCTTAGTGTCCCACTCTGCTCCAACAGTCAGTGGCTTCTTCTCTATCCATTTGGGGCTCCCTTCCTGCACTGACTGTGGGATCCTCTAATTCCAAAGGTGGGAATCTTAGAGGCAGGCTGATCAGGCTAGTTCCCATCTACCCGCATTAGGAGAAACTCCCTCCTTCCCCGTGGGATCTCTGTCCTCTTGCCTAGGCTGAGAAATATGTACACAGGCAGTGTTCAGAGGCTTTGTCCAGAAGCTGAGAAGAAAAGGACAAAAGAAAGAAGGGAGGGAGCAAGGAAAGGAAGGAGGGAGGGAAAGGAAGGGGAGGAAGAGAAGAGAAGGTGGGAGGGATGGTGAGATAGAAGGAGGAAAAAGGAGAAGAAAGGGAGGGAGGGAGAGAAGGGGAGTGGGGAGGGAGAGAAGGTGGGAAGGGGTGGGGGGGAAGGACCAAATTAGCTGGTACCCTGGGTCAGGCAGTGGCAGCCCTTGGCTAAAGCCAGCCTAAGGCTGCCAGGCCTCTCTCTTCCCCTCAGACCCATGATGGGCAGTTCACTATCGTGCAGCTGGTGGGCATGCTGCGAGGAGTGGGCGCTGGCATGCGCTACCTCTCTGACCTAGGCTATGTCCATCGAGATCTGGCTGCCCGCAATGTCCTGGTCAACAGCCAGCTGGTGTGCAAGGTGTCTGACTTTGGCCTGTCTCGTGTCCTGGAGGACGACCCTGATGCTGCCTACACCACTACGGTGGGTGGCCAGTGCCCCTCGGTGGCATGGGGCTTTCTCTTCCCCTAAGCTTGGAGCAACTTCCAGATTGGTGGCCTTAACTCATTTTTGTGTTACTCCCCTCCAACTCCAATAGTAAAACAATCACAGCTTTGGGAGTGCTCTGAGGGTCCTCTTCTAACCCTGCACTTGGCATCCTTTAGTGACTCCACATAGTGTAGTGGAAAGAACCCTGGCCTTAGGATGAAAAGATCTAGGTTCAAAGTCTTCCATTTACTGACTGCAGGACCATGGACAAGTCATTACCCTTCTATGGGCCTCAGTTTCCTCCTCTGGACTAGATGATCTGTAATGTTTACCAGCTTTAGACAGGCTCTGACTCCCCCCTGGCCCCCAGCCAGCCTCAGCCACTCTCCCACACCTTCTCTCCCATTCCTTGGGTGTGCAGTTTAGTTTTGGTCAGTGTGAGGGAGCCTTCTGCTACTAACCCATCTCTGGCCTCTTCCTATCTTAGGGTGGCAAGATTCCTATCCGCTGGACGGCCCCTGAAGCCATTGCCTTCCGCAAGTTCTCCTCAGCCAGTGATGTGTGGAGTTTTGGGGTGGTGATGTGGGAGGTGCTGGCCTATGGGGAGCGGCCATACTGGAACATGACGAACCGTGATGTAAGTATCCAGCCTGGAAAAGGGATGAAGATGAATGTGGGAGGTCAAGGAGCCAGGAGAAAGAGAAGGACTGAGGGTGAAGTGTGGAATCATGGAAACAGCAGGAATTCACAAGACGTAGCAGGAAGGAATTTTAAATGTAATTTTTTTATCCAACCTGCTCCTTTTCCAGAGGAGGAAACTGAGGCCCAGAAGCTAAATGACTTACCCAAGAACACACAGGGAATAAGAAACAGTAGAGATTCCAAGTGGAGTCCTCTCATTCCAAGTCCAGTTTAACAACCAGCCAGATCCCCAGCTAGAGCCCAAATCAAATCACTCAGAACACATTTGCCCTGGACAAGTCACTTAACCCCCAACTGCTCTGAAAATGAAAAATAAAATGAGTAAGGTTGACCTAGATATTCTCCAGTGAGGGGAAGATGCTGGATAGAGAAGCTAGTGAGGAAGTTGGCTGGGGAGAGGTAAAGTAGGAGAGAGGTCAGCTGAGGACCAGAGAGACGTTAAGGAGAGCCTGCTAGGGAAGGTTGGTGGATGAGAGGTTCTCGAGGGTGGGAAACCCGGGTGGGAAGTCAGAACAAAAGAGGCCTTAGTGGTGAGGTGAGGTAGGGAGGCAGGAAGAAGCAGAGCTGGTAAAAGAGGCAGCCAGACCAGGGAGATAGAGGACAGGCAGGAGGGGAAGGGGAAGGCTGCTCAGGGGCTGGAGGAGTGAGTAGGATGGGAAGGGAATGATGCCGGGACGAAGCAGCATCCCAGTGCCTCCCCTGCCCCCCAGGTCATTAGCTCAGTGGAGGAAGGGTACCGCCTGCCAGCCCCCATGGGCTGTCCCACGGCCCTCCACCAGCTCATGCAGGACTGTTGGCAGAAGGAGCGGAGCCAGAGGCCACGTTTCCCCCAGATTGTCAGCGTTCTTGACGCACTCATCCGCAATCCCGAGACTCTCAGGGTCACTGCCACAGCGAACAGGTACTAGCCCTGCCCCATTGATGCCGTGTGGTGCGGTGGCAAGAGTCCTGGATTTAGAGTTCAAAGACCTGGGTTCAAATTCTAGCTCACCTGTCACCTCTTCCACTCTGTGAGCTCTCAGGTCCCTTTTCTGTAAAATGAAGGCATTGAGTTCTCTAAGATTCTCTGAGATCCTTCCGCCTCTTGTCACCATAAGCCCCGTCTGGAATCCCCTTGGGTCACTGCGGAGCAGAGGAACCAGGGACTGACTTCAGCCAGGGACTAGGGAAGTCTACGGCTTTGGGCCCCACTCAGGTCAAACTCCCCCAAGAACTGATTCTCAGATAGTGCAGGTCCTGTCCTGGACCCCTCACCAGGCCTTCGTCTGTCCTCAGGTGCCCACCCCCAGCCTTTGCTCGGAGCTGCTTTGACCTTCGAGGTGGAGGTGGTGGCGTCACTGTGGGGGACTGGCTGGACTCCATCAGGATGGGTCGGTACCGGGAACACTTTGCAGCAGGCGGCTACTCATCTTTAGGCATGGTGCTGCGCATGAATGTCCAGTGAGTATAAACCAGGGTGGGCCCAGCCCAAGGGGCAGGGATATGGAAGGAGGCAGATGATATGGTGGGGAAAAAAGCCAAACCCAAGTCAGGAATTCTTGGTTTAAATCAGTCCCTCCTTTGTACAACTGACTAGTTATGCCAAGTCAAGTCAAGTCAGGATGTCATTATTAAATGCCTACCATGTGCTGGCCCCATGCCGAGTACTGAAGATACAAAAAAATGACAAAAGACGGTCCGCCCTCCAGGAGTGGGGAAGCAACATGCAAGTAATGACGTACAAGCAGGGTGCCCTGGAGATATTCTCAGAGGGTAGGTGCTAGAATGGAGGGAGATGGGGAAGGTTTCCTGTAGAAAGTAGGGTTTTAGCTAGAACTTGGAGGAAGTCAGAGGAGTTAGGTGGGACAGAGAAAGAAGACGAGCATTTCAGGCTTGGGGGAACAGTGGGTAAAGATGCAAGAAAGAGAGATATGGACTATAGGTGACCGGGGCCACTGAATCATGGAACAAGATGTTTTTCACTTAGGTTTTCATATTCATAAAATAAGACAACTGGAGTCAGGGATTTCTAAGATTCCTCCTAGTTCTAAGTCAGGGGTTCTTAACCTGAGGTCTCTGAATTTGTTTGATTTTTTTTATAATATATGTTGACAACTGTTTCAATATTTGTTTGCTTCATAATTCTATGCATTATTTTATGCATTTAAAAACATTATTCTGAGAAGTGCATAGACTTTGTCAGAATGACCACCAAAGGGAAGGTCTGTGACAGAGAGAAAGGTTAAGAATCACTGATCTTTTGAACTGGAGGGAGATGGGGAAGGGGAAGGGGAAGGTAGACGCTGGAAGAGAATGGTGGTGGGACATCATGTCATAATAATGGATTATTAGAACCAGCTGAGAGAGTGTGGCTGTCTCAGTGTAGTCCATTTCGGCTGCTGGAGAAATACTCCCTTTTCCTGGCAAAGGGCTCATGACTCACCATCCACACTCTCTTGACTTGGAACAGAAGGCCCATGGCCTTGACTGGAATTATTTTGCCTTGTCAGGGACATTCGTGGTCTGGGCATCACCCTCACAGGACACCAGAAGAAGATTGTCAGTAGTATCCAGGCCATGCGCTCCCAGTTGACCAGCCCCAATGGGCCTCGGAGGCCCCTCTGACCTGCTGTTGGCTTGTGGGGACTAAGAGGGAGCCCAAAGCCAGGCCTACCCAGGAAGGAAAGGAGGTCTGCAAGGGCTCAAGGTCAATGGGCAAACTGGAGCTGGCTCCATGAAAAGAAGGCCTAGGGCCCAGCCCAGGACAGAAGGGAGGTGGAGGCCACCCTCCCTATCCCCCTATCCCTTTCTCCCCATGTTTCCTTCTGACCCCTGGGCTGGGTCATGGGGGCAGAGGGTGGCTCTGCTTGGGGTTGGGAGCCAAGTGAGGCCTTGGTTAGAAGCTACCTGGCTCTCAGGATGGACATGTCACTGCCCTCAGTCTCCTGAAAGTCCCTCACCTGTCCTCGATGTCTATGCTGACCATCCAGGGCTGATGGGGTGGGGTAGGGTGGGGGCAGAGTCTTCTCCAAGGTTATCACAGGGTCCTGGGAACTCATCCCCAAATGCTGGTGGGCCCCAACTTGGCCTCAACTCCTGGTGTCAGCCAAAGACACTGTCCCCTTGCCCTGCACATTAGTAGTGTGCATGTGCATCAGTGTGTGAAAGGATATGTGTATCACAGGGTTGAGTGATGGTGTGTTCTAAGGATGCGTGTGTATGTGTGTCTGTGTGTGTGTGTGTGTGTGTGTTCAAAGGTATTCTGAACTGATCAATCACTACCTGGGCTGCCCCGTTTTGGAAAAAATACTGATTAGCTAGAGGTTTGCCCAAGATGGGAAGCCAAGGTGGAGAAAGACCTTGAGATTGTGTCAGGGGAAACTGAGTTGAAGGAACTGGGCACAATTAGTTTGGAGGGGATAAGACTCAGTGTGGGGGACATGAGAAACAGTCTTCGAGTATTTAGAGGGCTGTTGTCTGGAATAGTAATTCAATTAGTTCTGTTTGGTCCTAAGGGCCAAACCAGGGGCAGCAGTTAGGAGCTACAGAGAGGCAAGCAGAGGCCTGATGGCAGGGGAAAACATGCCTAATGGTTACTACCTGTATGACTTTGGATAAGTCACTGCCCTCCCTGGACATTAATTTCCTCATTGAAAAAAAAGAGATACATGGTGCAGTGAATAGAACACTGACCTTGGAGTCAGGGAGACCTGAGTTCAGATCTGGCCTCAGATACTTGACGCTAGCTGTGTGACCTTGGGCAAGTCACTTAACCCTGATTGCCTCACCTACCCCAAAAATGAAAGAAAAAAATGTATTGGACTAACTGACTTCCAAGTCTCTAAGCTTCTTCTAACTCTCTGACCTCTTTTCTGAGTAGCACAACAGTGAACCTTTCTTGGGCCACTTGAGAGGGCCCTACTTTATACAAGTCACTCTCCTTCGCTGGACCTCAGTTTCCCTTTATTTAAAATGAGTAGGGTTGGACTAGGGGGTCTGTAAGATCCTCCTGTGAAGGGAAAGGGTTAGGTGCAAAGCTGAGGCTTATTTTATAATCCTATGATTAAAATGATCTCAAAGCAGAGGGGCCTGCCTTGGGAGGTGATGAGTTCCCACTCCACAGAGGTCTTGAATCAGAACTTGGATGATGGCTCCAGCAGGCTGTAATGGGGACCTCTGTCAAGGCAGAGGTTGTGCTGGATGACCTCTGAAGTCCACCTTATGATCTGATAGATGTTCACACCCAGATTCATTGCCAGGCATGTGCGTGTGTGTATGTGTGCGTGTGTATGTGTATGTGTTCACACTCCCACGTGTCCTGTGTTGAAGTTGTTTGCCTGTGTTCCTGGTATGAATGTGTACATAGGTGGGTGCTTATATGCCTGATAAAAACACATGTTTCTGTGAAGATGTGTGTGTGTGCCTGAGAGGATGTTTGTGAATGAAGATATCCCCATTTCATGGGAAGGGACATGACCCCAAGATGGTGGATTTGTGTGTTTCCATGAGGGTATCTTGATGTCCTGCCTATGTGAAGCTGTGTGTGTGTATGTGTGTTTGTGTGTTGGTGTGAAGGTACCGTCCTAGGAGGCTGTGGTGAGGTGACAGGGTTCTGAGCTTTCCCCTTATCCCCTTTCTCCCCACATTTACTCACTTCCACACATTCACTTTGGGTTCATAGGTCCTAGAGCACCCGATGGGTACCTCAGTTCTGTGATCAATGTCCTGCCCCCCCCCACCACACACACACGCATACACACACACACTCGGGCACTCCAGGAGAAACATGTCTTGTTTTCAAATTCACCAGCACCAAGACCCCATCACCACCCCCAGGGACGAGTGAAGATCACCACAGATCCAACCTCAGGTTTGGGGGACTGTGCTCTTCCTCCGTCCTCATGGCCAACTCTCCCCTATCAGCCAAAGTGTCTGCACGTCTTCCATCTCCAAAGTCTGGAGCCCCTTCTCCCCTTATCCTCCCTCCCCACCTACCCAATCTTCACCCAGTCCTGGGGACGTTTTCAGTCCTTTTGCGGCTCCAATGGGAAAACAGGGTTGTCAATATCACAAATACTTTTTCATGAAGATATTTACTACAGCTGCCTAGGGGCTCCCCCAACCCTAAGTATCCTCCACTGCCCTACTGGCCAGGGAGGGGGTGCAATGTGATCTTTGGCTTCCAGGCCCCTACTGCCCCCATGGGGCCTCCAATGCCCAACCACTCCCCTCTGCCCACCTCCCTCCCCATCCCCAACACACAATGAGCAGAATTAGGCCAAGTTTTGGTCATGGAAGACAGCAATTTCTACCCAGCCTTTGTTGAGGAGCCTTAGACCTCCAGACACTCCCCTGTCCACAGATTCTTCACATCAGCTGGCCCTTCTTTTGGGTCAAGGGCCACAGAAGCATAGAATGAGGAGTGGAAGGATCTTTAAAGCTAGAAGAACTTAGGAAGAGGTGGAAATATTTAGACTGTCAGAACCCAAAGGGTCTCTAGAACCCAGGATGTCAGAGCTGGGAGGGCCCTTAGAACCCAAAATGTCAGAACTGGGAGAGCCCTGAGGACACAGGATGTCAGAATTGGTAAGGCTTTTAGAACACAGAATGTCTTCCAAGAGAGAGTCCTTAGAACATAGAATGTCAAAACTGGAAGGGGTCTTGCAGTGTAGACTGTTGGAAATGGAAAGGACTTTAAAACAGATAATATCAGAGCTGAAGGGACCTTTGAAAACCCCCTAGACCAAACCCCTCATTTTTCAAGGGGTCATCAAGTAGCAGAAGGGGACTAGGCTTGAATTTGCTGTCTTCCACTCCGATGCTCTTTGTCCCAACCACCATCTCGCACTGAAAGCTTCTGACTCTAGGGGAGCAATGAGGAGGCCTGTAAAGACCTCCTTTCTCAGAAACTTGCCCTATACCCTCTTTAACCTCTTACTCCTTCCAACCCCAGGGCATGTAAATATTTTTTTCTACTTGTGTTTGAGAATTTTTCCTGACTTCCTAACAATGCAAACATGGTCTTCAAAGCACAGAAAAAGTCACCAAGTGTGAGTATGGATCTTCCAAAAGAAGGCCAGACCCAGCTGGGGCCCCTGTCTTGGGCAGCTGGGGGAGCTGTCAGGGGCAGGCTCCCCTCAGCCCCTGCCCCACCTCAGCCTGCAATGGAGAATGGGATGAGGGGCCAGGCCAGGCCTCCATCCCCCTCTAGTTCCCTCCCCATCACCCCCCAATCAGCACAGTTGTCCCAAGGACACACCAGCACGGGGCACCTCCAAAGCCCTGAGCCCTTTCTCTTCCTGCAATAATTCTGGCCCAATATACCCCTGAGGCCACCAAGTTCTCTTCTCTCTCTCTCTCTCTCTCTCTCTCTCTCTCTCTCTCTCTCTCAGCCAATTTGTCCTTCCTTCCTATGGAAGTTGGGGACTGGGGCTGGACACAGCACAACATCAGGCTGGGCCCTGGCCTGCTCACACACACACACACACACACACACACACACACACACATACACACACTCACATACACATATTCCCGGGCTTCTCGGTCCGCCCAGGGCACAGGGATCCCTCAAGACACTTGGTCAGAAGGACTGACTTGGATCAAGTGTGGCTCCCACTTCCACCCTGGAGACAGGAGGATACCCATGGGCACCAAAGCCCTCCCTGTGTCCTTCACTCTGAGTCAACAACTTGCCCAGGAGAGTAATAAATTCTTCATCTTGTGTTCATATTCCTCTCTCTTTGTGACCTCTGTGAGGGAACGGCTGGGCGGGAGCCGAGGATGTAGCCAGCCCATCATTCCTATGAGAGCACTGCTAAACCCACCCAGGCTGACTCATAATGGTGGGTGGGCTGGGGGATTATTTAGTGGATTTTAGAGGCATCCAGGTGGTAAAGTGGATAGAGCACTAAGTATGGAACCAGAAAACATCTTGAATTCAAATTCAGCCTCAGACATTAGCAGTGTGACCCTGGGCAAGTCACTTAACCTATCTGTCTCTGTTTCCTTCATTGTCCAATAGTGATAGTAACAGCACCTCCCTCCTAGGATTATTGTGAAGATCAAATCCAATGATATTTGTAAAGTGCTTTGGAAACTTTAAAGTGTTAAATGTGTCCTAGCTCTTACTATTACAGATAAGGAAACTGAGGACCAGGGAAGGGAAAGGGATTTACTTGTCCAACATCACACAGGTAGTAAGTCCAATACTGAGAAAGCGTTCTTTTGCCTCTGAATTACAACTCCCAGGATACCAGTCAGTTTTCAAACCCGTATTAAATAAATACCACAGGCAGGTGTCCTCAGACACCAGATCTGGTGTTCTTCACACTGCCCCACTCTGATCCCTTGCCCTTGGCGAGTTGACCTCTAGATGGTGTTTTGAAGTTTACAAAGGTTCTATTTGCAGAGCCATCATTCTAGTTAATTCTTAACAAACAATCTTGTGAGGAAGGTTCTACAGGGGTTGCACTGGGGAGACTGAGGCCCAGAGAGTGGAAGTGACCTACCCACCATCACACTGGCAATAAGTGGCAAAGCCAGGATTCCTTCTACTCAAAATCCGGTATTCTGCCCACTGCTCCATCCTGTCTTTGACTAGTGATCACAGTCCAGCTCTTGGGGCTAGGTAATACTTACAGACTACCAGAGGAAGCCCCAGCCCTAGATTTCTCCCCTTAGACTCCTCAGAAAGGGTTTTTGCTGTAACCAAACTATCTTATAAGATCACAGTTGTATGTCTTGTGGATTCCTATTAGAGGTCAGACCCCTCATTTTACAGATGAGGAAACCAAGACCCAGAAGGATGATGGGAGTGTGTCCAAGGTCAGACACAGAGGAAATGTGTGTAAGAGCAGCGCCAGAAGAAATATTAGAATATAAGATGTTCGAGTTGGAAGGACTTTTAAAGAGACTTGTCAGGGCTGGTAAGTCCTTAGAACACAGAATGTCAGGACCGGAAGAGTCCTTAGAACACAGGGTGTCAGAGTTGAGAGTGAGTTTAGAACATAATATGTTAAATGAAGAAATAGTCTTACATTTATAAGTATATAGAATAATAGAGAAAAGGACTTCTGTGGTTGGAAAGAGCCTCAGACATCATCTAAGGCAGCCCCCACCTTCAGCAGACTAGGCAGCTGAGAGCCTGGGAAGAGAAGGGACATTCCAAATCACCAAATCCCAGAGTGAGTGACAGGCAGAGTCAGGGCTCAGGGCAGGCTGGATCCCAGGGAAAATGGCTCCCCATTCAGTCACTCCAACAGGCTGCCTCCTTCTACTAACAGAAAGGAGAGGTCATTTTTAAAACTTTGGATGCCGAGAAATTATTAAACAGTGTTTTCCCCACAACAATCTTGTGAGGTAGGCAGTGAAAGCATTTTTACCCCAGTTTCATGGAGGAGAGAATTAAGTCCCAGAGAGAAGAGAACTGGCTGGCCTGAGATCAGTCTTTCCACTATTCCTTGCTGTCCCTTCATGCTAACAGGAAGGGAAAATAGTCTGATAACCTTAGAGTATGCAGAATAATAACTGGCCAGTCAACAAATCCTTATTAAGTTCCTACTATGCGCCAAGCACTACTAAGCATTAGGGAATGCCTAACAACCAATCCCAGAGTTACGGATCCTAACCAGGACCGCTATACTAGCTCAGACATGAGAGGTATCCATTTATGAACCTCAAACCTCTCCCTCTGTGAGAACTGAGTCCCCTGATTGCATCAAGTACAGCTGGCATTGGCTGGCCTCTCTGGCCTGGGAGGGGATCATTACCCCTCTCTTTTCTTCAGCCTACCCCATCATTCTTCTGCGAGAGGCTGAGGGGTCCTGGCTCTATCCATTAGAAAGCTCCAACAGCTAGAAGAAAATGCGACCTAGTATTCACAGAACACCAGCCCTGGGAAGCTGTCTGGCAGAGGGAACAAAAGGCTGTGTCAGGGGCCAGGAAGACCTGAGTTACAATCCTGCTTTCTCCATATCCTGGTTATGGTACACTGGGCAAGTGATTTAAAGTCATGTTACATTGTCCAATCTGTGCAAAGGGTTTATTTCTACACTAAGAGTTCTCCAAACCTTCTCTAAAAAAGAGAGTGTAGGAGAGAGAAGGGGGAGGAGAGAGAGAGAGAGAGACAGAGACAGAGACAGAGACAAGAGAGACAGAGAGAGAGAGGCAAAGAGACAGAGAGAGAAGGAAACAGGGAGAGAGAATATTTCTTATAGTATTCTAAGCTTTACAAAGCAATTTCCTCACAACAGCCTCACAACAGAAATAGGTCATGTAGGTGTAATTGTACCAATTTTACAGAGGAGAAAACTGAGATTCAGTACATACAAGTCTTTTAACTTTGAGATCAATACTTTTTCCATTATGCCACATTATAATCCACATTATCGCACAATCAATGCCTCCTTTTTAATTGGTGAAAGTTCATTTCTTTACAATCTGGGGACCTTGTGCCTAAGATCTACCTTTCCTGTTGGTGGCATAGATAACCTCCCAGTAGGCTTCAGGAAGTTCTTCTTTCATCCCATTCACCATATCACACTGCCAGAAATTCCACCATTGGAGAAGTACATTTGTACAACACAGCATACTTTTCACAACACTTCTGTGAGTTGAGTAGCTCAAGGATCATTATCTACATTTTACAGATAAGGAAACTGAGGCCCAGAAAGAATAAGGGACTTGTCCAAGATTGCTAATTGGCAAGGTTGGGACCAGAATCAAGTTCTGACCTTTGGTTATCTCTCTTTCCATTTTACCACATGGCCTGAACTGATGGTGAGCCATAAATTTCTCTGACTTGGATAAGAGTTCTGATTTATCTAGCCTAGCTACACCTCTGAGCAAGAGACTAGGACCAAAGCTAGAGAGGCCTGAGCATATATCCATTCATTCATTCTTCAAATATTGACCAACCAAGAATTATGATTGGTCAATTTATGGCAATATTATGGCAATCCATAGTTCTCAGTACCAGGAGTGATAGACCCAAATGGGATTCAGGTCCCAATGGTATTGTATGAAGGACTTAGAGATTAGATCAAATTGCATCAGAGACAGGATTGGAACTTTTACTCTAGAGTCAGGGCTCTTTCTATCATTCTATCCTGCCTCCTAAAGCAAGGGAAACTAAGACTTGAAGATCTGGAAATAGTTACCTAGATAGCATATGCCAGAAGTAGGATTACAACACAGGTTTTTTATTCCAAGTTCAACATTCTTTCTTCTAGACCATGATAGACATGACATATTTGTTAGAATATTGGCCGGACTTTTTTTTTCCCAAATGTGGCTTCCATAAAACTTGAGTGTATACTATAATCAGTGTCATATTATATGCAAGTGTTATTATATACAAGTTCTGTAAACTTGTAGTTCCAAGGACCTGGAGTCTTGACTCTGTCATTAATGATTTGTGTAAACTTGGCAAGCCACATCCAACTCTTAATTCTGTGTTTCAATGAGCTCCCTGAGTTTCAGTTTCCTCCTCTATAAAGTGAAACACATGATACTTGTACCACCTACTTCACAGAGCTGTTGTAATGAATGCATTTAATTAATAGCAAAGCACTCTAGAAAACAGGGTTATTGCTTTGAATCAATTACCAAATCTTTACTATGATATTTGCCCAGCTCTGGGATAATATGGCTACTCTAGATATTTATGTTCAAAGATCTAATTCCTAGAATTATAGAGGTGATCAGTCTCTCCTGTTCATAACCCAATATTCAGCAGCAAATGCCTCATTAAATGCACATTATATGATGTAACATGTTACATCACTAAAAGGCAAAATTCAATGAACAAATCATATATGTTTCAGTGGGGCTTGATATTCTACGTTCTAATGTTCTATCTCCCGCAAAGGCAGCTAGTGGTGCAGTGGATAGAGCTCTGAGTCTGGAGTCAGGAAGACCTGAGTTCAGATTTGGACTTACTAGGTGTCCGATTCTTTCAAGTCCCTTGCCTCATCTGTATAACGGATAATAGCAACATCTGCCTTCCAGAGTTGTTGTAAGGATCAAATGAGATAATATTTGTATTTGTTCGGCATGTAGTGGGTGCTACGTGTTTATTCCGTCCAAAATGCCCTTCTATCTATGACATACGATGACTCAGAGAGACTGAAATCTAGTTGGGAAAGACCCCATCCACGTGAAAAGATAACTTCATTCTATCAAATGCAGCAATACAGATAATGAGTCTGTGGAAGATCAGAGATTGAAAATGCATGTCATCAAGGAAGGCTTTCCAGTGTAGCCAAACCTCGAAAGATGGGAATGATTCAAATAATCAATTACTGAGTAGCTATTATGCTGGAGGATTGGTACAGGTGGCCAGGTTCTGGAGAGATAGCACACAGAGGGAAGAGGTGAAGGAGGGAGAGAGAATAAGTAGTTATTATGAACCTACTATGTGTCAGACACTATGCTAAGCACCTTTACAAATATTTTCTCAAAGGTCATCCCAGGTATTTCCAGGTGAGGGCTATATACTTCTTTAAGCTTATAGAGTTTGGTTCTATGTCAACCATAGACATATCAGTATAGGTATCAGCATCCATTTGAGAGGTATGGGCAAATCTTCACTAGTAATATAAGCTGAGGCTGGGTTCTTCTTGCTTATATAAAGAAAACACTTTGCCTCTAAAATCGAGAAAGCTTACCTTTTTAAAAAAACAGTCTTAAAGGTTGGGGGTGCTAGGTGACCAAGGTATGAGTGGCTGAGTTCATGAAGAGTCTTTTCTGAATTCATGACTGATCTTTCAAGCAACACAACCCTGGTCCAGATTAAAATTCTCAGCATCCTCTGATGAAGAGATTTGGAAATAAGGTCTATAATGGGCAGTTTCTCATAATGATCCTAAGGATAACCATATAGTCAGTGAGCTTGGGAAGAATTGTATCTCAGGTTGGAATCCTTCTCAGCTGAGGTATTAATAATTAGTCTGAGAATGACCTTGACAAACCTTATATAATATATACACATCTGTGTATATATTGTATAGATGAAAAATATATACATATCTGTATCTATTATATATTTTAGACATATTTTGGAGGGGAATGAGGAGGAAGGAATGCTGAAGAGGATAAGGAAAATCTGCTCATTAAGGCTGTGTTTAAAAATTGCAAAGGGTATATAGAGAACTAGATAAAATTTATAAAAATATGAGTCATTCCCCACTTAATAAGTGATCAAAGGATATGAGCAGATAGTTTTCAGAAGAAGAAATCCAGTTTATCTGTAGACATATGAAAAATGCTCTAAGTGACTGTTTAGAGAAATGCAAAAGGCAACAACTCTGATGTACCACTTCACACTTATCAGATTGGCTCATATGTCAGAAAAGGAAAACGATAAATGTCATAGGGGTTGTGGGAAAACTGAGACACTAAAGGCTTGTTGGTAGAGTTGTGAATTGGTCCAACCATTCTGGAAAACAATTTGGAACTAGTCAAAGGACTATAAAACTGTGCAAACCATTTGACCCAGCAATACCATTACTAGGACTGTATACAAAAGAGATCAAAGGAAAAGGAAAAAGACCTATACGTTCAAAAAATAATTACTGCAGCTCTTTTGTGTCAGCAAAGAGTTGGAAATTGAGGTGATGTCCATCAATTGGGGAATGGCTGAACAAGTTGTGGTACATGAATGTAGTGGGATACTATTGTACTATGAGAAATGAGGAGCAGGCAGGCTTCAGAAAAACCTGGAAAGACTTATATGAACTGATACTGAATGAAGTGAGAAGAACCAAGAGAACATGGTACACAGTAATAGCAATGTCATCAATTGTGAATGACTTAGCTATTCTCAGGAATGCAATGATCCAGTACAATGCTGAAGGATGTATAATGAAACATGCTACCCATCTCCGGAGAAAAAAACTAACTGATGAAGTCTGAAGGCAGATTGAAGTATACTTTTTAAAAAAACTTTTTTCATTATTCTTTTTGTTAATCTGCATTTTCTTTTGGAACATGGCTAATATGGAAATGTTTTGCATGACTGCACATGTATAATCTATATCAACTTACTTGCTTTCTCAAGGACAGAGGAAGGGAGGAAAAGAATTTTGAACTCAAAAATTTTTTAAATGAACCTTAAAATTTTTGTTTACGTGCAATTGAGGACAAAAATAAATTTAAAAAATTACAAAGGAGAAAAAATCTGTTGAACCTTTAGTATGCAAATTATGAAGTTACAAGGGACTACACTTTGAAGAAAACTATTAATTCTTAATATCTTACCAAAAGGGTTTATTATAAACTCTGCTTAATATAAATGTTTCTCTACTCAAAATAGGCGGCTCATTTGCAATTTCTGTAAAAAATAAATTCTATATGGATCCACTCCCATGCATGGGCTTAATTAACCCTCACTGTGCTTCAATTCTAAACATAGAATTAATAATAGCCAGTATTTAGATAGTATCTACTGGACCATACTCTAAACACCTTACAATTATTTCATTTGGTTCTTACAATAACCCTATAAAGTAGGGGTTATTATTATTATTTTACAATTAAAGAAACTGAGGCAAACACAAATTAAATAACTTAAACTCACTCATCAGTAGCAGCTCAAACCATGAGGTTAGTCACAGTGGTCAGCTAAATCACTGGCCACCCAGGACAGTGGGAGATAAGAAAGCAACTCACACACACACACACACACACACACACACACACACACACACACACATATATATATATATATATATATATATATATATACATATATATATATATATATATATATATGTACTTTAATGTCTGAAAAGCTTTCATAACAAACCCTGTGAAGGAGATAATCCATATTTTGCCATTACCATTTTACAGACGAGGAAACTAAGGCAGAAAAATTTTAAGTGACTTACCTAGGGTGAAGCAGCTAGTAACAGAGCTTGGATTTGAACTTAGATCTCCTAACTCTAAGTTCAATGCCATTCTACAACTCATACATTATATATGATATTCGAGCTGGGATGGCCCTTAGAACACAGGATGTCAGAGTTAAGAGGGTCTTAGAACACAAAATGTCAGAGCTGGGAGGACCTTTATAATACAAAAATGTTACTCTAAGAACATAGTCACACATTTACAAATCTATAGAATAATCAAGAAAAGAGTGATGTAGTTGAAAGGTATTTTAGAAACCATCCGGTCCTACCAGTTACAGATGAGGCTTCTGAGACCTGCATATATAGGGATATGCAGAAGCCAGCTTACACTAGCTCTCAAGAAACGATTGTAAAATTTTCAGAGTGAACATGAATAACTTGGAAATCAGCAAATGCTTCAAATCGAGGTTTGATTTAGCGTTTTGTTGATTGTCTAGACTTAAGAAAGTGGTGGAGAAAATGTAAAAAGTACAAATTAAACTTAAAAGTGTATTGTGCCTTTTGGAAAACCAGTTGTTCAACATTTACCAGCATACCCCTGGATATAGAAGATGTGAAGCAAAAAAAATAGGACTGGATGATCTTTAAGAACCTTCCCAATTTCGACGTTCCATATTCCAAGGTAGCTCCTAGTTCTGGCCCTGTGTTCCAAGGTCCTTTTCAGTCCTGTTATTTTATACTTTCCCATTCTGGGCCACTCCAAAAACCCTTCTATGATCCTGGGACTTCACAATTTAGTTGTAGAGACCCACTTACATGAAAAGAAAATCGCCCCGCTATTACGCGTGCTAAGTGACCAATGAGCGATTTAGAAAATGCTTCCCAGATGAAATGGACCTTGAAGGATGGGCCCCATTCAGATAGTCATTTACTGCTCAGTATCCTAACCTATGGGGCAAGAAGGAATTTTAATTCCTGCCTCAGGAAGTTCAATCTGAGGAATGAGAGGGGAAAAATAGTAAGGATGGCTGATCTGTGCTCTAGGCATAAAGGCTACAGAGATGGAAATGAGGAGGAGCAGCAGGAGGAGGAAGAGGAAGAGCACCTCACATATACAATATGTCTCGTTCAGCCTCTGGAGCATTGTTAGCCGTTATTGTCATATTTGGCACTTACAGTAGAAACAACTATGTATCAGTATGACTTAGGGCAAATGAATTCATCTTTAGAGCTTCAATTTCCTTATCCGTAAAAGGGGAGAGCTGGACTAGATGACCTCTAAGCTCCAAATTCTATAAGCAAGAAAGCAATGATCTAATTCATACTTATGAGTGACTTGTTATTTTTAACCCTTTCAGAGGGATCTGCATTTTAACATAGAAGCCTATTGGCCCAAATGATTCCCTCCTCGTTAGGATTTCTGGGCTGCTGACATTCTTAAGTGAAAATATTTATGCTATTGGAGGGCACACAAGGGGGAGAGATAGAGTTACTCACATAGCGACTCATATAAACATGACTTCAAGTCAGGACATCTGGGTTCAAATCCTGATTCCAACACTTATTAACTGTATAAATACAAGCAAATTCTTCATTCCTCTGAGCCGCTTGCATATAAAATATGGGTAGTACTCCTAGTGCCAACAATAATCCACATTAATATAGTATTTTATACACTTATTTTTACTATCATTCCTGAGAAAAAATATGGCATAGTGGATAGAGGATCACCTCTGATCCAGGAAGCCGTTGCTGGCTGTGTAACCCTGGAAAAATCATCTAACCTCTCAGTGATCTTGGCAACTCTCTAAGACAACAAGGTGCCAACCTGCATTGGGAGAGGAATTTTGCTTACATGGGAATTCTCTGGTCAGTGAAATCACAAGTCCGAGTCCTATCCCTATTATTTTTCTTAGAACAGCACCAGGCTATTGTAAGTATAAGGCATTTCCCTTGGTTGAGAAATATACTCTAAGTGGCTAGAGAGGGAATACCTGGAAATTCCAGGGAACCCTTCCCTTTACTCCACAGTGTCCATAGAAGCATCTCAGATTATGGTTCCACTCTGAAATGTAGCCACTCCCAGAAGGAAAGCAAATCTGAGGTTGGTGGTCAGGAAGCATCTCTGACATTCTGGTGAGTCCTGCTTTAATCCTTTGGAAAGGATCTAACCCTCTGGTACTCCCCTGAGGTCATGGACTCCCTCCTCCCCCAGGCAGTAAAATACACCTGAATCTGTTAGATCAACAGCCTTCTTGTAACTGGACCCACACCGGAGTCAAAACCCTTTTGCTCCTTTAGATCATGGCTTTTAACTCCTTGTCTCTTTCTACTCTCTGGAATCTCATGTGCTACATTCTCTTCTCTCTCCAAGAGTAAGCTCTGTCCAGGAACTTCCCTTATCTCCATAAAAAACTGGATCTAAGGACTCAAACTTGGACTTTGCTAGTGATAACTCCCCAAGGCCCAAAACATCCCACTACCACCTTCTCTTCCTAGAAGGTTGAATTCTGGGACCAAGAGATGCCCAAGACCTCTTAGGACCTCCTTCTTTCATAAAAGGCTGAATTCTGGAACTCCTGATGCTGAAGCACCCTTAAAAGAAGCTCTCAGCATTCTTTCAGAAGGTAGGGATCAAGAACTACCCCCTACCCTGGTCTGTGTTTGCATTTCCATAGCTACCCGTAGGTGGAGAGCATAGATATTTCACCACTGCCTCCTCCGGACTGGGAGCAGATGCTTCCGTCATGGCCTTTCATCACTGCTATAGCTTGCTTCAGCCATCTCCTAGGCACTTGGTCTGGAGAGGTTCCCTTCTGAATCATGAGTGAGCGTGTGCTTTGTCCCAAGGCTGCCATTAACAGCTCCTGAGAGGTGTATAGATAGAGTTAGGAAGAAGGGAATTTGAATTCTAGTCAATCACTTACTAGAGGTGTATTCCTGGGCAATCTATTTAATCTCTCTGGATGTCAGTTTTTTCAACTATAAAATAAAGGGTTGGACTAGATGACCCTCCTCCCCCAAAAAGTAAAGAAAATGGGAGAGGATGGAAAGAATAATAAAATAGCAACTCTCTTTTATAGCCTAGCATGAAGGGATGGCTTGTCCTATGGCGTCTATCCCATAGGAATCCAACTCAGCAAGTATATCCCCAACCACTAAGACCCTTCCTCTGAGAGGCACCAAAGAGCATGGCCATAACTTTCCATAGGAAAGGTCCCAAACAAAGTCTAACTCTCCTGTGAGCACACCCAGATGATCAGAAAACTCTCTTTATTAAAACTCTATCAAAGAAAAGGGACAGCTAGGTGGTGCAATGGATAGAGCCCCAGGCCTGGAGTCAGGAAAGTCTGGCCTCACACACTTACTAGCTGTGTGACCCTGGGCAAGTCACTGAACCCTGTTTGCTTCAGTTTCCTCATCTGTAAAATAAGTTAGAGAAAGAAATGGCAAACCATTCCAAGTACCTTCTCCAAGGAAACCCCAAAAGGGGTCATGAAGAGTTAGACACGACTGAAACAACTGAACACCACCACCACCAAAGGAAAGAGCTTTGTAAACCCTAAAGCAATATAGGAATCAAGAAGTTTCCTTATTAGCATTGCTATTATTTATGGGAGATTAGTAGCTAAACTGATAGACACACTCCCACCAATAAATATGCTCCTTGGGTGCAGGTCTTCCAGCTTGACCCAACATTTTACAGTTTCTTCCCCTATCTCCATTTTCAAACTCTCCCCAAAATCCCCAGTAGTAGAGTGGGGGATCAAGGGAATCTAGAGCAATCTTATTTGTGAATGACTCCTTTCTACGCTTGGTATTTATAAGTTGAAGTCTGCCTGATTCATGTGACTGGTCTTTGATTGACCTTTGAGTCAGAAATCCAGCTCTAGCCTGGCCTCTACAATTAATTTGGTGTGTAACCTGGGACAAATCACTTCCCTTGGTCTCAGCTTTTTCATCTGTAAAATGGTGGGCCTGGACTAGAAAGACTCTCTGATTGAAATAGGGCTCCCCTTGCTCTCCCACAACAGGAATTAGGTTTTCCTAGAAGACAGCAATGCTGCCCCCAGGACCTGATTGACCCCTGCCTCCCTTCATGTAGATTGGTGGTCACCCATGTGAACACCCTTGGATGTGGTGCCTGTCTGAAGAGTACACAAATCACCATGCTCTGCCCTACTGACTAAAAGAGCCATATGGGGCTCTGCCCGGAGAAACTCAGCACCATCATATTCTTGTTGCATATTCTTGCTTTGTTAGGGTAACGTAAACCTCATTTTGTCAACTGTTAATGATTTTCAAATGCCTCATTTTGTCCCAGAATGAATCAAATGCTGACATTAGGTCCATCCTTAACAGACAATAAAGCTTTTCCCATTCTAAATCTTCTCACATTCTAAATTTTAACATTCTCTGTTCTAAGGTCCCACCCAGCTCTGACTTTCTGTGTCCTGAGGACCCTCTCAGCTCTGACATTCTGGGTTCTAAGGTTATTACAGCCCTGACATTCTGGGTTCTAAGGTCCTCCCAGCTCTGACACTCTCTGTTTCTGACTCTAACATCCTTTAATTCTATGACTATAAGAGTGTTCTGATTCTGTTCCTGATATGAGAACCTGATGGGTTTAGACAGTTACTATAGGGGGCTAGAAAGAAGGGGGAGATGTGTGAGTGCCCCAGGGCACAGTGGAGACCCACCCAGCATCAGGAGCAGCCCACCTCCCTGTTAACCTACATCATTCCCTTCTCTAATTTGAGCCCCCGTTGCCCCTGCATTTCTGCTACAAAGACCAACCACACGGGCCTCATTTAGCTGACGGCTTCTCTAACTTCATTATCAAAAGGCCTGGCTCCTCATTAGAATGACTTTCTCTCTCTACCATCCCAGGCGGCTGGGGAAAGGGTCAGCTGCACTCATGAAATTCTTAGACCTCGAAGGGTTTAAATTTCCATGTTTTTTCCTGTGTTGGAGCCATCAGAAAATGATGAATAAAAGATGAAAATTGGGGAGCTCCTCTGGCGTCCAGAGAAATGTGCTGAGCATTTAGAGCGGGAAGATTAGAGACAAACATTCCTCTCTGAATACCCCCAAAAAAGCCCCATCAAACTTCAAACAGAGAATAAACAAAATGGCTCTCCTCTGGCTTTGAATCAGCCAGAACCCAGAGAGGGAGATGAAAGGGCTGGACTTGGGGTGGGAGGCCAATGGGAGAGTGAGGGGATGGTCAGGAAACTCACCATGACCTTGAGAAACTAATAACAATAATGTTTATATGGCACAAATGTGCCAGAAACTGTGCAAAGCATTTTACAAATATTATCTCATTCAATCGTCATAACAACCCTGTGAAAGAGGTGCTATTTACTATCCCCATTTTACAGAAGAGGAAACTGAGGGAAACAGAGGTTAAGTGGCTTGCCCCAGGGTAACATAGCTAGTGTCTGAGGCAGGTTTTGAACTCAGGTCTTCCTGATTCCAGGTCCAGCACTAAACACTGCACCACCTGCCATAGTCTCTTACAGTAAAATGAAAGATTTGGACCTGATCACTACCAAGGTCACATTCTATGTTTTAAGTTCCCTCTCATCTCTGATAGTCTATGTTCTAAGTGCCTTTCCAGTTCTGATATTCTCTATTCTAAGGTCCCTTCTGAGGGTAACATGCATTGTTCTAAGTTCCCTCCTAATCGTGATGTTCTGTGTTCTATGGCCCCTCCCTTTCAGAACTCACATTCTATGATCTTTCTCACTCTAACATTTTATATTCTAATTTCCCTTCTGTCCCTGATAATCTTTGTTCTAATTCCCATCCCATCTCTGCAGATTTATATTCAGAGGCCCCTCCCAACTCTGGAGATTTTAGGGAGGTGCATGCTCAGTATTAAGTCATCAGTATGATCTGATAGGCAAAGCATCTAATGCACTAAAAAAGATGATGCTATCAGAGAAAAGGGGGTCAGAGTTCAACTGTACTCTGTCCCAGTGAGATCACATCTTCAATCTTCAATATTGTATTCTGTTCTTGGTGTCACAGTCCCACTGCTTAGAAGGGACATTGATAAACTCAAACAGGAGAGTCACCAGAATGGAGGCCATGCCATATGAGAATCACCAAAGCCAAAACTATGAGGAAGGATACCTGGGAGTGGTTTTGCTGGGCCACAACAGAATATTCTGGGAAGATAGGATAATTGTCACTACATATCTGAAAGGCTGGCATGAGGGAGAGGGACTATTCTTTTGCCATTTGGTCCCACAGGCAGAACTGAGAGCAATACCTAGAAACTTCAAAGAAGCTGATTTAGGTTTGATGTCAGCGAAAGCTGCCTAACAATTGGAGGGGTCCATAAGTGGAATGGAGTGACTTGAGAAGTTGTGTCTCCTCTAACTGGAGGTCTTTAAACGGAAGGTTAATGATCCATGTGGGAGTAAGTTTTGGGGGGAATGTGGATTTGACTAAAAGACACTGAGGCCCCTACTGACAAAACCCTGTGATTCTTTGCCTGTTGGGTGGGAAACTATTGCCAGGAGCACCTCATAAATGGCTCTTCATATTTGTTCCTTATCCTTTCTACAATAACCATAGACTGATACCATGGAGTTGTGGTTTTACTATGTTAGCTAGCATAGAATGTCAATGCTCAGAAGGACCTAAGGACATAGAAAGTCACAACTGGAAAGAACCTTAGAACATAGAATGTTAGAGCTGGGAAGGAATTTATAAGACAGAATATGAGAGCCAAAAGGGCCCTTAAGAAATGGAATTTTAGAACTCGAAGCATTAGATTTAGAATTAGAGCATAAGACGTCAAAACTGAAAGGGACCTTAGAATATAAAAAGGCCTATCTGGAAGTGACCTAAGACATAGAATGTCAGAGCTGGGAAGGACCTTAGAGTATGGAATTTTAGGACTGAAAGGGACTCTTAGAGTCTAAGGTGTCAGAACTGAGAGGAACCATAGAAAATAAAATGTTATATCTGGAAGGAAATGAGAACAGAATTTCAGAGCTGGGAGAGACCTTAGAACATAAAATAGTAGAGCTGAAATCCTTGGAGATGATCTAGTACGTCACTAATTTTTCAGAAGAAGAAATTGGTCTCAGAAAGGCAGAAGAAACTTTCCCCCAAATTGCAAAGTGTATTAGTGGTAGAGCAAGAACCTGAACCCTTGTCTCCTGACTATAAAGTCAGTTCTTTCCACTTCACCTCACAGGCCAGAAAATATGACATAAGATTATCAACCAAGATTTCATTTACTTATGAAAACAATCATCCACCTCAAAGAAATTTGAGATTCCTTTAACCAACCAAGATCCTCTCTCAGAATTCAAGAGTTCACCTCTAAGGAACCATGAGGGGTTTCCAAGGGAATTGTCCTGGACTACCAAAGACTGAGCATGGAAGGAGCTATCCTTGGTACTGAAGTGTCACTACCCAAGCCCATTGAAAACTTTGAAGACTATCCTGCAAAATTCTACCTTTAATAAGACAGATCACCTCTCTCCTCTCTTTGCAAAGGTAAGGGACTACTACTACACATATGATCACACTTGATTGATATACTGCTTAGTTTCAATGAAATGCTTTCTCTCTTTCTCTCTCGGCTAGCTAGATGATCAAAAGGAAGACATATATTGAAAAATGAAGGTGATTTAAAAGCAAAATGAATGAAAACCACAATTTAAAAAAAAACTCCACCTGAGACTCCTGCTACTCCTTTGAGCCTGAAAGAAGACATTTTGTGTAGTGGATAGTGCAATAGAATTGGATCAGAGAAGGACTCAAAACCTGCCATTTACTAGTGAGATCATGGGCAAATCACACTCTACAAGCTTGTTTCCTCCCATTCATAAATTGGCATTAATAATGGCATTATCATTTACCTCACAAGGTTATGATTAGGTTCAAATGCGATTATGTATGTAAAAGAATTTAAAACTTCAAAGTGCCATGCAAATTTCAATTATTATTTTTATGCTGTGAATCTTCTCCTGTCCATAACTAAACTGACTTCAGACTTTTAGGATGACCTCCTTTAAGTCCCCTGAGCCATAGCTCCTGGGACTCATGAGAAATCAGAGCCAGAGAGGATCTTACTGCTTAGTATGGTAATGTCACTGTGGCCTTTGGAAAGATTGATTTAATGGTGCTTCAGCAGCTGACTGGAGCAGCTAGGTGACTCAGTGGATAGAAAGCCAGACCTAGAGTCAGGATGACCTGAGTTCAAATCCAGCCTCAGACACTTATTAGCTATTCTACCCTGGGCGAGTCACTTAACCCTGTTTACCTCACTTTCCTTATATGTAAAATGAGCTGGAAAAGAAAATGGCAAATTTCTACAGTATCTTTGTCAAGAGAACCTCAGATGGGGTCATGAAGAGTCAGACACAACTGAAATGAATAAATGACAACAGCAATAAGCTGCTGACTGTCTACTCTAGATTGGGAAGAATGACTAGGACCTGACCCAGTGTAGTGGATGATAGGATCCAGTCAAATATTGGTTGGTAAAATAAAATGGGGATGAGTCAAGGCAGGGCAGAGCAGAAAAAGTGTGCATGTGCAAGGTAAGGAAGATTGCAAAAGGATTCTAAGTCAGGGATAGGGAAACTTGGTTGGCAGTGAAGTTACCAGAAAGGAAGTATAAATGAGTCAGTAGTGTGATGTAGCAGCCAAACAGAACAAACCCTAATGTGATCTTGGTCAGTACTCAGAGGGGCATAGATTCCAGAAAGAAGGAGGTGAAGTGATAAGTCCTTTGACTTCTGCTCTGGCCAGACTGCATACACAGAAATATTATGTTCAGTTCTAGGTATCACAGTTTAAGAAGATCCTGAAATTCACATCATGTGATGATCAGTTGAAAAAAGAGCGTATGTTTAACCTAGAAAAAGTGGGTGGTTAGGATTTGATAGCTGCTTTAAGTATTTGAAAGGGTTGCCTAGGAGAAGAAGGAGTAAACTTCTTTAGTTTAGTCCCAAGGGGAAGAACTGGGAATAATGGATAGAAGTTGCAGAGAGCAATTTAGATTTGCTATAAGGAGACACTTCCTAACACTGACTTCAAAGGTCTTCAAGCAGAGAATGGATGATCACTCGTCAGGTGATTCATTTTGTGGATGGCTTGGATTAGATGATGGTTGCTGAGATGTCTTCCAGTTTTCTAATTCTGTGATTCATTGGATGAGGTTAATTATGGAAAAAAGAGAGGGTGACAAAGTGGTTCTAGGTAAGCATCAAATGGGGAGTCAGGAGTCCCAGATTCTATTTCTGGCTTTACCATGAACACAATGTGTGACCTTAGTCAAATCATTTTCCCCTCTGTAAGTCTCAGTTTCATAACCTTTTAAATGAAGGAGATGAATTAGATTCTTTCTCAAATGCCTTTGATGCTATATTCTAAGATCCCTCTTGGCTCTGACATTCTATGTCCTAACATCCCTTCCCATTCTAACAACTTATATTATAAGGTCCCTTCTAGATCTGACATTTTGAATTCTAAAGACTTTCTAGCTCAAACATTCTATGATCCTATAACTCTGTTTGGACTTGAAATCAAATCTGCCACCATGAAATTCCTCAGATGTCCTCTCCCACCCTTTGAGCTCTGTAAGTTCTGTCTCCCTTTCTCATCTCCTCCTTTCTCTCTACTCTGCCCTGCCCTTATATCTCCTGTCTTTTCTTTGCCTTTTCTCTTACCCCTCCTCCTCTGCTCATTTTTTGTTTTATTTTGTTTAAGGGAGACATGAAAAATGGATGAGGTGCCCCAGCCCGTGCATGGATTCTGATTCGATTAGTGCTGATGTTTCTTTCATGAGATATGGGATCTCTCCTCAGGGCTCTCACCTGCAGAAGCTAAGTTCAGTCACGGAAGCTGTTGGATGAATTGCCTCTGTTGTTCACATCCCTTCTCATCCCCCCACCCCCCATTCCCATCTCAGCTCAAGAAGGCCTTGCTGTTTTGTACTCCTTTCCAGCTCTACTTTTCCCAGATGATGCCCCTCATCTTCTTCCTCCCAATAGTTTCATGTCCTAGGATTCCCTAAGGGAGGATGGAGCAAGAACCTCAGCTTTACACTTTTAGATCATACACGGTTGAATGTTAGAGCTGTAAGTGACCTTAGAAAACAGAATGTCAGAGTTGAAAGCGGCCTTTCAACATAGAATAGTGGAGCTGAAGAGGAACTTTAGAACATAGAATGACAACTGGAAAGAACTATAGAGATCTCTAGTTCAGTGCCCTTATTTTAGAGGTCAAGAAACTAAGGTCCAAGGAGGGGGAATGACTTTGGCTCAATACCAGAGGTGGAATGGACCTCAGATGTCATTCACTTCAATCTCCAAGAACTGGCAATCCTACCTTAGCTTGAAGATCTCAACTAGGGGTCACAGTGGATAGATTCCCAGGCCTGAAGTCAGGAAGACTCATCTTCCTGAGTTCAAATCCAGCCTTAAACACTTCCTAGCTGTGTGACCCTGGGTCTCAGTTTCCTTATCTGTAAAATGAGCTGGAGAAGGAAATGGCAATCCACTCCAGTATCTCTGCCAAGAAAAACCTCAAATAGGGTCCCAAAGAGTTAGAAATGACTGAGCAACAAGAAAAGTTAAGGAGAACCCACTACCTCCTGGGGTTACTCACTCTACTTGTGGATGGCTCTGATGATTAGAAAAGGCATGTTTGGGGTGGTTGTTGATCCCTTGTATTTCTTTTCACCAACAATTGCAAAGCCAGAACTATAATTTCACAGTCTTGACTCACAGTGCAACATCACAGCATCCTCTTTTATCTCTGTTATCCCTCTCCCTTCCTGGCTGTCCCTGCTCTCCTGATGTCATAAATTCAGGATCCAGGTTCCCTCTTCATCTTTTGAGTGCCAAAGATCCTGATTGTCTCTCTACTACAGATGTAAGTTCTGGTCATTTTAAGCTGGAAAATTGTGTCAAAGAGGGATTATGATAACAGCAGCAGCAATAGCCCATTTATTATAGGATGCTACTATTTCCAAGGCATTTTCCTCATAACTTCCCTGAGAAAGTTAACCATGTAAAAATGACTACACCCATTTTCCAGGTGATTCAACAAAGCCTCACCAGAAGGATGTGTCTTGTCCTGGATCATACAGCTAGCAAGCGGTCAAGCTGATTCTCAAACTCAACTTTCTTGGCTCCCAGTCCAGGATACTCCCCACTCCTGCCCACAACCCAGGTATACACAGTGAGGGACTTTTCTTAGAGTGGAGGGAGACATGGGATAATGTCAGTGACAATCTGAGGGCATGAGTAATCATGGTTTGCTTATGCTAGTGAAGAAATCAATCTGCATAGAGCAGGGAGTTTGTGCTGAGAAACAATGGTACACGGGGTAAGAGATAGAGATCAAGGCTAAACTATGGACAGCCTTAAATCAGATTGAGGATTTTGAACTTCATGCAATGGAGAGAGACCTTGATTGAGAGTTGGGGGACATAGGTGTAAGTCCTGATTTTGCCACTCACTAACAATGTGATCTTGGACCTCAAATTTCCTCTCTGTGAGATAAGGGAGTTAGTTCCATGTCCCTAAAATCTTATCAACTTTTTCCTAGGGGAAGGGGGCATTCATGGAAGAGGTTTGAACAAGGAAATACCCTGATAAAAAAACCCCATCTTCAGAAGGTGGCTGGTAAAATATTCATGTCAGAGTGGAACAGGGAGAATGGGAGGATGATGGGGGTTGGTGAGCAACTCAGTTTGACAAGAATGAGGGAGTTCATCGAGATGTGGCTTGTCAGGTGCCAGACCACAGAGGGCCTTGAATGCCAGCATGATAGAATGCTAGGATCTATATCTGAGAGGGACTTGAGAAGTTACCAGGTCCAACCACTTCTTTTTTACAGATGAATCAGTCAAGGCCCAGCAAAGAGAAGTGATTTTGTCCAAGGTCATATAATGGTGTCCTCTGACTCCAAATCGAAGACTTGCTTCACTCACTACACTAAATCACCTTCTCAAATTTATACTTTACCTTGTGCAAAGCAAACCACAGAAGGCCTTTGACCAGGGAAGTCACACAATTATAGCAATTCAGTAGGAAATTGCCCACGTGACACAGACAGGTTATGTTACAGAGGAAAAAGACCATAAGATAGAAGTTCCATTAGAAGCCTGTTAAAATTCATTTTAAAGCATCAGTTAAATACCTACTGTGTACAAGAAAGGCCTGGTAGGATACAGCAATAAAAATAGCACAATTCTTGGCTCCCCAACCAGGTTACAGTTGACAAAAGTACAGGTGAGAGATGATGGGGGCCTGAAAGAGCATGGCATTCCTGGGAACAGAGACTACCCCAATAGAGGCAGAGAGAAGAGAGCTGAATTCTGCCTGGTTTGGCTGTAGCAGCTGGAGATGCAGACTAGTGTGGAGGCCAGGAGGGAGCTTCAGGTCCGCCTTTGATGTCACATTATGTATGTCCCTTCCTCTGTTCGCTCGAGTGGACCAGCCACAAAGGCTGGAGCCTTCCCAAGCCTGCTCTGACACGAAAGCCGAGTCAGCCTGAGCCTTCTCCCCGCCCCCAGCCCTGCGTGCCAGAGAAGCCCAGCAGCTGTTGGCATATGTTTCACTGGGCCTGCGGTGAGGCTACAGAGGGCAGACGAGGGAGGGGGAGTGTCGGGAGATGATCCTGGAGCCCAGGGGACTTCCTGACACGCTATCCTTTTCTCACGGAGGGTGTTCTCTGGGCGATTGTTGGCACGCTGAAGAGACAATGGCCCGTGGCTCCTCCCAGTCCCTGACATCCCAGCTCTTAGGGAAGCCTCAGCCAGCCCCTCTGAAGACTCAGGGAGCATGGACCAGAGCTGGCAAGGCGGCGGGGGCCCAAGGGCTGCTGGTCTTGATATTCCCACCTCTGCCCACTGCTGTCAGAGTATCTGTCTCCCAGGTCTCTTTTCTTTGCCTCTCACTTCTTCTGTCTAGCCTAACCTGGAGTCAGAGGATCTGAGTTTGAATACTGACTCTGCCACATACCACCTGTGTTATCCTGGACAAGTAGGCTAGCCTCCCTGGGCCTCAGTTTTCTCATCTGTAAAATAAGGGGATTGGACTAAGTGGCCTCTTAGGTTCTTTCCAAGTCTAGATCTGTGATCTTGTGTTATCTTCTGAGAGTTCAGCTGACTAGAAAGAGATCTGGAATTGAAGCATAGGACTTAGACCTAAGAGGGCCCTTAGAACACAGGATGTCAGAGCTGGGAAGGCCTTAGAACACAGGATGTCAGAGTTGGGAGGGCCCTTAGAACACAGGATGTCAGAGCTGGGAGGGCTCTTAGAACACAGGATGTCAGAGCTGGGAGGGAATTTTTACAAATCATTTAGTCCAGCCCCCTCATTTGATAGATAAGGAAACTGAGGCAAAGAGAGGGAAAACGATTTTTGTCCAAGGACCCAGAAGTAGTAAATTGCAAATCAAGGATCCAGGAGTTGGAAGATCTGAAAACAGATTGTCTCTTTGCCTCTCCTCTCCTTCCTGATTACCATGTAATAATAAAAGTTCAGAAGGGGGAATTGCTTTCCAAAAGAGATGGGAATCAGACTCTGGTTACTGAAGGAATAACTTCTGAGATTTTTCTTCGAGTTTCTAAACTTCTCCCTATTATTCAACAGGTCATTCTGGATATGCAGGTGCTTCAAAGGTGAGATAATTCAACCCCCTCCTTTTACAAATGAGAAAACTGAGGTCTAGAGAGGCTAATGTCCTATGATAACACAGGGAGTAAGTATCAGAACCAGGAATCTCACCCAGCAATCATGGTCATTCCATCTTTTAATTTATCCACTCAAGGTTTATATTACTCTACATTGGTCATGTGTCATAAGAGCAATGACTTTGGAGTCAGAAAACATTGACCTCTGGCTACAGCACATACTAGCTCTGTGACTTTGGGCAGTCTAACAGTCAGTTTCCTCATCTGTTAAATGGAAATAAATGATAGTTATGGCATCTACCACACTCTGGGTTGTTGTGAGGGACGTGAGCAGGTCACTTGCCCTGCCTGGGCTTTAATCCTCACACCTGCAAGATGAGGATAACCACACTTACACTCTCAGCTATCACAGAGCTGTTGTGAGGAGCAAATGGTTATAAAGTACTTTATTAATGCATGCTGTTACTGAGAGACAGCATGTCATGACAGCGTGGTAGAGAAGGTAGAGGGTTCAGGCTCAGATCCAGCCCCAGACACGTACGGAGTCACTGTATAACCATGGGCAAGTGTCTTAACACCTCTGAATCTCATTTTCCTCATCTGTAAAATGGGGATCATGATGCACCTGGTATCTACCAATGAAGAGGAAGCCTTTCCCAATCTCTGTTAATTGGCCTTCCCTCCATGATCAGTCCCAATTTATCGTATTTGTAGCCTGATTCTACATAAGTGTTTGCATGTTCTTTCCCTCATTAGACCATGAGCTCCTTGAGAGCAGGGACTTGTCCTTTGCCTTTCTTTGTATCCTTAGCACTTAGTACAGTGCCTGGCACAGAGTGGGAACTTAATAAATATTTATTGACTGACTGACTAATAGATAGAAAAGTAGATGCAGAGTCGGAAAGACCTGGGTTCAAGTCCCATCTCTGACATATATCCTTGTGACCCTCACTTTCGTCATTTTAAAATGAGAGGTCTGGACTCCATGAGCTACACTAGACTAACATATATTCTAGGTTCCTTCTCTTTCTGATATTCTATACTCTGTATTCTGTTACCTTCTAGCTCTGACAAGTTATATCTAAGGTCCCACCCAGCTCGGATATTCTTATGTCCTGAGACCCCTTCCAGCTCTGACGTTTTACATTCAGAGCTCCCTTTAAGCTCTGACATTCTATGTTGTAAGTGTTCCCCCAGTTCTTACCTTCTCAGTTTTAAGGTCTCTTCTGACTCTAACATTTCATGGCTCTGTAATTTTCAAATCATCAGATTGTAAGGTTCTGGGAGACAGTTAGGGTTAGGGTTCTACGTCAAGTGTTTCCCATAGGGTTAGGGTTCTATGTCAAGTGTTTCCCATAGGATTAGGGTTCTATGTCAAGTGTTTCCCAGTCGTGAAGAGCTGCCACTAGCCAGAGGAGACTCACTGTAGAGTTTCTGGGGAGGTACCTCCATAGCCCCGTAGCCAAATCATAAAGGGCAGATGAGGGAGGACTGGCGCATTCTCTGTCCCAGGAAAGGAAGGTGGGGAGAGGAAGGAGAGAAAGTTGCAAGTTCCTAGTGTGTGCTAATAACACTACTCCCCAGTGCCATCTGCTGTCTGTGAATTGCCACTGTCTGCCTGAGGTACCTCATCCTGTGCCAGGTGAGTGGCCTGGGAAAGAGGAGCTGAAGCATCAGGACAGATGACGGCTCCCATGCCAACTTCAGGTGGCATTTCTGAGATTGATGACATTAATGGCCCTGAGCCTCTATATTTAGGCAACACTAGATTTTCTAAGCTTTTTCAGATCTATTCTCTCATCTGATCTCCACCAAAATTCCACAAGAAAGGACAGGCAGGAAATATTATCCCCTTTTTATAGACATAAATAATGAGGCTCAAGCAGGGGAAGAGACCTGGCTGGTCACATGGCAAGTCGGTGGTGGAGGCTGGAGTAGTTTCCAAGTCTCCTGTCTTGCTCTTGGGTTGAAGATTTGTCCAACCTCTGCTTATTATGTCTCATCAAAGGCATCAGAGTATAGTGGATAGTGAACTAGCCTTGGATCTAGAAGGACCTGGGTTCAAGTCTTGTCTCTAGCATATCCTGACTGTATGACCTTGGGCAAGTCACTTAACTTGCTCTCAATGCTTTAGGCAGGTCTCTAAGATTATTACTTTGCAAAGAGAGTGCTGGCTTGTGCTGGCAGAGGGAGGTTCCTCACTTGAGAGTCCTCTATACCAATGAAATCACAGAACCAGTCCCTATTTCCATTATAGCTTCATAGAATCTTAAAACATGATGACATTCAGAAGGGTAGTTGGGCCTTCTGGCATGATCTGACTGCCTGGATCTCTAGAGGAGAGGCAGGGAGAGGTATCCCCCAGCCCCACCCCCAACCCAGAGGGAGAAGGACCAATCAGCCTGGGCCATGTCTGTGCAAGGAGAGAGCACAAGACAGCTGATTTTCTCCAAGGGGCTGGGAGCCAAGATCAGTCAGTCCGTGTGCTCTGAAGCCGAAAGGACACCTTGGTAAGGGATTTTCTATTGTTAGGAAAATGTAGATCTTCTCCTCCCCCTCCCTATCCTAGGGGAGCTTCTGATGGATTTCTGACACCAATGGGCCCTGAATCAAGGCTGCCACAGCCATGGGCCAGCCCTAGTAGATGGGAGACTCAATGCTGAGAACAGAATCATAGATTGGTAGTATTGGAAAGGAATTTAATTTAGATGAGGGAATGTCAGAGCTGAGAGAGCCTATGGCACAGAGAATGTCAGAGCCAGGGAGAAGCTCAGAACACAGAATATCAGAACTGGGAGGAAACTTAGAACACAGAACGTCATAGCTGGAAAGATCCTTAGAACCTAGAACATCAAAGCTGAGAAGGCCCTTAGAACACAGAACATCAGAGCTGGGGAGGAGTTTAGTGCATAGAACATCATAGCTGGAAAGGTCCTTAGAACATTAAAGCCAGGAAGGAGCTTAGAACACGGTATGTTAGAGCTGGGAGGGCCTTTAGAACAGAGAATGTCAGAGCTGGGAAGGAGTTTAGAACACAGAATGACAGAGACGGGAGGGATCTTGGGCCCTTAGAACATAGAATATCAAAGCCGTAAAGGAGCTTAGAACATAGGATGTTAGAGCTGGGAGGACCCTTAGAATACAGAACACTGGAGCTGGAAAAGCCCTTAGAATAGAGAATGTCAGGACTGGAAAGGTCTCTAGAACATAGAACACCAGAGTTGTTAGGCTCTTAAAACAGAAAATGTCTAAGTAGAAAGAGATCTTAGAATAGAGGATGATCTGGACAGAACATTACAGCTAGAAGCAATCTTAGGACATAGAATAACCAAGCTGGGACCTTAGAACACAGGATCCTAGAACAAAGAATATTAGAACAAGAGAGAGGCCTTAGACTTCATGTAGTCTCACTCTCACTTTACAGATAAGAAAAGTGAGCTCCAGGAGAAAAAATGGCTTGGCCAATATCAAAAAGCAAATAGGTAATGAACAGGATTAGAATCATTAGAATCACCTGATGTTACTCCCCTTTCCAAGATGCTCTAAACCTCCTCCCCCATCAAGCCATCAACTCAATTCAATTCAACATACATGAAGTCCTTACTCCAGGCTAAGGCACTGTGCTGGGCAAACACATATATAAATGCAAGCATTCCCTGACCTCAAGGTGCTTGCATTCACCCCCACTCTCTCTTGCCCAGTCTTGGGCAAGGAGAGCCAGGAAATGCCATTAGGATGGCCCAGTGCAATCCATGAACACTTACTGACTTGTCATTGCCTTCAACAAAAATGTGGCCAAGCAGAAGTAGCAGCGGACTAGAAAATCATGAAGCTCTGGTCTTAGTTCTGGCATTAAATAAGTTATTTATGCTCAGCTCTCTATGACTAGCATTTTCTGGTCCCTTCAATTCTCGACAGCCTTTCCCTTAAAACCTCTTTCTTCTTCCTTCCACTTTCTGCAGTGAGGGTAGGAACCTCCCATTGGCATCACTGGCATCAGGACACTTCCTGGTTGCTTTTAACGAGACATCTCCGCTAGACTGACAGCCATTCTCCGATTCCCAGGCAGACCACATGGGCCTCTGGTGGGGTCACCTCCATGGGCCAGATGCTTGGGGGCTCTGCTAGAGAGTGACAGGGAAGCCAGCCTGGGGCATTCTCCAGTGAGAGTGAGGGCAGACCCCAGCTAATCTCACTACCCTTACCTGCCTACCAAAACCTCCCATCAATGTCAGAAGTAGTTTCTCTAATAGAACAGGATAACACAGACACATCCACGCTTCTCAAGGGAAACGAGGTGAGGGGAGGCTGCAGAGCAAAGGAGATGCATTGATGATGACGACCCAGAGACCCAGCTCTGGGACATTAGGTTTCCTCAGACCTGATTCTTTATGCTTATGGAATCTCTATTAAAACCGTGAGCTAAAAAGCACGGGGCTGAGGATAAGGAGCCCCATATTCAAATCCTAGATCTGCCACTAACTTGCTGTGTGACTTTGGGGAAGTTTCTTCCATCCTCGGTATCCATATCTACAAAATAAGATCGATATCTCGGAATGATCTAACCCTTCCCACTCTTTGAAGAATGATGCTGGATCCTTCTCCTGATGGTTCCTGCAGGATAGTCATAGACAATTGGACATGGATGGAACCTCATGGACCATCTAATTCAACCCATCTCCTCCAAAAGAAGCCAAGGGACATACCCAGCGAGTGGTCATCCAGTCTCTCCTTCAAGACCTCAGTGGGAACAGGGTAAGGAGGTGGAGTCCACTTAAGGCTTCAAGGCACGCCATTCCATATCCAGACAGCTTTAAGTGTTAGGGATCCTGCTTTTCCTGACAGTAAGCCCAAATCTGCTCCTTTACAATGTCCACCAGTTGTGTCCAGTCCTGCCCTCCGAGGCCAAGCAGAATAAATCTGATTCCTTTTACGTGTGACAGTGTTTTTGTCTTTAAAATAAAAGTATTTTTATCCTGAATTCTTCGAACACCAAATAAAATTAGCATCTCTACATTCAAAATGAAATAGAAAAAGAGAATTTCACACGGTCTTACAAATAGCAACCGTAGTTATCAGCCAGCATTTTCATAGTTCAGAATATCTCCTTTGGGTCCTCATAGAAACCCTATGATGTAGGTGCTGTCATTGCCTCTATTTTTCAGACGAGGAAAGTGAGGTTGGGAGCGATTAAATGACTTGCTTAGGTCACACAACTAGTAAGTGTCTGAGGCAGAATTCAAACTCAGGTCTTCCTGACTCCCAGCCCAGCGCTCTATCCATCGTGTTAGCTAACTGTAATCTCTATTATATACAATTTGCTTTTCTTTTTAAGCAAAGAATAAATTCAACGTGTTACTTTCAAAGCTGTCCTGCTTGTCTGTGTTCCATTCTGACTTTCTTTACGTTAATTTCTGTAGATTTTTTTTAAAAATGCTTCAATGACATTGTTTTCCTTATTTTTTGAAGGACAACCCTATCAATATCTCCCTTTTTCCTATCAACCTCCCCCAAATTGATTTTAAAAAAACATAAAGCATTAACAACCAAGTAAAATAAATTTTCACAATGGCCGTTTCAAAAAATGCATCAAAAAATCCACCTCTGTCAAGAGGTGGAAAGTAGGTTCCATCATCAACCCTCTGTAATCATAGTCACTGTGTTTATTAGAGTTCTTAAATCTTTCAAAGACTTTTTAAAAAAAATGATTTTGCATAAACTCATCTCCTAGCTCCACTCACTTCATTTAGCCTCACTTCATACACATCTTCCCAGGACTCTCTGAAACCATTTCTTTTATCATTTCTTTTGATGCAGTAGTATTCATTTCATTCACATCCCATGATTTATTCAGTTATCCTTCAATTGATAAACATCACCTCAGTTTCTTCATTATTAAAAGAAAAGAGCTATTTATTATAAATGATATTGTACATATGGGTTCGTTTCCTCTTTCTTCAATGCCCTGAGGGCATAGCCGAGGTTTCTCTGGGTCACAGGGTATTTATTATTTTGCTTTTTAGAATAGTGAGACCAGGGGTGGGGAACTTGTGGCCTAGAGGCCACATGTGGCCCAATAGATCCTCCTGAATATTCAGTTAAAGGGCTGTACTTAAGGACCTAAAGGGCCACATGTGACTTTGAAGCCACATGTTCCCCACCTTTCATGCATTAGTATTCCTGTTTTCCTAAAGCATCTCCAACAATTGTCATTACCCATTTTTGTCATCTTTAACCATCAGATGGGTATGAGGTGGAACCTCAGAGTTGCTTTAGTTTGCATTTGGGTTGTTATTTCATATTACTGTTAATACTTCAGATTTTTTTTCCTTTGAGAACTGCTGTTTGTAACTATTGGTCATAAAACTGTCAGGAAATGTCTCTTTGTTCTATAAATTTGTTCATTATATCTTGGATACAAAATCTTTATCAGAGAAACTTGCTGCAATGATTTTCCCCAATTACCTCTTTTTCTTCTAATTTTTGCTGCATTGATTTTAATTGTACAAAACTTTTAAAATCATACGTAATCAAAATTATTTTTATTTTCTATGATCCTATATCCATTGTTTGTTTACACACTCTTCCCCATCATTTCAAAATGTATTTTCTTCCTTTCTTCTTCAATTTGTTTATGATGTAACCTTTTATATTTAAGATGTATCCATTCGGAGTTTGCTTTAGTATATGGTGTGAGATGCTAGTCTACACCTAATTTCTCCTAGACTGTCTTCCAGTTTTCCCAGAAGAATTTATACAATAGTCTTTATTCCAGTAGCCAAGGCCTTCAGGTTTATTATACACTATGCTGTATGTAGTGTACTAAATCTGTTCTACTGAACAACCCCTCTATTTTTAACCAGCATCAAATAATTTTGGTGATTTCTACTTTATAGTATAGTTTAAGACCTATTACTGTACCATAGCTATATCTCTAATATACATATCTTCATAATTGAGCCTTACAACAACCCAGTGAATAAATTCTATGGTTTTTTTCTATCTCTGTTTTATATATAAAGAGAATGAGGAACAGAGAGGCTAAGTGACGGCCATAGAACCTTTTGCTAAGCTGTATCCTAATTTACCCTATCCCTTAGACTACCAGGAAGACTCCAGGTTGTATTATAAATTTGTAGGCATTCTCATGTTCCTACCTCATTGATTGTAGAACTTTGCCTCACACAGAATTAAAAAAGGGGCAAATAAGAAAATCTAAACAAGGTAAAAATAAGGTTTCCATAGCCTCCCCAAAGTGAATATATGGACCCTTGAAAAATACACAGAGGAGTGGGGGGGGCAAGGGTACTGGATTTGGGGTCAAAGAATGAGGTTTGAGTTCCAGCTTTGTTATTGACTCTCTATGTAACCTCAGCTAAAGCACATCTTCTCTCCTTGTTTCTATCCACTCTTCTGAAAAGTGGAAATACTATATGGGCCCACTGTGAATACTCTATTTTCAAAGGTCCTTTCCAGCTTTGGGATTCTCTACTCTAGGATAAGGAGGTCCTGGGTTTGAGTGACCTTAGATAGGTCACTTCCTTTCTTTGGTCCTCAGTTTTCTTATCTGTAAAATGAGAATTTTGGACCTTGTGGTCCCTGAGAGCCCATTCAGTTTTAAATCTATTGTCTTACGCTTTCTTCCAACTCAAACATTCTATGTGCAAAGGCCCCTCCCAGCTTAGATATTCTACATACATTCTGAGGTCCCTTCTAGCTCTGACATGCTGAGATTTATGAACTCTAGCTACCTATCCAAAACAAACTGAAGTCTGGGCTCTGGGGAGGAGAGGTCCCTATTGACCTGATTTGCTCTTCTCTCGGGACAGCACAGAGGTGAACCCCCTGTTAGTAGGAGGGAAGACATAGCCAGAGACCCAAGGCGGTCTGTTCAAACATTCCTTCTTCTCCCAAAAGCAAGAAAAACATTCAAAGAAATTTCATTGTTGCACCTTTGGCCCCTGTTTTTTAAAAAGATCTTTATTCCTTTCTCTTTGAAGAAGCAGAACACATTGGACTTCTGAGAAACATTAAAAAATGAAAATAATCAAACTGAGACTTCGAGCCCCTGAAGACATGGAGATGCTGCCTCCAAGCTTCCTCTGGGCCCCAAAGAGGTTGGGTAGACACCTTGTAGAGTACTCTCCTCACTCCCCCTACCCCCTGCATGTGTCCCTAGGAACTTCAGGATAGGGACTTGCATTCCCAGCTGCTGCATAAACAAGAAATGATTTCAGACAGACTCAAAAATCAGATGCTACTTCAAAGGCCTCATAACTCTAACCCTGAGAATCTAGGCAGCAGCCTCCCTTGATCCATGGTTAAACAGGCACCTTAGCCCCTTGCCTTGGAAGCTACAGAGTTATAGAACTTCAAGGCTGAAAAAAGCCTTAGAACAGACACTGTTAGAATTGGAGGGGATCTTAGAACATAGTATATGACAGAGCTGGAAGAAACCTTAGAACATATGATGTCAGGACTAAAATGGCCCTTGGAATATAGAATGTTAGAGCTGAAATGGACCTTGAAAAATAGAATGTTGGAGCTGGAAACAACCTTAGAGATCAGAAGATCTTAGGGCCACAGGTTAGTAGATGGAAGAGACCTCAGAGGTCGTTGAAGTCCACTACCTAGTCTCATTTTACAGATGAGGAAAATGAGTGACCTGTCCTAGGTCCTGCCTCAGATCCCAGGCTCAGTCTTGGGTCCTCTGACTTTGATCCAGCACTTCTTCTACTGTATCAGTTGGTCTTCCTAAATCTAGTCTCATTCTTTATTTTATAGGGGAAGTAATGTAGGCATGGATGAATTTATTAAGTGCATGCTCTGGACCAGACACTGTGCTGAGCTCTGAAGATATAACTGCAAGCAAGAAAGACAGTTCCTATCCTTTAGGGGAAACAGCAGATGAAGGAGGGAGGGGAGTACTAGTAACTGCAAGGTGGGAGGCAGATAAAGAGAAAGAGGAGTCCATAGAGAGTCCAGGAGAGGCTGAGGTGAAGCATCTCCTTTCTTCTCTGGAACTGTGAGAAGGGTTCCCTCTCCACGGTGCCACAAGTTCTGCTATGCCAGTGTTTCTCCTTGCCCCAGGACTGCCATACAGTAGTGCGACCTAGATCCAGGTGTGGGCAAAGCAACAGAGTCTTGCCTTAGTATCAGCGAAGAGAGCCATGTAATCTCTTTCTGGTCAGTTGTTTGACCCCCTTACCATCTGTGAGCTGAGATGAAGCAGCCTCCACTGCTAACCCAGGGATATGTTGGGACTGGGGCTGCACTATGCTCCTCTCTCACACAGATCTGACTGACCTTTCCTACTGACCTTCAAAGTTGTCTTTGATGTTTGTGAGTTGAGAAGCCTGGAAACTGCCTCAGCTGCCTGTGATTTAGTCTGCTGAGGCCTTCTCTGGGTGGAACTTGGTCTGTGCTGGCATGGCTTAAGTTGGCTTGTACTCTTCTCCCAGTCCAGTGCAACAGACTTTTCCTGTTGACTTTCCAGGTTGTTTAGGGCTGGAAATTCATTTCATTCTGTCTTTTGGTGGGTTTTGCTGCTCTAGAATTTGTTTAGAATCATTTCTTAGAGGTATTTCGAAGAGTTTGGGGAAGGGCTCAAGCAAGTCCCAATCTTCACTCCACCGTCTTGGCTCCACTCCTCTCTTAGAGGTTTTCAAAGAGAGACCATGTAACCATTTATCAGCTAAGTTAGCCTGGGACTTCCTTTCCAGTAGAGGCAGGACTAGGTGAGTGCTGAAGTCCCTTCCAACTCTGATAAGCTATGATTCTTTGAAGTCACTAAAAGATCCATGAACAAATATGTTCCTGTTATGTGCTGGGAGTCTTTTAACTCACTTGGAAGGAAAAATTGAGCTAAGTCATGGCTTAGAGATCAGGCCTTCTGCCCTCTGTCCAACACTGGGCAGCCCTGGGGAGCTGCCCTGCCTCTGAGCAAGAGAAGACGGACCTTCGAGTCAATTCCCCGATTTGACTTTGGGGTCATTTGGAAGGAATAGGAAAGTGGAAAGAGGAGCACTTGGAAGCTTGGTTAAATCAGTCTTACATGACAGGTTTAATATGGAGCAATGTTGTAATAATTATTAGGGGTAATGGGTGGCACAATCCAGGGGAAGGAAGGAAGAAGGGACAGGGTGATTCAACTCCTATTTCTTTTGCTTTTCTCTTTTGGAATAAATAAATTCAGCCACAAAAAGAAATCAGTCTTATTATCAGAAATGGGGGAATAAGGGAGGGAAGGTACAGATAAAGATCTACAAAGGAAGGGGGAGGTAAGGCAAGGAATAAAGTTGGGAACTAGAGATAATAAAGAGGAAGGGAGTAGAAGAGAGAGTGAGGGGAAGTGATAATTACAGAAGAGGGAGGAGAGCTGGAGAGGGAAAAGTTGTAGAGAGAATTACATAGGAAAAGGAGGAGGGGAGCTGGGAAGAGGATTGGGGGACTAGAAGAGAGAAGGGGAGAAGAATGCAAAGGAGAGGTAAGGAGAAGAAATAAGGTAAAGCAAGTATGGAACAGGGAAGACACTTGGAAAAAAAGATTACTAGAGAAGGGAGTGGACAGAGGGCTTGGAGAAGATGGAAGGGAATTACAGAGTAGAAATAGGTGAGATGAAAGGAGATAGGAGGATTTCAGATAAAACCAATGACTCCAGACCCCCACTCTGAGTTGACATAGTCTGGGTTTGATCTGAGGGCATCTCAGAAATCATTCTATTTGGCACAGTTTGTCCTAATCTAGATTTTCTTGAGAATTTCAGAATTTGGCATTTGTACCTCAAGTCAGAGTTTACTCTGAGTATCTCAGCTCATGGCTTGATCTCTACAAGATGTGGGCAAAGGGGCATTTGGATCTCAGGCACTCAGACAATCAATCAATTACAAACATTTATTAAGCACCTACTTTGTACCAGGTACTGTGCTGGGCACTGGGGATACAAATACACTGAATGAAATGGTTCCTGCCCTCAAAAAGCTTATATTCTATTGGAAGAGACAGCACATATATGTCTAAGTATACACAGACTAAATACATAAGTACATAATAATAAAATGCAGGGTGATGAAAGAGAGAGGAAGAGCACCAGCAGTTGTTGGTGGCATTGAGGAAAGGCTAGGAAGTGGTGCTTACAGGATAGACTTTGTATATTTTCCTCCACAGAAAGAATAAAAAATAACATACAGGGTTTGCAGCGATCTGCTAACAATCAAAACGATTCACGTTCCCTGTGTGGTGAATTTTATTTCCCTCATATGGTCCTCCAGAAATAAATTTTTTTTTATTGAATAATTTCTTTAAATTAATGTAAAAAAAATAAACAAGTCCAGTCTTGGAAAACCAAAATTTGGACTTCTCTTCCACCTGAGAGGAGGGAGAAGCTCTTGGGGTCATTGAGAAGTCAACCTCTCACCCATAAGATTTACACAGTCTGGATGACTCACAGCATGCAAACACCTTCATCAGTGTGCTAGTTCATGGTCCTTGAGGTTTCCTCTTCTCTTGGGGACACACTGCCAGACAATCTCCAGACTATGTTGTTTCCATTCCACTACTTATCATAGTGTCTGGCACATAGTAGGAACTTAATAAATGCTTATTGACTGACTTGGCTCCAGTCAACTTCCTTTGAGAAAGCTCCAACCAGAACTATCTGGACCCAGACTCTGGGCCTTTGGGCTTCAATAAATGAGCTTCCCTTTATCTTGCTTTCAATGGATTCTTAGCCTTTACCAGACCATGTCTTTGCCCCTAACCCTTTCTGGTTCCTCTTTATGAGTCATCAAAATGTAAGGGTTTTGGCCCATAAAATACCTATGACTAAACAAATTCTAGAGCAGCAGAAGCCACAAAACAACAGAGTGAAAGAGATTTCCAGCCCAAAACAGCCTGGAAGCTGATAGGAAAGGTCTATCACACCAGGCTCAGAGCAGAGCGCAGCCCAGCCTTGGCCCCACAGTGCAGCAGAGACAGGACTGGAGCAGGCAGAATTTGTGGAAGCAGCTGCAATTCCAAGATTTCTCATCCCACAAGTGCCAAAGATAGCTTCAAAGGCCAATGAGAAGGCTTTCACCTGGATGGGAAGCGAGCAGGATATGGCCCTAGCCTTGGGCCCAGGGCTACAGAAGTCACTGTGGCACAGAGTCCACTTTTGGAGCCCTTGGCCTAAAGATCCTGGGGGAATCAAGTGGCTGATCTGAATCTCAGCCCTGAGTAGTAGCCGTGGGGTGAGGAGGAGCACTGGTGTTGTGGAGCTGGTAGAGATGAATGTGGAGAGGGAGCCCTACTCACAGATCCTGGGCAGAAAAGCTTATGGTTGCTCCAAGACCAGAGTGCAGGCCAGGAGAGGAATAAACTCCTCTCCCTTGATTGTGCCACCTTGGAGGAACTGAGAACTTACAGGTCCCTAAAATATACCCTCCACCTGACAAAGGACTCAAAAGTCAAGTAACTGACTGGGAAAGTGCCCCCCAAAAAAGGGGAAAAAATAAGATTATAGAAGGTTACTTTCTTGATGAACAGATATTTTCCTCCATCCTTTTAGATGAGGAAGGACAAAACAAGCCATTAGAGGAAGACATCAAAGTCAAGGCTTCTTCATCCAAAACCTTCAAAACAAATTTGCAATTATCTCAGGTCATAGAAGAGCTCAAAAGGGATTTTGAAATCAAGTAAGAGAGGTGGAGGAAAACATGGGAAGAGACATGAGAGTGATGCAAGAAAATCATGAAAAGAGAGTCAACAGCTTGCTAAAGGAGACCCAAAAAATGCTGAAGAAAATAACACCTTTAAAAATAGACTAACCCAAATGCAAAAAAGGTCCAAAACGTCAATGAGGAGAAGACTGCTTTAAAAAGCAGAACTGGCCAAATGGAAAAGGAGGTTCAAGAGCTCACTGAAGAAAATAGTTCTTTAAAAATTAGAATGGAGCAGATGGAAGCTAATGACTTTATGAGAAACCAAGAAATTATAAAACAAAACCAAAGGAATGAAAAAATGGAAGACAATGTGAAATATCTCATTCGAAAAACAACTGACCTGGAAAATAGATCCAGGAGAGACAATTTAAAAATTATGGGGCTACCTGAAAACCATGATCAAAAAGAAAGCCTAGACATCATCTTTCATGAAATTGTCAAGGAAAACTTCCCTGTTATTCTAGAACCTCAGGGTAAAATAAATATTGAAAGATTCTGCCAATCACCTCCTGAAAGAGACCTGAAAAGAAAAACATCTAGGAATATTGTAGCCAGACTCCAGAATTCCCAAGTCAAGAAGAAAATATTGCAAGCAGTCAGAAAGAAACAATTCAAGTGTCGTGGAAATACAATCAGGATAATACAAAATCTAGCAGCTTCTGCATTAAGAGACTGAAGGGTTTAGAATATGATATTTCAGAAGTCAAAGGAACTAGAATTAAAACCAAGAATTCCCTAGCCAGCAAAACTGAGTATAATACTTCAGGGAAAAAATGGTTATTCAATGAAATAGAGAACTTTCAGGACACAAGTATCAAAAGAAGCATGAAAAGGTAAACAGGAAAGAAAAATCATAAAGGACTTAATAAAGTTGAACTGTTTGCATTCCTACATGAAAAGATAATATTTGTAACTCTTGAGACTTTTCTCAGTGTTTGGGTAGTTGGAGGGATTGTATACATATTCACAGAGGGCACAGGGTGAGTTGAATAGGAAGGGATATCTAAAAAATAAAATTAAGGGGCGAGAGAAGAATATACTGGGAGGAGAAAGGGAGAAATGGCATGGGTCAAATTATCTCTCATAAAAGAGCTAAGGAAAAGATTTTTCAATGGATTGAAAAAGGAGGGAGGGTAGAGAGAAAAAGTGAAGCTTACTCTCATCACATTTGACTTAAAGAGGAAATAACATGCACACACAATTTAATCTGAAAATCTACCTTACACTAAAGGAAAGTAAGGGAGAAGGAGATAAGTGAGGTGTAGGAGAGATGGTAGAAGTGAGAATAAGTGGGAGGAGGGAGTAATTAGAAGTAAATACTTTTGGGGAGGGACAAGGTCAAAAGAGAGAATAAATGGGGGACAGGATAGGATGGAGGAAAATATAGTTAGTCTTTCACAACATGACTTTTATGGAAGTCTTTTGCATAACTACACATGTATAGCCTACATTGAATTGCTTACCTTCACAATGGGGATGTGTGGGGAGGGAAGAAGGGAGAGAAGTTGGAACTCAAAGTTTTAGGAGTGAATGTTGAGAATGGTTTTTGCATGCAACTGGGAAATAAGAAATACAGGTAATGGGGTATAGAAATTTATCTTGCCGTACAAGAAAAGAGAAACAATGGGGATAAGGGAAGGGAGGGGTATGATAGAAGAGAGGGCAGTTTGGAAGAAGGGGTATTCAGAATGCATTGTGTCTTGGGGTGAGGGAAGGGAGAGATGGGGAGAAAATATGGAACTCAAAATCTTGTGGAAATTAATGTTGAAAACTAAAATAAATAAATTTAAAAAGAAAAAAATGTAAAGATTCTACCCCTTAAGTGTAGAAACCATGTTACTTGCTTGCTTTTTTGTATCCCAGATGCTTGGAACCAGAGATAGTTGGCATTTAACAAGTACTTTATCATTCATTAATTCATTCATTCCTGTCTCCATAGCTACCTTCTCAGGGGCCTGAAGCTTTTGCCACTTCTCCATAACTGGGCCCCCCTCACTCAAATCAAAGTCAACTGCAAGTCATGTCATCATCTCCCTAATGCCATGATCCTCTTTGAGAATGAAGGACAAACACAACAACTGGGCCCCGGAATGTGGATTCCAAGAACCTTTCCCCTTTCCTGATTGCTCCTGACTATTACTATCTTGCAGGCAGGAAGGCTGTGTTGTTGTATCTCCATGCTTGTTAGCCCTGGCTTAGTAAATGTCAGTGGGGAAGTCCACGACTGTGTGTGGGGTTGAGAATATGCACATGTTTCAGCTGCCTCCCCATGCTCACCACTCCCACCACCCCCCCAAGTCTGGTATTTACTGTATATCTTTGTGATTCTGTCAGTCTTTCTGAAATGGGCAAGGAGGAATGAGTAAGTGCTTGTGTAATACGTACTGTGCTAAGCACCTTGCAAACTAAGCACTTACAAATATTATCTCCTTGGATCTTCACACCAATCCTTTGAGACAGGTACAATTATTAACCTCATTTTACCATTGAGGAAACTAAAGCAAAGAAAGATTAAGTGACAAGCCCAAGGTCACACAGCTAGTAAGTGTCTGAGTTCAGATTTGAACTTGGGTCTCCTTGACTTCAGACCCAGCACTCCCTTACCTGCTGCCTCAGTTAAGTAGATTGACTCAGTTAAGTCATCCAGAGAAGTGAGACTTAGTCAGTCATCCTCAATGCATTGAGAATGAATGAGTTAACAACTATCTAGGCCAAGGGTATTCCCTTTCTGCTCTTCCACAGTATGATCAAAATATGAAGTGATATGTGGTTGGACAAATTCCTACTTATCTCTATGCAGATATTCCCCCAGATATGTCTCCAGCCCTAGCGACTCTCCTGAGCTCAGCACAGCATCACCAACTGCCTTGTGGATGTCCCATAACCACCTGAAATTCCACACATCCCAAATGCATTTCATTGTCTTTCTCCTTAAACCCACCTTTCCTCCAAACTTTCCTCTTCCTCTCTCTTTTCGATCCCTTTGGTGAGCAATCTCAGCATTATTCTCAGTTCTTCACTCTCACTGCCTCTCTTCCCCCCATAGTCAATCAGTTGCCAGGTCATCAATTCTGAATAGTGTATTTCCCATTCATCTTCTCTCTTCCATTCACTAAGCTGCCACTTTAGTCAAAGCTGTCATCACTCTCACTTGGAACATGGCAGTTTTCTCCTAGTTGGATTCCTAGCTTCCATTCTATCTCCTCTCTCCTTTATCCTTCATCAGTTGCTAAAACAATCTTCCTAAAGTCCAAGGCTAACTTTGTCATTTCCCTATTCACAAGCCATTTCCTTATCTTACAGATAAGGAAACTGAGGCAAACAGGGTTAAGTGACTTGCCCAAGGTCACATGTTAGTAATTGTTTGAGTCTGGATTGGAACTCATGAAGAGGAGTCTTCTGGATTTCAAGTCCAGTATTCTGTACACTATCGCACCACCTAGTCACCCTTCATACACTCTACATTCCAGTCAAATTGGAGTTTACCATTCTCCTGACCTGGTAATCCATCTCCTAGCTCCATACATTTTCTATGCCTGGATGCTCTTCCTGATCATTGTCACTTAGAATTGCTAACTTCATTCAAGGTTTGTCAGTTGCCACCTCTTACAGGAAGCCTTACTGGATTTCCTTAGTATTCTCTCCCTCCTCAAATTATTATGTATCAGAAATGATTGTGCCATGTAAACAAAACATATTATTAAAGAGTGTTTATAAAAAGAAAAGGGAAAATATTATTCATAAAGTTACCTGAGTATTCTTCACTTTGTCTCTGTGTCTGCCAGTTTCTAAGACATTGCTTTTGTGTTAAACAAATGCTTTTTAGATTAAACTAGAACAACAAGGTGACACAATCAAAGTCTCAAACAAAGTCTCATCCTTGAACCTCATCAAATTGACCAGGCTTTCTTAGTCTTGGGTTTCACACAGAGAAGGAGAGAGAGGATGATTGGGGAAGGAGCAGGGTTGAGAAGTAACAGGGAGAAAGAATGGAAGTGATAGAGGACGGAGAAGAAGTTATAAATGAATGGATTGGTGGATGGATAGAGGGATGGAGGAATGAATGAATGGATGAAAAAAACACCAGGCACTGTGCTAAGTGCTAGGTATACAAAACATGCAAGCCAATCCCTACCCTCAAAGAACTTATATTCTAGTGAGAGAAGACAACACAGAAAGGGATGCTGGAAAGGATGTGGGGGGAGGATGCTCGAAGTGGACACTGCAGGACAATAGTGTGGAGGCCTAGACCTATGCAAGGTTAGGCAAAAGCTCTTACATCAAAGTCAAGGAACCCAGGCAGAGACTCTCATGTCCTACTGCAAAGGAGATGAGGATGTTGGCTAGAGACCAAGAGGCGTGGTTCAGAGGTAGCTAGTGAGTAAGAGACAGAGAAGAGGAGAATGGAAGTTAGAGGACACAAAGGAATGGAAGTGGGGCCTAGGGGAGGGCATTACAGAAGATGAAGGCCCAGGATAGATTCTTGGACCATGCTCGCCTTTAATAGGTTCGAAGAGGACAATCATTTATACAAAGGATTGGTCAGACAGATGTCATTTTGTCCATCCTGAGTGATAACTTGATTTGTCCATAAATTAGACTGAAGTGAGGCAGAGTTGTGCCAAGTCATTAGCCTCACTCTCTCTTCCAGAGTCATGGAAGTCCAGTGGCAAGACAAAAGTCAAGGGACTAGAAATGGCCCTGGATGCAGTGGATAACCTTGATGTCTTTAATGTCTGACCAATGTCTAGCACAGTGCCTGATTCAGATACCTTCATGGCCTTTGGAACAAATTGTTCTCATCTACCCATCGCCCTGGAGGAAGTCTTCACACACTTGGGGTAGACACGCCCCCAGTTTAACAGTGGGTTTTCTGCTTGTTGGTCACCCTCAACCTGGTTTGGCCCATCTTTCAAGATGGTTTTACCAGGGTGTGGCCAATGGACAAGCTGCAGCTTCTTGGAACCACAGGTAAGAGTTGGGTGAATCAGGCAGACTCTAAACATGGGCTGGGGGGCCCTCACACTGAATGTGCTAGTCCTCCTGAACACTCCTGTAGGAGGAGAAGCAAGAGGTAAAGGTGTCAAAGAAGCCAAGAGAGGAGGGAGTGCTCAACAGTATCAACAATGGCGGATACAATAAATTGAATGATGATTTTTTTTCTAAAAAGGTGGCATTGGAGTTAGCAGATTAACAGCCCTGGAAAGAATCATTTCAGCAGCGTGGAGAGTTCAGAAGCCAGATTGCTATGAATTAACGAGTGAAGGGTGTGTGTGTGTGTGTGTGTGTGTGTGTGTGTGTGTGTGCGCGTGTGTGTGCATCTGTGTGCGTATGTGTGCATGCGTGCGTGTGCGTGTGTGCGTGGGTGGGTAGGTGTATGTGTGTGTGCGTACGTGTGTGTGCATGTGTGTGTGCGTGTGTGTGTGTGTGTGTGTGTGTGTGTGTGTGTGTGTGTAAATAGAAGCACCAAGTGTAGACCTTTTCAAAGGATTTATATGGAATGATAGCTTGAGGGGATGGCAGAGTTAATTTAAGGATGGAGATCTGGGCATGTTTTTAAGGGGCCAGAGGTCAAGAAAAGATTGAAGAAGGAGAGAAGTCTAGAGAAGAGTGGAGCAGGAAATCTCCTGGAGAATATGAGATGAGGATGGGATGAAGGGCACAGGGAGAAAAGTTTGGGGGAGGAGAAGGGCTACCTCATCATTATCAGAAACAGGAACCAGGGAGAAGAGGATAGGAGATGGCAGGGGTGATGTTGAGGTATGGAATGTGGGAAGAGAGGGAGTTTTCAATAGTGGTTTTCATTTTCTTAGTAAAGTAGGAAGTGAGATCCTCTTCTGAGAGGAAACAGGGGAGGTAGAAAAGAAACCCAGGAGATTACAGGGTGGGCAGCTAGTTCCTCTGACATCCTGGAAAAAGGAAGGCAAACCATAACCTGCCTTTCTTTGACCTTACCTATTCTTAACCAAGAGCTGCTGGGTGGTACAGTGGATACAGTGCCAGGTGTGGAGTCAGGAAGACTCATCTTCCTGAGTTCAAATCTAGCCTCAAAAACTTACTAGCTGGGTGACCCTGGGCAAGTCATTTCACCTATTTGCCTTAGTTTCCTTATCTGTAAAATGAGCTGGAGAGGGAAATGGCAAACCACTCCAGTATCTCTGCCGAGAAAACCACCAACTGAAAACAATTCAACAACATTCTAGCTTTAAAGAACTAAGCACCACAATTCCTGGGACATCTTTTCCTCACCCTCAACCCTGCCCCAAATCTGCCTACGTGGGTGCTATTTGGCTAAGAGGGTGTGAGTGTTGTTGCTGTTACTGCCTTCTTTCTAGCAGGAAGACTGTTGCCTGTCAGCATGTTCCAGACCCTCTGGGGGTTCTCCTGCCCTGCACGTTCCAGGGTGTCCAGGGCCTCTAGCACCGAGGGCAAGCCCCAGTCCCTTAGCTAGCAAAGGCCCTCAGCAAGTAGTACTCTATCCTGTTTGATCCTCAGCAGATGGAGACACTCGCCAGCAAGACAATTAATTAATTGTGACTTTCTCCTGAGCGGTGAGGCCCGTTTCTATTGATCTCCGGCCTGTCTGGAGTGAGAGAGACAATTAGGAGGGAACAGAGCCACTGCAGTTAATTACCAGTGGAATGAAAACCGTGCCTTTCAATTTATTAAACTTTTATCACAAAAATAACACAAGCATCCAGGCCCGGAGAGGAGCAGGGAAGGAGGGCCGTTCTGAGCCCTCTTCCCTCCTTCCCTGTCCTTGGTGTTTGGGTATCTGGATAGGAAACTAGAGCAGGGCCCGATTTCCAATTTCCAGGGTCCCTTAAGAATCAGAGGACAGCAGCCAGGCCAAGGAGCACAAGTACCCTGGCCTAAGCATTGAATGAAATTAGGCCTAGAGAGAAATAAGAATCAGTCAATGGATGGCTAAAAAAAAATTTCCTCCCTTAATAGGTTAGATTTGTGTAATGTTAATGTAAGATGTGTGTGTCCACATGGAGTGGCCAAATGCAGAAGCCTGAATATATAGTCTGGAATCTGGCCCAACCCTCTCTGAGGGAGGCTGTGATTCCTGTCTTGAAGGGAGCAGAAATGGAGTTTTTACTGGGTCCTCTTTTCTCCAGTCTTTAGATATCTATTTGCCACTCCCTCAAATAGTGTTGGTCTAAGTCAGGAGTGGGGAACCTGTGGCCTCCAGACCATATGTGGACTCAGTCAAAGACCTGTGCTTGAGGATCTAGAGGTCGATATGTGGCCTTGAGGCTGCAGGTTACTCATCCCTGGTCAAAGGGTACATGTTCAAAACAAAAGCCACTTCCCAGGCTAATAGCCCTTAGCTCTAAGGAAAGAGGGTAGCCTTGAGTTTGCATTTCACTCATCTCCTTCCCATCAAATGCAGGTTACATCGCAAATAGTTAAGAGCAAATAAGCCCATTTATTCAAGCAAAATAGCAAACAAATTGAAAACGTTATCTGGATTAGAATAGATCAGAAAAAAATACTGGAGAGAGTATGGGCTCTTCTGACTGGAAGATCTCAGTTTGTACCAAGAGAGGGAAACCCCAATCTGACCCAACGGTCAATTCTCTCTCTGAAATCTCTAGGGAGGTAAGCTGCAGATCAAAGATAATTGAGGAGCTGGCTTCCCCTATGTTTATGCAACTTCCAAAATATTTCTCTCACTCCAAGTGTCTTTATTCCAAAAGAGTCTAGAATCAAACGTATCTCTCCCTGAAGCTCGTCCTAGAAAAATGTCTAGAACAAGGGTGGGGAACCTGCAGCACATGTGGACCTCTAGGTCCTTGGATGTGGCCTTTCATCAAGTCCAAGTTTTACAGAATAAATTCTTTTATTAAGGGGATTTGTTCTGTGAAGTTTGGATTCAATCAAGGGGCCACCCTTGAGGACCTAGAAGGCCACATGTATCCTTGGGACTCTCGAACTAACTCTATCTCTCACACAGGTTCACAGAATTCTATCAGCATCCTTTCCATCAATCAGGAGTTAAAATATGTATGCAGTAATACGCATAACTCCTCAGACTTGACTGAAAACCCAGGTTACAATTGAGCTGAAAAGAACCGTAGGACATAGAATTTCATCACTTGAAGGAGTCCTAGAATACAGAATGTTAGAACTGGAAGAGAACTTAAAACAAGAGACCTTAGAAGATAGAATCTCAGAATTGGAAAGGACCTTAGATTATGGACTCTCAAAAATGGGAGGGACCTTAGAACACAGGACATTAGGACTGGAATGGAAAACAAAACGTAGAATGTCAAAGCTGGTGGCAGTGGAGGGACCTTAGAACACAAAATGTCAGTTCCAGAAGGGCTCCTACAAGGTAAAAATTTTAGATATGGCAGGGGACTTAGAACATGGAATCTCAGAACTGGAAAGAGCCTTAGAACTTGTTATGGTGAGCAGAGCCCTAGAACCATAGATTTCAAAGGTTGACGGGTTCTTATGACATGTATTATTAGAGCAGTATACCCACTTCAATGCAGATATTTCCCACCCCACCCCCAGGATGGGGTGGGACAGGGTATGGTAGGAATAATATTATTTCCCAGAACTCCCTTCCATAGAGACTAGATCAGGTTTTCCTAAAACCCTATCCCATTTGGGTTAGTCAAGCTTTTCCTTAAAAGATCCTTAAACTGGCTTTTAAACATCCATGAAGTTTTACTGACTCAGAGGATTTATTAGCCGATATGCCTTTCTGGTCAACTATACATATAAAAGAGACCTGCCCATGGTGAGTCAGGGGCTTTCAGCTTTAGTGGACATTCCAAGACTGTGGGAGTCACCACACCCTGCCTTGATGACCAAATATGTTTTGGAGGGAGATCAAGCCTTGAGTATCATTTTTGGCTGAATAAACCTTTTGTTAATTGTTAAATGACCTACAAGCAAATTTTGCTTTTTTATTCCAATATCAGCCCTAAACTACTAGGGAACTGGTCTGAGTCAGGCCATCAGAAGGAATGGAGAAATATTCACGAATTCTGAATTCTAGACCCAATTAAGACCCACTTTTGGGAGAGACACCGACACTCTGATTCCAAAGGAATGTAGTACCCTTCAGACCCTTTCACTCAACTCCACCCACTTTAGACGAACAAGCTGAGGTCCAGGAAGAAAATGACCTTCCCAACATCTCATGGGTAGTAAGTAGATGAGGACCTAGATCTTCTGTCCCCCAACTAAGGGATTTTGCCCCTATTCAGTGATTATCAGCAAAGTTGGTAAGGTCAATTTCAACTCCAGGACTTCCCTCCAACTCATGGTAATGCCTGGGATTTTTAAAATTCTGTTTTGAATTTTGACATTTTTTTATTTTTATATCCTCATCTACTCCAATCCCATCTTCTGCAAGAGACCTTACCCATTGACACTAACTGTCATTGCCTTCACCCCGAGATTACCCTCCAGATATTCCGAATGTATCTGATGTCTACCTAGTTATTTTCGTGTTTACCTCCCCCATTAGAATGTAATTCCCTTGAGGGAAGGGGATTGTACTTCCTTTGTATCCCCAGGGCTTAGCACAGTGCGTGGAATGTAAGTAAGTGGTTTTAATAAATGCTTATTGAATGACTGACTGACTGGATAAACCCCTCTCCACTCCCCCAAACCAGTGAAACATCTCTTATAAAGAGAAAAAGGAAAATAAAAGTACAGCAAAATCAATCAATACAACTAGTGAGTCCATATCACTAGTCCCCCCACCCCAGCTAGGGGGCACCATAGTGAACAGAGCATAGGACTTAGAGTCAGGAAGACTCAACTTCCTGAGTTCAAATCCAGCCTCAGACACTTCCTAACTGGTAACCCTAGGCAGCTTACTTCACCCTGTTTGCCTCAGTTTCCTCCTCTGTAAAATGAGCTGGAGAAGGAAATGACAGACCACTCCAGTATCTTTGCCAAGAAAACCTCAAATGGGGTCACAAAGAGTTGGGCACAACTGAAAAAAATCACTCAACAACAATAAAGTCCCCCCACCTCCCCAAAAAAGGGAAGAAGGTAGTGTCCATGGCCAGGGGGATGTATCTATAGTTGCCCATCTCCCATCCCCTCAGGGCTTCTACAAAGTCCACTTTCCTAAAGCCTTTCCATGGCCAAAAATCATGACATAGAAATAAGATAACAAATGATGAATGGAAGGAGCACTCATTTTGGAGCCAGAGGACCTAAATTATCATTTGGATGCTGTTGCTAACTCCCTGTGTACCCTTCTACGTGACTTCTTCATTCTGACCCTCAGTTTCCAAACTTGTTAAATTAGAGTGTTGGACTAAGATCTCAGGATTACAGACCCTGAGAAGGTCATTAGCCAACTCCCTCAATTTACAGAGAAGGAAACCAAGGCACAAGGAGGTTGGGTCACTTGCCACAAAGCTACATGTTCGTAAGTGTTTGATGACTTCTAAGCTTCTTTTGGGGATTCAGATCCTGGGAGGAAGTGAGAAAGGACATGAGGGTAGTGGGATTGATTGGGATTCAATAGTCTCACTTTTCAGGAGCAGGGAGAAAGACTCTGGATTCTGGAGGCATTGATCAATGCACGTAGCACTCAGAGCCCAGCCCGGGGCCTTCCTCTCTCCTCCACTCTCCTCATTGTGGAGGCGGACCCAGCTTTAGGAAATCTCACTCATGGGCCCCATTCTCGAAACATCAAACAGGGAGATAGAGAGAAAGCTGCCAAGCTGACATCTCCTAGCAACAGCCTGTTCACGGCATGATGGGAAAGCTGAAGGAATAAAGAGACAAAGTGAATTTCTGGGGCAGGCAAAAAAGTTGTTCAGGAAGGGGGGATTGTTGTGACTGCCCTTGCCCAGAGGAGGAAAAAATATCAGTGTTATAACGAGCCTGAGAAAACTGGAATATTAATAGTCCCTTATATTTGAAATATGCTTTTCATGGGCCTTTCATATTAATTTTCCTATTTGCAAATACATTTAAAACCATAGACTGGAAAACCTGGAAGGTTACACAGAATGTCAGACCTAGGTGAGCCCTTAGAACAGAGAATGCCAGAGCTGGGAGGAACCTTAGAACACAGAGTGTCAGAGCTGGGAGGGATCTTAAAATACAGAGTTTCGAAGGGGGCTTAGACATATAATGTCAGAGCTGGTGGAGGGGAGACTTTAGAATATTGAAACTGAAAGGAAATTCAGAACACAGAATTTCACAGCTAGAAGGTACCTCAGAACCTAGAATGTTAGAATATGAAAGCTTAGAAAAAAAGAATGACTGGACATAAGAGATGAGTAAACCAACTCCGTTTGTATTTTATATGTGAAAACTGAGGCCAGTTTACTCTTGTCATTATTGAGCCTTTTTCTCCCCTCCTCCTCACCAACTGAATATTCACAATATCTTATGAGGTAGGTTGAACAGAAGCTATCATCTCCATTTTACAGATAATAAAACTAAGGCCAAGAGAATTATGTGACTTGACCAAAATCAAGTTAGTAGTAGAACTGAGACTAAATTATCCCATGCTTTTTGCCCAGAGGCTCCCCAAAGGTGTTGGCTGGTTCTTGGCCTATTTATGGAAGGTGTAGTGTTTGAAAGTGATTGCTGTAAAGTCTGGGATTCTTATTAAAAATTCTAGGACGCCTAAGGGCTGCTGGATGGCATATATTAATTAAAAGGGAGGAGCTCCTTCCCTTCTCTCTAGTGGAGTTCTTTCTGGAGCTGTTCTTCCCCAGCCCACCTTCTGTTTTTGTCCTCCTTGCCTCTCAACTCGGGTCACTAGGAGTCTGTAAGCTAGCTGTCTTTGCACTAAATATAGCAGAACCGAGAGCTATCTCTTGATTGGCTCATACACTAGGATGAGTGGCATCTTTCCTTCTCTCAGTGGCCAGGGACAGAGTGGAGTCTAGGTTGGATGCCATGGTTAGGAAGGAAGGTAATCTGGGAGAGGAATATTAACAACAGAGAGAAGAGTCACAAAATCTCAATTAGGCAGGATCTTGGAGGGTCTCTGGTCCAATATGTATGTAGGTGGGAATCCTTTCTATAGAATACTAACAAGTAACTACCTGGAAAATGTGGTACAATGGAAATCATACAGGATCCAGAATCAGAGAGCCTACATTTAATTCCCCATTCTGATTCTACTGTCTTTGGGGACTTAGGCAAATCACATTAACTCCCCTAGTTGCCAATTTCATCATCCATAAAATGAAAGTATTGAACCTAGATGCCTTCTGAGTTACCTTCCAACCCAAGAGCAAGTCTGCTCATAGAACACCCATAAAGGCTAACTTGCCACCTCCCAAGATAATCTATTTTCTTTTTAGTCAGCTCTCATTATTCAGTTAGTTCTTTCCATAGTTCTGAAATCTGTCCCTCTGAAACTCCTAATCCTGCCTCCTGTGACCAAATCCAAACAATAAACTTAATCCTTCTTTCACACTCTAAATGCTTGAACACCACAATGTCTTCCCTAAAGTCTTTTTTGCTCCAGATTATACAATCTCAGATCTTTCAAGGGGATCCTGGAAAATTACACTTTCCCTATCCTAGATTGATGGAGTTGATTTTGTTTTACTTGTGTAGAAGTCTCCATTTGTTCTTATTAAATTTAATATTTTTAGATATAACCCAATGTTCTAGACTATAGATATAGTTTTGTCCTGATTTTGTTATCTACTATTATCTAACCCTCTAGCTATGGGTTATCTGCAGTTTTGGCAGATATACTTCTATCACTTCATCAAAATGATTACTTATAATGTTGAACCCCTCATTGCAAAGGACAGATCCTTGGGGCATTGCATTAGGAACTTAAGTCCAAGCTAAAAAACAACCATTCATGGCCTCTCTTTCGGCTCATTCATTCAACTAGCTCTAAATCCTTATAAACATAATATTATACAGGTTTTTTCCATCTTACCCACAAGGATATTATGAAAAGCTTTGTCAATTGATTTGCTAAAGTCTATAAATACTTTATATACATATTCCCACAATCTAACAGTGTACATGACCTATTCTTTATAAAGTTAGGCTGACTTTTGACAATCCTTGCTTTCCTTCTTGGATGCTTTCAAACTGTCACTTTAATAATATGTTCTAGAATCTTTCCAGGAATCTATCATTCTAATGACAGAATGCTGGCTTTGGAAGGGACCTTAAAACATAACAATAGAATTTTAGAACCAGATAGGACCTTAAAAACTATCCCCCTCCTTTTCACAAATGGAGAAATAGATACAGAGAGTTTGGGGTATACATTTGAAAGGAGGACATTTTAAATTTAATAGTAGACTTTTAGATAGGCTTATGAGAGAGATTTTTTTCATTAGGGAGAAATAGAACTGGGAGAGGAGGAAGGAGAGAGGGGAAAAGAAAAAGGAAGAAAGAGAAAGAAAAAGGAAGGAGAGGGAAAGGGGACAGAAGAAGAAAGAAAAAAAAGGAAGGAAAAGGAAGGGAAGGGGAGATTCATTCCTAATAAGTTTAAATTATTTAAAAACTCTGTCTTCCTTTGTCTCTCCCCCAACTTGCTCTGGTTTCCATCCAGAATGTCCCAGAATATTTATCTTTTCCACCCAGGAGTTAGAAGTGGTTTAGTTGGGGAAAATGCTAGGTCTGGAGTCATACAACTTGGGTTATCCAATCCCACCTCTATTTCTTAGTACTAAGTGATGCTTGACATATTATTTCCATTCTCTGGACCTCAGTTTCCTCACCTGTAAAATAATGAGTTTGAGATAGATATTCTCTAAAGTTCCTCAAAGTTCACAATCCTATGGTCCTAGTTGGTTTCCATCCATGTAGTTGCTGGAAAAAAACAGAGGACTAGTTAAGCCTTAGGACAGTGGTCCTTTCACTACAATCCCAGCTAAGGTATACAACAAGGTCTAGGGGTCGCTTTGTAGATAGGTTGGGGAGGGCTTGGGGTAATCTACAGGCACAGTTAAGAGAAGAGCCAAGCCCAATCCTTCTTGATGGTAAGATTTGGTGTTGTCCGTATTTAAGGGCCAGTGATACTAAGGGCATGATTGAGGACAAATGTCAGTGATAACTCAGGCAGAGGCCAGGACCCTGGACAGCTCAGAGGGGGTGAGTTGCTGCTCCTATTATGACTTCTCCCTGGCTTCTGATGTTGATTCCTGTGGCCACAGAATGACAACTCTAGAAAGTAATTTAAACAGAGAATTCAAGAGCTAGACAGAACCTTAGAACAAAATATCATAGCTGGAAGGCCCCTTAGAACAAAAACTGCCAGGACAAGGAGAGACCTTGGAGCATAGAAGGGACTTCCCAAAATAAGGTGTTAAAAGCTTAATATGTTTGCCCTCTTGGGTGTTTGGGGTGTGACTGAGGAAAGAAAACAGAGGAAGATTGTATCTGAAAAGAGGAAACAGAGTAAAATTTAATCCAAAGGAATGTAGCTCTCATTGTAGGATTTCAGGCAATTTGACAGGCTCATGGGGAGATATATTTTGGCCAAAGAACCTTGCGTATGTCCTGAAAAAATCACACTACCCAGTGAACAAAATACCACGGAAGACCAGTCCCGCCGAAAAACTACTGGGGCAATGTTTGCTCTTGTTTGGATAGTTTTCAACACCTACAAACTGTTGAAAATGCTCAGCCTTCTCATACATCAACCATCTTTTTTTTTTAATATGTGTGAAAAAGATATTTCAGACATAGGTTTTCCAGGTATGCTCAGAGTCTAATAGGATTATATTTATTCTGCCTGGTCTTACAGGACAGAAGTAGAGCCCGTGGATAAAAGTTACCAGGAAACAAATATAAAAGAAAGACTTTGGGCAAGTCATTCAACAACGGGCCTCATCTGTAAAATTAGGAGGTTGGGCTTTATCACAGATTTAGAGTGAAAGGAAACTTGGAGGCCATTGAAGCTAACCCCTCTCATTATACAGAGGAGGAAACTGAGGCTGGGAGAGGTTAAGTGAAGGAACAATGTCATATAGCTAGTAGATATCTGAGACATGATTAAAACTCAGGCTTTCTTGACTCTGAAAACAGCATTCTATGGACTGTGCCAACACTATGGGCCAGCAAGGCATGTGCTAGATCAGAAATCTATGATGCTAAGTGCTTCCTAATCATAGAGATAGAATGGTAGCAGGCTCCTTGTCACTGGGAGGGGTCTCTAGCATGACCTCTCTGATTGGCCCTAATGTTCCTGGATCCCTTACAACCTCCCTCTCCAGTAGAACTTCAAAGGCTATTCATTTATTCACTGGGGGGTGTTGCAAAGTAAGTAATCCACGTATCCCTCTGACAGTTTATGATGCTAGATGGCCCCTTGCTGTGAGGCCTCTGATTGTCCCTGATATATCTGGAGTCCTTGCTGACAGGCCTGCTCTTGTTTGGGGCCAGCTTCCTCCATCAAAGGGCTTCCCAGAGCCCACTTCAGAATGAAGAGCCTTCCAGCCTTCTCTGAGAGCTATCCAAGCTATTCATTTGCATAATGCTGGGAGAATTTGCCCCCATTTTCCCACCTGCAATAGACTCCTGTCTGATTAGAGCCCCCCTCCCCTTATTTGGGAACTAATTACCCTCCAACTCAGAACCGGGTGTTTATCTGTAATCAGTAACAGGATGGGAGGGGGTGAGGAGAGGGAGGTGGCAGCTGACATCCCAGCTCAATAAATACTTCAATGGATGGCTGAGCTCATTGCTGTGGGCACTACTCACTCCCCTCATTGGTACACATAGCACTTTGGAAAGAGCACCAAATTCAGTATCACAGGACACAAAGCTGAAGCCTTGCTCTGTCACCGGCTACGTGGGTGACCTTGGATAAGTTACTCCAACTCCGTGAACTTCTGTAAAATGGGAGAACTGGTCCAGATGGCCTCTGAAGCCCCTTGCAGCTGTAGGTCAACAGTCTTATAATCATAATATCTATATAACCTTGAGAAATTAACGCAGTTGACCTCTCCGGACCTTAGTTCCCACGACAGTAAAATGAGGTTGGATTTACTGGTCTTTGAGCTTTTTTCCAATCCTAGAGCTATGAGTCTTTGATTCTACATAATTCTTTCCCACGCTCTTCTACAAATCCACCCCAGGTGATCCCCACCCATCCACCCAATGTGCTGAAAGTCTTCTTTTTGACCTTTTTCTATTTCCTGGCTATGGGTGGAACACTAATTATTCATCTAGTTGGACAGAGCATCAGACTCGAAGTTAGGAAGACCTGAATTTAAAATCAGCCTTGGATATTTACTAGCTGTGTGACCCTGGGTAAATCACTTAACTCACGTCTACCTCAGTTTCCTCAGCTGTAAAATGGAGATAAAATAAACTTACTTCCCAGGTAGTATCAAGTGAGATAACATGTAAAGTGCTTTGCAAACCTCCAAGTGCTGCATAAGTGCTAGCTATTATTATTTATAATGGAATTAGCTCTTATTAGTAGCATCCCTTACCCCCTCACTTTTGCCATGACTAGCCCAGCTCTCTTTCCAATTCAATTCAATGGAAAAATCACTTAATTAGCAGTGCCATATGAAGCAGGGAGCAAAGGGTCAGATCAAGTCAGAAAGCTTTGAGTTCTTGACACTGACACTTGCTAGCTGTGTGATCACCGGCAATTCTTTTAAGCTCTCAGCCTCAGTTTTCTTATGTGTAAAAAGGAGACCATAGCAATTGCAGCACTTACCTCACAGGTCATGAGGTTCGACTAAGATAAGGTATGTAAAGACCTTTGCAATTCTTAAAACAATATATTGCTTGGGTTCGGAGGAGTATGTGTAAAGAGAATATACTGGTGATTTCATTATTTTTTTTTGCCTTTCTTCATATCTTCAAAACTCAGTTCAGTGCCTGGCATATAGTAAGGGCTTAATAAATGTTTGTTAAACAACTGACTGATTGGTATGGGGAACTCCAGATGGAAAAACTACATTTATTAACATAGATCAGCACTTTCTCTGCTACAGGGTCTCTTAGAGAGTTGAATGGGAGCACTTAGAGGTTAAATGACTTGTCCAGAGTCACAAAGCCAGGAGTCAAAAGCAAGACTTGGGTCCAGATTGTCCTGACTCCAAGACTGCTTCTCTGTCTCTTATACCATGCTGCCTTTATTGTCATCATCAACTTCTTCTTCAGCTTTATCATCATCACCATTACTATGAGTATCATTGTAAAGCAGAAGGCACTAGATTATATATGTTAATAATATGCCCAATCCCCCTTCCTGTACATAGATCATCACTGGAGATACACAGTGGCTTCATTGCGTTCACCATGAATCTCTCCATTGTCCTCTGGCTCACCTGCAACTTTGATCCCCTAAAGATTGTCATTTTCCAAGATTATCAGCCATATGGCATCCTCCAAGAGGACATTTGTTTTGAAAAGATAGGTCTCTGCACTGGGTAGCTGGCATTAGAAAAAATGAATGAGAGACAGAGGTGGCAGGTGGCCAGTTAAGAGACTGAGGGTTCCAGTCCCAGCTCTGCCACTAACTGTGACCTTGAAAAAATCACTGCCCATCTCTGGGCCTCTGTTTCTTCATCTGTAAAATGAGTGAGTTAGTCTAGAATCTATATTAGGGGTTCTTGACCTGATTTTCATAAACCCACCCCCAAATTATCCATTGATATATTTCAGGGGATCTATGAACTTGGATGGAAAAAATGGCATCTTTATTTTCATTCTCCTATAACTGAAATTTAACATATTCTTCAATTATTTTAAAATGTTATTCTGAGAATAGATACACAGGCTCTGCCAGAACTCCTAGGGGTGCCCAAGACACAAAAAGGTGAAGAAGTTGTGGTATAAATGGCCTCTGTGGTCTTGCTCCTCTCTGACATTCTATATTCCGAGCATCCTTCCAGCTCCAACATTCCATGGCTATGATTCTGTTCATATCAAAGTCATCTCTGGATACAGCCCCAACAATGTCCCTAGCATGGTTACAGATGACCTACCCAGGCCCACTTAGCACCTACCTAACAGCAGTTCCAGAGAAGTCCAGGATTTCCCAGGTGCATAAGGCATGAGAGGTGACATAAAAAGCCTTGATTTAGTCAAGATATAATAATAACTAGCGTTCATAGAGCCACTATAAAAATCTGCAAAATGATTTACATATATTGGCTCATGTAATTCTCATAACAACCCTTTACAGTAGGTACTGTTAGTGTTCCTATTTTGAGTTAGAAAACTGAGTCTTCAGGTTAAGTGACTTGCCCAGGGACATACGAAAAGTAAGCCTCTGAGGCAGATTTGAGACTCAGCTGCAGCATTCTAATCACTATGCCACCCAGCTAACAGTTATCAGAGAATGTTAGGAGATTGTTTCAGCTTTGGCACCCACACCTTCATCTCTACCTTCAGGTGCCTCTGATTGGAAGACTTGAGAGAGCAAAAAACTACTCCTCAAATCACCCTTAAACTCAGCCAACTCTTCATTTCTTCAATCTACCCTGTTTCATGCTGACCTAACCAGCATTATCTTTTCTCCTCCCCTCCCCTACCTTCAGGTTTCTTTTGTATGTTGCCTTCCTCCATTAGAGTATAAGCTCCTTGAGGACAGAAAATGTCTTTTTTTTTCTTACTTGTATTCCCAGCACTTAGCATGTTGCCTGGCACATAACAAATGTTTATTATATTTTATTGTACCTGGAAGAGATCTTAGAGACTCAGAGCATGAAGTCAATAGCAAGCATTAGTTAAGCCCTTTCTACATGCTTGGCACTGTACAAAGGGCCAGTATACAAATACAACCAGAAAGAAAGACAATCTCTGCCCTTGATTGTCTTACTTATATTATAATGGGAGGGCAGAAAGGGAACTAAAAAGGAGGAGGGACGGAAGGGAAAGGTATTCATGAGGGGGAATGGTGGAGAAAGTCCAGAGAGTCAGGAGTAGACCTTGGAGTGGAATGAAGACATGCCTGATTTGGGTACTTTCCTTTGGAAAAATGAAGTTCTGGGAGGAACTGATCAATCAGAGGAATGAGCTTTATTGTCAGAATGGAAACATTTCAGTGGCTATCCGGTCTACCCTGAACTTGAACTAGAATGTCATCTGCAATATTGCTGAAAAAATGGCCACACAAGCACTTCTTGGAATCTTCTAGTGAGAAGGAGCCCATTACCTCTTGAAGTAGTCCATTCTTTCTTTGGATAACTCTCCTCGTTAGGAGAGTTTTTCCTTCAGCAAATCTAAATCTACTTCTCTTCAATTTCTACTCATTGTACTTGGGTTCTGCCTTCTGGGGACAAGTAGAACAAGTCAAATTTATGTTGTACACAACCCATTAAATTCTTGAATACAGAGATGATGTCTTCTTTTCTCAGGCTTAACAATCCCAGAACCTTCAACCCATTCTCATTTGGCATGAACTCAAGGACTCCTCATTACCCTACTCCTAATGCCCTTAGCTATACGAGACAGTCATCTACCTGGCGCCTCTCCATCTGGCCTATGAGAAAATAGCATGAGGAATGTGCTATGTCTATAGAATCTCCCCTAATCTACAAGTGCGGGAAAGTTGTTTTAAAAAAAAGAGAAATGAGGGTATTCTTGCATGACCTGTGCTTGATGAAGCCAGGCTGGCTCTTTGTGATCTCTGCTTCCTTTTCTAGATATTCACTACCCATCCCTTTAATAACAAATCCTCGAACTTAGAAATTAAAGTCAAAAATTCATCAATCTATGCTTTGCAGATTTCATTCTCTTCTTTTTTTGAATGGGATGACCACATCCATTTCCTGAGGTACCTGTCCCTCTCTCTTGTGATTCTTTAAATATCACACTGACAGTAGCTCAACAGTTATATAACAATAATTACTGGTATTTACATGGTATCTTAAGGTTTGCCAAGTACTGTACAAACGCTATCTCATTTGATCCTCACATTAACCCTGGGGTATGGATGCTACTGTTATCCCCATTTCAGATAGTAAAATTGAAGCTGAAGGACATTAAGTGACTTGCCCAGGCTCCAGTCACTAAGTGTCGGAGGCAGGATTTTAACTCAGTTCTTTCTGACTCCAACTCCAGTGTGCTGGGTCTAGCCTAGTGTCTGGGCCCCCCAGCTGTCATCCACTGATGCTTTCAATATTCAGCTGGAACAAATGACTTGAAGCCCTGAAGAGAAGCAAGATATTCTCTTACTCTCTCCTATTTAACCCAAGAGATTTCTTACCAAATTCTTCAACTTATGTCTAAGGATCAGTTTTGCCAGGAGAATACATCTCCTAATTTATAATTGAAGTTCATGGGGAAATTGATTCTCTTTACAGAAGATCACTTTACAGTCAATTTGGCTGGGATGTCAATCTTCCAAAAAGCCAGAGATGCCTGAGAGTCTCCAGGGAGTAGATGCAATATACACCTGCCAAAGAGGGGGTCTCTGAATTCAGCCCCTCATGGGCTCCTGATGCTATAGACTTTACAATTCTCAAGGGATGCCGCCATTCAAGGAGGCTCCAAGGCCAGATCTGATTGGGCAGAGGAACAGCTTGCCCAGGGCCCAGGCCCTCAGGAGAGACAGAAATCTGGAAAATGAGAACGGTTTATTATACTGGGGATTAGGGGAGTGTTTGACAACTGTTCCCGGTAAGCTGATTGCTGGGAAGAGATGTACGGGTGCAGCCCTGCATCCTAATGATGTGATAGTACCTGGCCCACACCAGAAAGGAGGGGAAGTGTAGCAGGAGGCAGGGAACATAGAGAGGCCATCCATCTCCCAAAGCCTGGGAATTGAGGACTAGAGTGAGGAAGGCTGATCATGGGCCATGATCCCAACAGACATGACCCATTAATGGGCTTAGAAGATCAAGTCCTAACGTTGCTTCTTACTAGCTGTGTGACCTTCAGTAAGTCATTTCCTCTCTTGGAGACTCCATTTACTTATTTATAAAACTGAAGAGATTGGATTAGCTCAGGGGTTCTGACTTAGATCTGGACCACTTGGGTCCCGATCTGAACCACTTGGGTGACTTGGTGAAGCCTTGGGGAAGCTTTTAGATGAATAAAATGCAATACGTAAACTTACAAAGAAAATTGATCAGTGGGGGTTCTTAGAAAAGAGAATATCAGAGCTGGGAGGAGCCTTAGAACATAGGATGTCAGAGTTGGGAGGGCCCTGAGAACACAGAGTGCCAGATCAAGAAGAGCCCTTAGAAGAAACACAGAATGTCAAAGCTGAAAATACATTAGAGATCATCCAGTCCAATACTTTCACTTTAAAGGTGAAAAAAGCCAGACCCAAGAGTCTCCAAATTTCCCAAGGACACAGCCTGAGTTAGTAGCAGAGCACAGCTGTCATCTCGGCCCAGTTGAGGGCTTTTTCTAAAGCACCTCTGTCTGCCTACTATCCTAGCAGCAAAAGATGAAGCCTTCCTTCGCACCATTAGGTATGAGGCTTGCAGTGCTAGTCTCTTAAGAGAGAGAATTCACTTAACTGAGACACATTCAGTTGTCACTGACTGCAAACAAATGTTCTCCCTGAAAGCAAGTTTAGAAAGAGAGTAAGGGAAGAAGTAAAGAACATGGGCCCTAACCTAGGAGCCAAACCGAGAGGGGAAGAGACCGTGAAAATATCATCTGGCCCAGATCTCCCCTTGTATTATTTCCATCTTATAGAAGAGGTTAACTGAGGTTCAAATAAATCAATTTTCTTCAAATCAACAAATATTTTTTTGCCAGGTCCCAAGTTAAGCAGTTGGGGGATGGATTACAAAGTCCTCTGTGGCACAGTGGATAAAGTATTGACTTGGAGTTAGGAAGACCTAGGTTCCAGTCTCTGATCTTGCATTTGCTAGGTCTGTAATCTGAGCAGGTCGCTTTATCACCCTGTGTCTCTGTATCCTCATCTGTAAAATGGGAGTTAGATCCAATGGCTTCAATGGCCCATCCCAGCTCTACACCTTTCATCCTATAAGTAAAATGCCCACATCACAATGTTGCTGTGAGGTTTAAATGACAATGTCTGGCTGACATTCTCTATATATGTTAAAGTACCATAAAAATGACAGTTGTTTTCATTATCATAGGAGAAAGGGCACTAGACTTAAAGTCAGGAGATCTCTGACTTTACTTTCCCATCCATAAAATGGACATTTTTTGCTACTTCACAGAATTTTTGTGACTAAAGCCCTTGTAAACCTTTTATGAGTTACAGAAAATGGAGATTTTTATAATTCTACAAAGATGACTGGTGGTCACAATCATCCTGAAAATCAATTTGGAATTAAACACAAACAGTTATTAAGTAGGGCAACTGCTAATAACTAGGCCTCTAATTTCAAAGAGATCAAAGATATAGGGAAAAGTTTTTATGTACACAATATATTTGGAACAGCTCTTCACATGGTGGAAAAATATTCTGGAAACTAAGAGAGTGCCCATGAATTGACGAATAACTGGACAAGTTCTGGTATATAAATGTGACTGGATACTACTGTACTATATGAAATGAGGGAGACAATGGATTTAGATACACCTGGGAAGACTTGTATGAATTGATACAGAGTGAAGTGGGCAATACCAGAAAGGCATTTTACATAATAACAACATCTTAAGACAAATAATTTGCAAAACTGTCAGAACTCTGATCAACTCAATGACCATCCATGACTCCAGAGAACTGATGAAAAATCATGCTCCCCACCTTCTGGCAGAGACATGATGGACTCAGGGTGCAGAAGGAGATGTGTGTTTTTCAGACATGGCCAGTGAAGGGTTTTATTTTGCTTGATTGTGAACATTTGTCACAAGGAATTTGATTTTCTTTTTCTTTCCCTGAATGAGGTAGGAGTAGGAGGGAAATATAGATTTCTGTTCATTAAAAAATTAAAGTAACTTATTAAATTTTTTATTATTATAAATATTATTATATTACACAATTATATATAATAATTATATTATTAATAATTTATTAAACAAATTAAATTAATTCAGACCCAAAAATGACTTGTCTAAGGTCACATATTGAGCTGATCATGACATTTTGGTCCCTGGAAAGCCAGGTCTCATGACCAATATGAAGTTCCCAGACTTAATGCAAGACTGTGACCGGGATGTGCGGAGTTACATTATGGGCAGCAATGGTTTGGAGGAGGTCTCCTGAATAAAGAAATACCCTCTATGCAGCAGATACAAACTGGATTTTGTCTTCAAACAGTTCAGATATCATGAGTCCCATTTCACAGGAAAATAACTAAAGTCCAGAACAATGAAATGGTTAGAGGACTGACCTCTTAACTAGGTCTCGGGCTAGACCTGAAGAATTTGTAGCTGTAAGACCGACAAGACTCCCCAGGACGGAGACCATCCTCCCCCTGCCAGTGTCCCCTCTTCCCCATTTCTGGTACCTGTAGGGCTGAGAGAATCACTTCATGTTTGATTTGAAATCTTATTCTATTTGCTCTTTAAACATCCACATAATCCTCTTAATCTTTTTACATCTCACCTGCCAAAATGTCTCTGCAACTTCCATTAGCCCCACTCTGGCTGGATTTACTTACTCAAGAATAACAGAATGTCAGAGCTGGGAGGGCCCTTAGAACCCAGGATGTCAGAGCTAGAGGTGACCTTAGAACACAGGATGTCAGAGCTGGGAGGGCCCTTAGAACACAGGATGCCAGAGCTAGAGGTGACCTTAGAACACAGGACGTCACAGCTGGAAGGGCCGTTGGAACACAGGATGTCAGAGCTGGAAGGGCCCTTAGAACACAGAATGTCAGAGCTAGAGGTGCCCTTAGAACACAGGATGTCACAGCTGGAAGGGCCCTTAGAACCCAGAAAGTCAGAGCTGGGAGGGCCCTTAAAACACAGGATGTCACAGCTGGAAGGGCCCTTAGAACACAGGATGTCAGAGCTGGGAGGGCCCTTAGCTGGGAGCAACCTTGGAGACCATTTAGAACAATGTTACTAAAACATTTTCATCTCAGAATCTCTTTATAGTCTTAAAAATTATTGAAGACCTTCCCGGCAAAGACTTTTTATGGCAGTTATTTTTATATTTACTCTATTAGAAATTACAACTCACTATTATTATGAAAATAGTTTTTACCTCAAGGGCTCCCTTGGAGAACTAGTGATAGTCTAACATGTTCATCTTTCAAAGTAAGAGACTAAGGCCCAAAAAAGGAACATGATTTAGCCAAGGTCACACCATGGAAAAACTGGGACTTACACCAAAGTCTTGAGCACCCCAAATCCTTCACCCTTTCAATCCCTCCCTCTTCCAGGTGAATGCTAAGTCACTTGATGATTCCCCACAAGGCCAAGCCTGCATCTTCCTCCCATATAGTCCACTGTTTGGTGGCCTACCTGTGCTAGCCTTTTGAGATTCTAACAAATCACTCTCCAGGTAAAAGCCAAGAAGAGCTTCATGTCATTGTTGTTTGCTTCCGGCCCCACCCCCTCACAAAGGGTTTTTTGCATTGACCCCTTTTTAAAGCACCTGAAACCCTTTCCACACATAACTACGTCACTTCCTGACCGCTAACCCAGGATTAAAGCACAGACTAGATCAGGATCCATTCAAATTCATTCATCAGATCCATTCAAACTGATAGCAGCATTTTTTGAAACTAACCAACCAGAAAGTATGTTAGTTCAAGGAAAAAGACATTTAATCAAATTTTTTTTAAATTAGTGATTATGAAACATCCTCCCTCCCAGCCATGCACACTTTCCCACAGGCTACCACACCTCCATTTGGGAAGGGCATACACACCGAGAAGACACAAGTTAATAGTCATTATCTCCATTGCTGGTATTGGTACAGCACCTACTAGGTGCCAAGCACTTTACAAATATCTCATTTGATCCTTAAAACAACCTGCAAAGGCGGGTGCTGTTATTATGCCCATTTTGTAATTGAGGAAACTGAGGCAAGCGGAGGTTTAGTGATTTGCCCAAGGTCTCACAGGTCGTAAGTGTCTGAGGTTGGATTTGAACTTGGGTCTTCCTGACTTCCAGGTTTGGCACTCTAAACAATGTACCACCTCTTTGCCTTTAGACCACAGAGAGCACACAGGTGGGAGTGTTTGTAGACAGAAACATTTGTAAAGGTGAGTACATGCCTTGTCTCCTGTGACCAGGGCATATCCCTGGAGGGCAGACACATAAAAGATCATGTGTGGCTAGTGCACACAGGTGGCAAGGGCAACCCACTCCTTTGTTACAGCCGGGAGGCTGATGTCCTCTGTCAATGTAACCTTCCAGCTCTCTGCTGCTCTCTGTTGGGCATCATTGCTTTGTCTCTTTTGGCTGTTTTCCCTGGGCTTGTGTCACTGAATTGTTCTCTGTTAAGATCTTTGAGATTTCAGAGTCATCTGGGTCTCTTGGTTACCATCTGCTGTTGTCTAGAGGCCAGTAAGTCTCTCCCTGGTTAAGAGAGGACTAAAACTCTTTTAGTACATAGCTAAGGCAGCTGGGGGTGGGGGTGAAGAGTGCTGAAGTGGATAGAATGACAAGCCTGGAATCTGGAAAGATCTGAGTTCAAATTTGACCTCAGACACTTAGTGACTGTGTGACCCTAGGCAAGTCACTTTATAACCCAGTTTGCTGCAGGTTCCTCATCTGTAAAGTGAGATGGAGAAGGAAATGCCAAACCATTTCAGTATCTTTGCCAAGAAAATCCCAAAGGGGGTCTTGAAAAATCATTCATGACTGAAAAACAACCAAACAACACAAAAGCATTATGAGCCACATGACATCCAGTTGGGCCCCTTAAAAGAGCTAGTAGAGTACCTCCAGGTTAAAATTAAGTCTATTTTTTTTTACCACTTTTCTCCTGGTATAAACTAAAGACCTTTGGCTCTAAGCCATTATCTGACTTGGGATTAGAAAATTATTCTTTTTAATTCCTATTAAACTTTTAATTGTCATTCTCTGTGTCCCCAAACTCAACATTAGGGACACCACTGAACAAAGAACCTTGGCCCGCTTCCATGATGCTCTCCTGCTGGTGTGTAAATGAACCTAGGGCTAGGGCTAGGGCTAGCCTTAGCTAACTGTCTCTGTCCAATAGCCTTGCCTTTATTATACACAACTATATTATACATAACTACTTTTTTAAAGAACCTGACAAAAGTTCTGATATTTTCAACTTAAAACATGATTTTCCATAGTTCAGCCTCCAAAGACAAACCCTATAGGTCATGTGAACTGATCGCGACTCCTGAGATGGAGTAGCCTCTACTAAGCAGAATAGCACTGTATATCTCTTTCAGCGTCCTCTAGATCAGAAGTTGGAGTGGTCTTAACACACTGGGAGAATCAATCCCCCCAGAGGTTTAGCTATCAGACAATGGGAGTATTATACAGTGGAGAGACCAAAGAACTGAGTTTGAATCCTGGCTCTGCAACTCTCTGAGTGACCTTGGGCAGATCATTTTCTCTTGAGCTGGTCCCTAAGTGCTCAGGGTAAGAAGGAGTGAGGTGTTAGGAGAAGAAGAACCAGCTGGTTTTCAGAGTTGTCGTAGGAACAGCATCTCTCACCTGATATCAGAAGAAAGCAGAATTTGGAGGCAATAGGGAAAGTGACAGTTGGGTAGTTGGAGGAAAGGAAAGAAGCTAGTAGAGGAGTCTCTTGGGTCATTCACAATGATACACTCAGTATGAGGAAGGAATGGTTTCCTCATGTGGACTCCTTTGTTAAACCAGATAACTAAGTGGCACAGTGTCTATGAACATGAGATTTGGAGTCAAGAAGATATGAGTCCAAATCCAGCCTCAGACACTTCCTTAGCTGTGTGACCCGGGCAAGTCATTTAGCTCTGTCTGCCTCAGTTTCCTCATCTGTAAAATGATCCGGGGAAGGAGAAGGCAAACCACTCCAGTATCTTTGCCAAGAAAACCCCAAATGGGGTCCACAGAGAGTTGGACACAACTAATGACCTAAAAGAAAAAAAGTGACCCTGACCAAGTCACTTAACCTCTGGCTGACTTAGTTTCTTCCTCTGTAAAAACTGGGGTAATATATAGCACCTACTTCACAGGTTGTTGTGGGAATCAAATGAGATAATATTTGTAAAGTGCTTTGTAAACCTTAAAGTGCCATATACAGCTAGTTATTAACATCATCATTGTCTCTAAGTTCCCCCCAGCTCTGACATTCGGTGTTCTAAGGGCCCTCCTGGCTCTGACATCCTGTGTTCTAAGAGCTCTCCTTGGCTCTGACATCCTGTGTTCTAAAGGCCCTCCTGGCTCTGACATCCTGTGTTCTAAGGACCCTCCTGGCTTTGACATCCTGTGTTCTAAGGGTCCTCCTGGCTCTGACATTGACAGAATCACAAAATATCAGAGTTCTAGGGGACTTCAGGACCCATCCAGTCTGATCCATATCTGAAGAGTAATCCCCTCTACAAAGTTCAAGTGCTTGCTTTTCTTGAAAACCTCTCTCTAGAGAGAAGGAAGCATCATCTCTGCAGGCAGAGAAAGGAGAAGGGAATAATTGTTTATACAGTACCTACTTTGTCCCAGGCACTGTGCCAAGACATTTACAAACCTAGATAACTAATTGTCAGGACGTTTCCCTTGACATCACACATAAGTTTGCTTCTTAGCGACTTCCTCCCGTTCATCACACTTCATTCTGCCCTCTGCAGTCGAGCAGATGAAGTCTAATGCCTCCCCTTGACATCCCTTTGGATCCTCAGACACAGGCTCTCATAATGCCACTGAAACTTCTCTTCTCCAGGCTAGAAATTCATTGCTCCTTCAACCAATCCTCTGATGCCACGATCTGGAGATCCTTGGCCATTTCCATCTCCTTCCTCTGTAACCTCTCCAAAGTATCAATTTCTGTCCCCCATGATGATACGACAACACCATATCCCTGACTGTAGTAGACTGTGGGCCTCTCAATACAGCCTAAAATCACTGCCATGTCAAACTGTTGATTCATATTGAACTTCCAAGTCATTTTCAAAATAGGGAGGGGTGGTGAAGAGGGGAAATCTGGCATTTTGGAAAGAGTACTGGGCTGGAAGTTAAAGAAGTTTAAAAAGATCTAGGTTTGAACCAAACCTCTCACACAAACTAGTTATTTGATCACAGGCAAGTAAACCACTTAGCCTCTCTAAATCTCAATTTCATCATCTACGATATAGGAATCGTAATTATTATAGCTCTGGCTTCACAGGGTGGTTGTAAAAATCACACGAGATAATGCTATTTTCAAACCTTTAAAGAGCTGTATACATAATTTTTAAGTTATTTTTCAGTCATGTCTGACCCTTCACGACCACATTCAGGATATTCTTGGCAAAGATACTAGAGTGGTCGGCCATTGATTTCTCCAGCTCATTTTGTATTTGAGGAAACTGAGGCAACCAGGATTAAGTGACTTGCCCAGGGTCACACAGCTAGGGGGTGTCTGAGGCTGGATTTAAACTCAGGTCTTCCTGACTCCAAACCCAGCACTTTATCCACTGAGTCACCTAGCTGCTTTCCCCTGATACATAACAGCTGGCATTTAATTATGTATTCAGGGTTTTCCAAGCACTTGGAAAACCAAGCACAAATATTTGCTTATCTTACCCTAACAATAACCCCGGGGAAGGAGCTATCATTACCCGCTCTTTACAGATAAGAACACTGAGGCATTAGAGGAGTTGAGTGACTTGACTAAGGTGACAAGGCTAGGGCCTGAGAGTGGATTTGAACTCAGGTCCGCCTGACTCCAGATTCAGCATACCATCCACTGCCCTATCTGATGGCCATGTCAAGTACACTAAAGATGATAGTGATAATTAACTAGCCATGTTCCCACCTTGTGCTTGTGGTGTTAACTCTCTGAGAGTTAGTGTGAGATTTTACATTTCTGACTTGAATTTTATGCTATTAGAGTCAGCCCAATGTTCCTGGCCAACCAGATCTTTGTGGAGCCTGACTGTGCTATCCAATGTGTTAACTATTCCTCCAAGTGTTGCAATATCTACAAATTTGATAGGTATACCCTTCAGTCAAATTCAACAAGCAGTTATTAAGCACCTATTGTGTGCAAGGCATTTGGCATAATATCTATACCTTCCTTCAAGCTATTGATAAAAATATTAAATTGCATTTGGCCAAGAACAGATCTATGAGGCACCCCATTAGAGATCTCCCCTAAGTTGACATCAAGTCATTAATGAGTCCTGTCACGAATGGACTTTAGGTGCAGGCATTCAAATGGCTCTGATGCCACCTTGTTTCCATGATATAGCCCACATTTTTCCACTTTATTGAGAACTATTGCTAGAGCGTTCCAGTAGAGTGGTAACCAAGGCAAACATTTAAATATGAAAAGAAATAGCAGGCAAAAATGAGGTGATTTATACGATCTAGTCTTTGATGTGATGAGTCTGAATGTAATAGCCCTGTGAGCACTGCCATTCGGGCAGCTATTATCCCCATTCTCTGGCTGGGGAAACTGAGGGGTGGAGATATTCACCTACTGAAGGTCTCATGATCAATTAGTCCTGTTGCCTCAGAGCCTAGAGCGGTCTTTCCTTTAGATCCTCCTGCCTCTGGCAATGCCACTTGTTCCATAAGGAAGTCTGCTATCCCCCTCCCCCAGCTAGTCAAGGGAGCATTTATAAAGCAAATGCTCATTAGGAGAAAGTGGAACAACGTGATCTGTCCAGGATCTGAAGTGCCTGGTCCCTAGACTGGGGGAGACAGAACAGAGCTGAGCAGGTTTTCTCAAAGACATCCTTTCCCTCCCTGCTTTCACACCTCTCCTCTCTCCCCATAGATCCAGCTTTCATCTTTGTTCTTATGATTGCGTCTCTCTCTTTCACTCTCTGTCTGTATTTCCCTCTCTATGTGTCCATATCTTTGGTTTTCTATCTCTGTATGTCCTTCCACGTCCCTCTTTGTCCCTGTCTCTCTGTCTCTGTCTCCCTCTATTGTTGTCTCTCTGTGTGTCTCTGTCATTTCCCTCTCTCTCTCTGTTTTCTCATTTTATTGGTTTCTCTTTCTGCACCTCCTTTTCTCCATCCCTCTTTCTCTGTTCTTATGTGTCCTCTTTTTTAATATCTCACTTTCTCTGTCTCCCTTGCCCTCTATTTCTTGCTTTCTTTGTCTTTCTCTGTCTCTTGTTCAGTCATTTCAGTCATATCTGACTCTTTGTGACCCCATCTGGGTTCTTCTTGCAATGATATTGGAGTGGTTTGCCATTTCCTTCTTCAGCTCATTTTACAGATGAGGAAACTGAGGCAAACAGGGTTAAGTGATTTGGTCACTCAACTTGTTAAGTGTCTGAGACCAGATTTGAACTCAGGTCTTCCTGACTCCTGCTCAGGCACTCTGTGCACCACAGCATCACTTAGCTGCCATTTTCTATTCTGCTAATTTCTCTCATATGCCCTCCTTTCTCATCTTGTTTCCAATTCTGGTGTTTTGAGCGAAAGGTCCCATCCCTGAACAGCTAGGTGGATAGAGAACTAGACCTGGAGTTAGGAAGACTTGAGTTCAATTCCTGTTTTAAACTCTCACTGTGTGACTCTGGGCAAGTCACTCAACTTCTCTGTGCCTCAGTTTCTTCATCTGTAAAATAGAGATAATTATCTCACAGAGAAGTTTTGAGGATCAAGTGAGTTGCCATATATAAAGTGTTTTACAAACCCTATAGCTAAAGAGCTATATAAAAGCTATGGTTATTGTTGTTTCCACAATATTTGTTGTTTTTATTAACCATGGTTGTGATCACTCCAGCTAAGGAGCTGGGAGGTGACTCTCAGACATCCTGTTCCCCAGGATGTGTTCACTATCGCTGTCCATTGTCCATGGCATTCCTAGGGGAAGGGGTAGTTCCTGGCCTCTGAGAAATACTGCCAGGAGAAGGAGACCCCTAAGAAAGTTAGGATGCCCATCTGAGCTCCCCTCAGGAAGCAGCTACCTCCTCTCTCTGGGCCACTCACATGTCCTCGCAAGGCAACTGGGGGGCTGGAATTTGGGAGGAGGGTTGGCATGAAAGAATGATGGATTTAGAGTCAAAAGGAATCATAGAGATCATCTAATTCAACCCCCTCATTTTACAGAGAGAATCAGGGACTGAAGCCAAGATTCAAACCCAAGGTCTTTGGAATACATTCTCTGCCTCCTCCACTCCTTGTCAGGGATGGGCTGATCACAGAACCATGCATGGATGAATCTCCAGTGAGCATCCTGTGCTCTTCTCCACCAGGCAGGAAGGTGTGAGGAAGGTGTGAACTCTATATGGTACAGAGAATGCAGAATGCAGGGTTGAAGAAGCCAAGAACTGAACCCCCAGATTCTCAGAACTAGAATGGATCCCTGAGAATCTTTAGCCCAAATGATTGCCTAGTTTAGGAATACCCAAGGCAACACTCCCTACTACATTTTTTAATCAGCTTCAACTTGCTCACCTCTGGCAATGATGATCTCATTACCACCTAAGGAAGGGAGAAAACGTGTTCTGGGGGTCAGGGATAAGGGTTCTAAAGCAAGGAGAGACTTACTGGAGGAAGTAGGACTTAAGTTGAACCTTAAAAAGTGCAGAGGATTTGGGGATGGAAAGAGGGGAGGTGAGAGCATTTCTGGCAGAGGTGCAAGTGATGGTAAGCAAAAATGTAGCATACCTTCAATATTGGAAGTGTCAGGCATAGCATCATAGATTTAAAGCTGGGAGGGGCCTTAGAACATCCGTTGGTCCAAATCACCTCACCCTCAATCTCTACCATTTTACAGATGAGGAAACTGAGACACAGGGAGGAGTTAAGTGACTTCTTAAGGATACACGGAGTGAGTGGAAGATGTAGAATTTGAATACAAGTCCACATAGCCAAATCTCAGCTCTCTCATTGCACTGAAGAGGAAACAGGCTCAGGAAGGAGGTTAGAACTTGCGCAAATTAATGATCAAGTCGTCATACTCTTGTTTAATTGCTCTCCCTACTCCCATCATGGTTCTTTAAGGAGGTTCTGGTTTCCACAAATGGTCTACTGTCCCCTTCAGATTTGATCCATGCCCCGCCAGTCACCTGACTCCGCAGACCCTCTGACAGAGGGGACCTCCCTTGCCCCAGCTTCCCCTTCCATTTCTCAGAAGCCTCCCCGTTTGTGCTGAGCTTGTCTGTTTCTCTGGTGGAACCCCACCAGGGTTTACTGGTCAGGAAAGGAGAAGTGGGAAGGGATGTGAAAATTGGCACCCTTCTCTAAAGGAAGGGTAAGGTCATTTCCCTTCAGGACCCAGTGGCTCCCCTTCCTGAAGGGTGCAGACGGCTAGAGCCAGGCAGTCAGTGGAAACATCTCACCTAAGCCCAGCACCCCACGGGCAGGTAAGACCTGAGAGGTCTGCCTCATTTTAGGGGCGCTGGGTCTTGGGACTGGGGCCTAAGTTCATATCCAGTGAGCTGGAATTGGGGCTGAGGCTAAGAAATCATTTCCAGGGTCAGGATTCTCCCAAACATTGCCTCGGAAGCATCTGGGAGCCAGGTTCATGGTTAGGGGATATAAAAATGACCAAGGGATGAGAGGGCTGAGGAGATAGAACTGGGGGTGGGATGGGAGTGGGGGAGCATAGAACTGAAGGACAATTGGAGGTAGGGAAAGGGAATTGAGGAATCTGAGGATACAAGGAAGGGAGATGATAATATGGGAGATGGACCTAGGGAAGAATGGGTAGGAAGAGGATGGAATTTAAAGAGGAAAGGGGAAAAGAAAACCAGGCTTCAGGATTCTGGATGGAAGGGGGAATGTGGATGGGGTCCCACATGCTCAATGCCCGTTCCTCTCCCTTAGGTCCATTTTCCATTAGCCCTCCCTCCCAGCAGAGCATCAAGCCTGCGCTTCTGATGCCTTTGCCTCTCAATCCCATCTCTCCTTCTTGCCCTCGGGAGCAACTCCAGGGATCTCTCACTTCTGTCACCATAGCCCAAGGAGAGTGATGGGGAGGGCTGCCACACCTGCCACAGGCCTCCTCAGAGACAGATGTCTGACTGTGATCTTTTCTGGGCCTGGTGCAGCTGGGATGGGTCTGAATAGGGCAGGAGGAGGATGAGACAAGGGAATTGATGGGCACCTGCCTCTGAACCCCTCCAGTGTGGCCTTTCTCTTCACAGGCAGCATGGCCTCCCGGTCTTGGCTGGCAGCCTGCGTGCTGGCCTTGTGCCTGGGCTCCACCTTGTCACAGAATGTGTGCAGAGCTCCTGATGGGAAGCCAGGGCAACCTGGAGCCGCAGGTCTAAATGGGCGCCCAGGACCTAAGGGGGAACGTGGTGAGCAAGGTAAGTATGGCCTCCAGGACAAATGTCTTCCTCCTTGCTCCAGGCAAGCCAGCGCCAGAGCCCGGGGTAAGCTTGGAGGGTGGGGAGGGGGAGGGGAGCTGAGGGATTCTTCAGCAAGGTGTAGTGATAGGAACACGGACTAAGGGGCAGAACATCTGTATTAAAATCCCAATTTTGCCACTGACTGACTAAGTGACCTTGGACAAGTTGGGTTTCAGTTTCTCTCCCTCTCCCTCCTCCATTTAAAAAATAATGAAGGAAATGGGCTGTGTAATCTTCGTGGTCAATTTTTCTAGCTCTAAATTCTGTAATGCCCCAAACACCGAGCCCAGGCAGAAAGGGCCAATGAACAGAGGCTTGGGACAATCCCCGACTGAACATAGCTTCCCAACTCCACTAAGGCCAACCTGAGCTCTGGCTTTCAGGGCATGGAAGGAAAGAAAAGGATCTTAGGAAAGAGAAAAAATTCATTTGGAGCTGGACCAGGTGTCCTAGGTCACTTAGTTCAATCTCTCCATTTTGTGGCTGTGGACACTGAGACCCAGGGAGGAGAAATGACCTGGCCAAGGTCACACAAATAGTAAGAGGCAGAGGTGAGGTTCCAATTCAGCTTCTCGGTTCCCAAATACAGTGCTCATTCAATAGCACCAGAATAGAGGGAAAAAACAAAAACCAGGCAATTTGCCCTGATGTTCTGTGGATTCCCAGGATCCATCCTATTTCCCGGACAAATAGAAGCCAGTGTACCTCTTCCTCAACTGAGCAAATGAGCTCAGACAAAAGAGAGGGCGATCCTTCTTCCTTTCACCTCTGGGACAGATTCACCAGAACAGTTCTAGCAAATAAGAGAAATGGCAACATATAGCTTTAGCCCTAGCTTGGCCACTGGCCAGCTGTGAAATCTTAAGGAAGTCACTTTCCTTCTCTCAGTCTGGGTTTCTTCATCATTAAAGTAAGAGGGGTAGTACTGGAGGATCTCGAAAGTTCCTTCCAGTTCTGGCATTCTGTTTCTTGAGGTCTCTTCCCTTACTAATATTCTAGATTCAAACATTTTATATTTTAAGGCCCCTTCCAGTATATTCTATGTTCTAAGGCCCCTGCCAGCTCTGACATGCTGTGCCCTTAGCCCTACCTCCCCTGACATTCTATGTTCTAAGGGCTCTCTCAGTTCTAACATTGTGTTCTAAGGTCACTCCTTGCTCTGACATTCCATGTTCTAAGACCCTTTCCAGAGCTGCCTCTCTATATTCTTATATTCTGTCTTCTAAGACTTGCAGATCTTTATTGCTTAGCTTCACCCACATGTGGCCCATGTCCCATCCTAGGACACAGCCCTCAAAGTCCCTCCAAAATCACTATAGCTAAGCTGGGGTCTCTGACGCTCAGACTACAGTCTCCCAGGATGATCCATACACTCAGTCACTGAAATTTCTTTCCCAACAGGGGCACCAGGAGCAAGGACAGGAGTCCGGGGTCTCAAGGGGGATGAGGGTGAACCTGGTCCCCCTGGAAAGCCAGGGAATCGAGGTTTTGGGGGTCCACCTGGCCCCCAAGGACCCCAGGGAATACCTGGAGAGAGAGGTCCCAAGGGAGAATTGGGAAGAATTCAAAACCTGATCAAGCCAGCCTTCTCAGCAATCCGGAAGAACCCACCACAGGATAGGAATGTGGTCATATTCGACAGCATTATCACCAACCAGGAAGGCCACTATCACAGCAAAACAGGAAAGTTTATCTGTAATGTCCCTGGCTACTACTACTTTACGTTCCATGTGGTGTCCACTGGGGACCTGTGTCTCTTCATCGTGACCTCCAAGGGAGGCCAGAGCGAACGCTCCTTGGGCTTCTGTGACAACAACAGTAAGGGAATTTATCAAATCAACTCTGGTGGCACAGTGCTGAAACTGGCTGAGAGTGACCAGGTGTGGATTGAAACAGATCCCCAGCGAGGCAACAAGATCTACAATGGTCAAGATGTCAACAGTGTCTTCAGTGGCTTCCTACTTTTCCCCTCCAACTGAATTTGGGGCCCTAGGGTAGAGTAGCTTGGAATGTGCAGCAAAGACCAGAATCTCAGCTTGTGCCCTTCTAATCCTTGCCATCCATATAGGATCACAGCTCTGGTGCTACAAGGGACCTCACTGGTCATCATGTCCAATGCCTTGATTTTACAGATGAGGACACACATGAGGCTGTCACAGAGATACATTGATAGAGCCAGGGTTACAAAGTAAATGTCTGAAGCAGGATGCTAACCCAGTGCCACCACAAAATACAGTCTACCTGCCTCTTGCACAAGTCATTTAAATGCAACAACCTCTATTTTTTAGAACCTGAAGAACTTTCCAAAGCATCATGTTCACAAACACCATTGAAGGGAGGGAGGAGAAAGGTCATTAATCTCATTGGTCAAAAGGGGAAATTGAGAAGGGTTTTATCCTCATTTGTTGGATGGGGAAACTGAAACTAGGAACTGAAAGACAGCTTGCTCTAAACCACAAGGCCAATGTCAGGGCTGGTGTTTGCACTGTCTCCCATTGCCTCCACACATAACTCTTGCCTGTCTGTAAAATGTGAGAAGGATCCTTTGGATGCCTGAAGGCAGGAGGGGATGGACCAGGTGATTGGTCTCTTGAGGTATTTTCTAGCTCTGGGATCCAATATGCTCCCTCCCTGTCCTTGAGCCCCCAATCCCATAGTAGCTTCCTTCTGCCCTAAGCATGGGGCCATCAAAGCAGCCTCTGCCAGAGCAAATACTCCATGCCAAAATCCACATCTTTGCCTAAGCCTATCTGCCCTCTGCTTGACCTTCCCACTTCTGAAGAAGCCCCTGTCCAGGACTTTGGCATCCCTGTGCTGGTGGCTGTCTTCCCTCCTCTATCCAGTCTCACTCATGGGTTGGACTTTGCCTCTCTTCTGCAGCCCTGGGCCCACCAGATTGCTTCTTCCAAGACACCTCTGCCTGTCCCTAGACCCCTAGTGCTGAGGGAGACAGTGATCCCCTTGCATCCTCAGCACAGCATGTAACCACCTGAACTGAGGTTTTAATAAATAAACAAAGTAATTCAGTTATTTTTGCCGCCTTCTTATTTTCTTTCAGGTATAGGCTAGAGTGGAGACAGGGAAAGGATGAGGTGAGGATGGGGTGGAAAAGCTTATAGGAGAATGCAACTGAGAGAGGGTGGTCCTAGGGGAGATGAGCCAGAAGAATGGGAAGGGGATACTGGAAATGTGGAATTAGGAAAAGGGGAATTAGAAAGATGTAATGGATCTGAGAAAGGATGGTCCTTGAGAGAATGGGATTGGAAGGATGGGCCGGGGAGACATGAGAATGGAAGACTCAGTATGTGCCAAGGAAAAGGGCAACAGAGGTAGGGATAATAGGTTTTTTGAAGAGACAGGACTAGGAAGTTGAAGCTATAGGAATGAGTGTATAGGGTTAGTAAAATGGAGATGAGGATAAGGGTGGGTAGGAATGGGAATAGGGAATGTAGATCAGGAGATGAAGGTTTGGGGATGGGGAGGCTGAGGAGCGAAATGGGGGGAGGGGAGGGTGGGAAAAGGGAGCTGGGGAAATATTCTCAGGGGAAGTAGAGGGGAAGCCAGCTGCTCCTTCTCTACTCTGACCTCTCCGCCCTTTTCCCTTCACTCTTGGCCCCTCACCAAGCCACCTCTACCATATGTCTCAGCCTTAAATCCCCCCACTTCTTCTCTGGATGAGACCCTCAGAAGTATATTCAAGGGCTCCTCATTTCTCCTTCTATGTCCCGACACCAAACTGGAAGGGATGGAGGGATGGAGGTGGGGGAGAAAAGTGTTGAAAAAGTTCACAATGGGGAAAAACGTCCTGGGTGGCACAAAGTTGGTGATAAACCATGTGCCCCACTCTGGGCAAAGCCTTTCTTCGTGGGCCGTGGCCGCCACCTGCTGGCCAACACCTGTCTGCACATGAAGGTCATTCCCAGTCAGTCATCCACCGAACACCACAGGTATGAGCGTGGCCAAGGCTGAGATTCCGTCTAGGATGAGTCCATGAAGCCTGGGGGAAGCCACAGGGATCAGCACCAGCAGAGGTTCGGGTATCACAGAATCACAAATGGGGGAAAGAGAAGGGACCCTAGAACAGAGAAAGTTACGATTGAGAATGTTAGAGCTGGAAGGGACCAGAGAGGTCAGTTCAATCAACCCACTCACAGAAAAGGAAAATGACCTAGCCAAGCTCAGAAAGGTCTCCCTGGGTCTGAGTCTGCGAACTTCACACTCCATCGTCGTAGAAATAATAAATCGAGAGAGCCTTAAAGACTTCTACAGCACTTTACATATTTTAGTCTTTACAACAACCCTGGAAAATTGGTGTTATTTTTATCCCCATTTTACAGACGAGGAAACTGAGGCTGAGAGATGGTAACTGACTCTCCCAGGGTCAGCTACCTAAGTGCCTAAGGATACCTGATTCCTATCTCCTATGACACCTTAGTCTGACCCTGTCTCCGCACTGGCTTTGATCCAGGCTGTCCTCTCTCTCCTAGGCTTCTACTGCTTGGGCACTGGATTCAGTGTCATGTATCCAGTCATGAGAATAGATCAGGGTGAGCCATTCACATAACCTCTCTTCTCTGAGACCTTTCCAACTAAAGGTGCCTATCCCCCCCTGACCTGAGGCACGTCCCCACTGCACTCCCACCTTGAATCTCCCTTCTATCCATGGGAAATCCCAAGAACTTCCCGCTGCGTGGATTAAGATATTGGAGGACCCTGATCAAATGTTAGTAGAAGGAAGAAACGACATAACATCTATGAAGCCATTATCAGTTATTAACACATAAGCAAAGCTTTGCTTATTAGACTCGCCAGTCTTCTTGCAAGGCTTTGAAAGAATAGGAGGAAGCAAATCCAGAAGAACTAGGCTGGGGTTCTCCCTCTGCCCCTAAGTCCTTGTGGGACATTGAAGTCATTTCCTTTCTCTGAGCCTCAGTTTCCTCCTACATAAAATAAGCAAGTTGAACCAGATGGCGTCTAAGGGACCTCCCAGCCCTGACAATCCTGGGTTCTAAGGCCCTCCCACCTCTGCCATCCTAAGTTCTAAGGGCCCTCCCAGCTCTGACATTCTGGGTTCTAAGGTCCCTCCCAGCTCTGACGTTCTGTGTTCTAAGGTCCCTCTCAGCTCTGACATCCTGTGTTCTAAGGGCCCTCCCAGCTCTGACATCCTGGGTTCTAAGGTCCCTCCTAGCTCTGACGTCCTGGGTTCTAAGTTCCCTCCCAGCTTTGACGTTCTGTGTTCTAAGGGCCCTTCTAGCTTCAATATTCTGTAATTACCTGATTCTTCCCTTTGCAGAAAGCTTCCCACCCTCCCTCTTGACCCAGGTTCTTCCTAATCCCCAGCACTTTGCTCACCCTGTCATACTCTCCCCCTCACCCAAATCAGTCCGGAGGTCCTGGGCTTGGACCATGAATAAAGAGTTTCTCAGTCCCCTGTCTCCCCACTCCAACCCCCATTTGATGCTCCTCCTTCACTTTCCCAAGACCTCCAACATTCTTGTTCCCAGGCTGAAGCTTGGGAGTGAGTGAAAAAGGGGCTTCCCCCCGCAAGGAGAGTTGTCATGAGCCCCTCTAAGTCAATCCTTCCAGGCTGCGAGCCAGACTGAAGAGCAGTGAAAAAGCCTGTTTGGGCCAAGCACAGGATCTGAATTTGGGAGTGCTGAATCTAAAGTTTAAAATCAATCCACAAGCCTTAATTGTCTACTGTGTGTCAAGCACTGTGCTAGGCCCTAAGGATCCTGAGACAAAAATGAAGCAAATATTTGATCGCTGAGATACACTGAAGGACTGTTTTTACACTGATTTTAATCAGCTCATAGAGAGCCCTGAATGTCAAGCTGAGCCTGGGCTTAATGCAAGTGCCAATGACAGCCATTGAAAGTGCTTGAGCAGAAGAGGGTCTTTTTGTGATTTAGGAAAATTAATCCTTAAGCCTGTCCAAGATGGAGAGAGGGAAAGGGTTGTGCAGGGAGGCGAGAGCTTTCTCTAACTCTCCAAGGTTACCTTTCATCCATTCTGGATATTTTTGTTCAGTCATGTCCCACTCTCTGTGACTCTTTGGGGGCTTTTCTCGGCCAAGATACCGGAGTGGTTTGCTGTTTCTTTTTCCAATCATTTTACAGATGAGGAAACTGAGGCAAAATGGAGTAAGTGACTTGTCCAGAGTTACACTGCTAGTAAGTGTCTGAGGTCAGATCCGAACTCAAGTCTTCCTGACTTGAGGCCCAGGGCTCTGCCAATTGTGCTACCTGGCTGCTCCAATCTGAATATATTACTTCTTGTTATTTGTGCTGTCTTCCTTGTTAGAATGTAAACTTCTTGAAGGAGGAGCTCTTTTTTACTTTTCTTAGTATCACCTTAACTCCGTGCCTAGTACCCAGTAAGCTTAATAAATGTGCCTTGATGGATTGTTTTCTTCCCTCCTACTCAGTGCTTGAATTTATTACATTCAAATCTGGCTTCAAAACACTCCATGTGTGTTTGTTGGGATGCATCTGTTGTGTCAAAACAAAATGAGCAGATTCATTTTTTTAAAATCAGCTTCCCAGGCTGGTGTCCCACGGAAACCCCAAGGCTTCCATATTCTTTGTCAAGTGCAGGGGTCCTGCTATGGATAACTTTCTACTGACACCTCCCCAAAGCTGACTGGTCAGTCTACCTGCCCTTCCTCCTTCCCTCCTCTCCTTTTCCATCTTCCCTGGTGGCATCCCCTCTAATCTTCCTTCCTGCCCCTCTCCCACTCACCAGTTATGGTTGGGCAATGATCTCTAACAACTTCATCAAAGAAGGGAATGGAAGAAAGGGAAACCTCAGAAACTAGGGAACCATCCTTCACTGGAAGAAATGAGAATATGGTAGAAGAAGACTCTGGACCCCGGGGAGAGAGTTGATCTCAGTTTCCCAAAATCACTGCTCACCTCTTCCATTCCAGACTCTTCTTATCCTCCATAGGCTTCGAACTCTCCATTCAGTACCCTCCTATTTCTGTTCTGGGATGGGAAGGAATATGCTCATCAAAATCATGAAGGCACAAAGAATTAGAAATCAAAAGACAGAAGAGGATCATGATACAAATATGAGGGAAGGGAACATTTTTAAGCACCCTCTATATTCTAGGTACCATGCTAAGCATTTTACAAATATAATAAATAGATGAATAGAAGAATTGACAGATAGACAGACAGATGATAGATAGATTGATAGATAGACGGACAGATGGATGGAGGATGGATGGATGGATGGATGGATAGATAGATGATGGATGGATGGATGGGTGGATGGATAGATAGATATAGATGAATAGATAGAGATAGAGAAGAGATGGCAGGGTATTTAGTGTTTCCTCTGTGCCAGGTGCTGTGTCAAGCAGCACTGAGGATACAAATTCAAGCAGATGAGAGTCTCTGCCCTCAAAGAGCTTCCATTCTAATGAAGGAGCTAGGGAGGGTAGGTGAGGGGAGAGGGGGTAGTGTCTTGAAGTGACATCCAGACAAGATGAGGCAGTAGCTCCCCAAACAGAGGCGGTTTTCCAGAGTTCCAATGGAGATGAAAATGAAATTGATGACCTGAGAGTGGACCACAAGATAGGGAAATGCGAAGAGCCTTGGGCTTGTAGTTAGGTCTTGGGTTTGAGACTTGACCCTGACACTTAGTGAATGTGTAACATTAGGCCATAAACTCCCCACTGTGGGTCTCAGGGAATTCACCTATAAAATGAGGGATTTGACAAGGTTGGACAAAAGATGAAGAAATGAACCTGTCTCCCTTCTTGGCAGAGGTGGAAAGCTGGTGGTGACACACACTATCTATCCTGTTAGACTCAGGTCATGGATTGGTGAGTTTTACTGTGACTTTGTCTCCTTTCTTTTTCCCTCTTTATTTCAAGGAAAGTTTCCCTGGATAGGGAAGGGAAGAAGAAAAAATTCAGAAGTGAAGGTGGTATAAAAGGAAGACATTAATAAAAATGAAAAAAAAAGAATACAAGCACTTGATTTAGGTGGTTTCTAAGATCCCTTTCAGCCCTAATGTCCCAAGTCTGTGAGTCACACCATCCAAGTACCAGAACAGGCTAGCTTTGTCCTTCCTCTTGAGAAAGGGACTCCTAGTTCCCCCCTCTATTTGTCAACACAAAGGTTCCAAGAGTTCTGGGTGGGTTTGCATGTGGGCAGCTTAGCTCAGCAATTCCCAGGGTCTTTATTTGGGGGAAACAAGGGGAAAAGAGGATGTGAGATCTGTGAGGGAAAGAGGGAGGGAGGGAGGAGATGAGGGGGGAGGGAGATGGGACATGGTGTCCCGGGGCTCCCCTCCCTCCCCCATTGACCAGACTTCCTCCTGCCTTCTGAGGAGGGAAGCACCACTTCTGTGAACGGGCCTAGAGCCTTACAGCTCCATCCCAAGAGGCAGCAGCCCCCAGGTGAGACTGGGATTTCTCCCTCCCATCATCTTCCCAGGGTTGACTGGTTAGCATGACAATATCTTGAGGGAGTTGAGGGAACAGAGGGAGGGAGAGAAGGAGAAAGGAGGGAGTTTTCCCATCCATAAAATTATCTCTAGATTATCTCTAAGGACCTTTCAGCTCCAACAGTTTCTGTTCTGAGGTACCTCTCAGACCTGACAATTAAGTTCTAAGGTTCCTTTGGGCTCTGACAATTTCATGTTCTAAAGTTCTCCCAAGCTGACATTCTGTATGCCAAGAAAGATCCCTTCCAGACTTCATGGTCTATATTGTGACAACATTCTAAATGCCATCTCCCCATGGTCCTGAGACATAGCTCAGAGGCTCCTAAGAGTCTTACTGAACATAGGACTCAGTGGGGAGAAGAGTATTAAGGGTGGGAGGGCAAGAAAGGTGGGAGTGGGGAAAAAGAGTAGGTCTCATCTTTCTTTTTGAAGCTAAGAGCCTGGGTTCAGGGAGAAACCCCTTTCTTCTGGAGAGTGAGACTGCGGGGGAGGGAGCTAGAGGCAAGCAAATGAAGGGGTGACCCAGAGCTAGCCTAGCTCTGGCCAGCTGGACTCCCAACTTTGCCCTCCATCCCCCGTACTCCTGGTTGTTATTCTTGGGGATGGTAGAGCCTGGGAGTTTCCTCCTTCAATGGTGCTGGGTTTTCCACAGGATGGACATGAAGCTGCCTCATGGCAACAGCCTGAACTGGCTCCTGTTCCTTTTGGCCCTTCTGGGAGGGACTCAGGCTGACCCAGCCTCCAGCTGCTATGGGATCCCTGGAATGCCTGGCATGCCTGGGATTCCAGGGAAAGATGGTCGAGATGGAATGAAGGGGCCCAAGGGGGAACCAGGTAAGTCCCGTCAGCCTAAGGAAAGCCATTGGATGGGAAAGAGAAGAAAGAGGAGTGGGAGCAGAGGGAAGGGGGTGCCATGGGTTCCAGGGACCTTGCCTCAGTATACAATCTTCCCTGGTTCATGGGAGATGCTGCAGGATGATGCTAGCAGATGTTCAGCCCCTCGAAATGCAAACCTATCAGGGGGCTCTATTCCATGCTCCAGGTGCAGGAAGACTCTCAGAAGGCTTCCTTCCCTCTCCCCTGAAGGCACAGGACCCCATTTTGAAAGCTCAGAGGTGCCAGGGACTGTAGAAGAGAAGTGAGCTCAGCAACCCCTATCCCCCCGTTTTACTGATAAAGAAATTATAATTGAGACAAAAGACACCTTCTGTACAAGGTCATGGGCCCATTAAGTGACCAAGTGAGAGCTAGAACCCAGGGTCCTGCTCTAAAGGCACAGCAATGGTGTCATCTACTTATCACTACCAAACCTTGGGAAGAACAGGGACTCTGCTCTCTCCTCGTTCCTCCCCTGCCCTAATCTTAGTCATCAATTAAGTGAGGAGGGGAAAGGAGGGGGCCACAGCACTAGGGGACCAGAAAAGTATGGGAGTGGGATCTGACTAAAGACATCGGGGAAAGGGTAAGATTGAGGAAGATGTATGTAGTTAATTAAGGCTCTGGATCTGTATGGCAGGACATTAAGGAGAAAGGTTGGCCGCAGTGAGGGCGTAAGTCTGTTTGTGTGTGTTTATATATGTGTGTGTGTGTTTACAGTGTCCCTACGTGTGACTAAATAAGACAATAAATATGACACATAACGCTAATGCACACTCACTTGGAGGTTAAATGTCAATAGAAGATTCTGCATGTGTGTTGTGTATGTTGTGTATGTTGTATGTGTTGTGTGTGTGTTGTGTGCTGTGTGTGGTGTGTGTGTGTTATGTGTGCTGTGTGTGTGTCTGATAAGCTTGTATGTTTGTGCTTGTGTCCATGTGAGTGTGTTATAGGGGAGTCTGCATGGAGCTTTGTATGGAACCGTGTAACTTCATGTCAGTGTGAGACAATGCGCTCGTTCAAGTTTATATAACTGTGCAAGGTGTATGCAAATAATAAAATTAGCAATAATAACTATTAACAATAACACAGAGACATATAGAATGCTAAGGTGTACTAAGTAGTCCTACTTCTAATAACTCTTAGTTACAACTCACCTTTATAGAGAGATCTAAGGTTTACAAAGCCCTCTTTCCATATAAAATCTCATTGGAGCTGCACATCCCAAGGAGGTGGTGGCTATTATTTCCCCAGTTTTGCAGAAGGGGAAACTGAGGCTCAGAGAAGTTAGTGACTTACCCAGGGGCACACAGCTGGTAAGTATCGTAGGAGATAAACTTTGACTCCAGGTTCAAACATCTCTACTCAATACACTGTGTAGTCTGTCTGTCCATTTATCATTCCAAGTGTTCTGAGCTGTGGTGATCAGAAATGGTTTTATGGAGGAGGTGGACTGGGAACTGAGCCTTAGAGGATGGGCAGCATAGGGAGAAAGGGAGAAAAAGGGAGACTTCACTTCCAAGAGGGGCATGATGGGAAGTAACCATGTATAAACTCATGGCACCTCAAAGTTGGAAGGAGTCCAAGGGAAGGGTGGTGCTAGTAAATCCCGACCTGAGCAGGAACTTCTTTTATAGTAAGAGCATCAGGCATGAATTTAATGGATATAGAACTTTGAATATGGCATTTAATGACTAAGCCTTAGTTTCTTCATCTACAAAATGGGCATCAGAATACTCACGTTGCCAATCTCAGAGGAATGTTATGAGGAAAGCCCTTTATAGACCTTAGCACATTATAGGGATGTGCTAATTATAAATTATAATTTTGTAATTATTGTTGTTCAAAATAATAAGCAATGTTTCTAATAATGTATTCTGAGGTAGCAGCAACAATAACAATATATTTGTATAGCAGGTTAAGGTTTATAAAATGCATCCTCCTCATGACAGCCCAGTGAGTTTGACAGTATAAAAATTATTCTTCCCAGCCTACAGATTCCAATACTGAGGCTCAGAGGTACCATTTTACTTTGGTCTTTGTATGAACAGTGCCTAACACAATACATGGCATGTAATATATGTTTCTTAAATTCTCATTGATGGATTGATCAAACTCCAGTACAGCGATGTGCTCTCTGAAACATCCCATCTTCCCACAGGAATTCCAGCCATTCCTGGGACACGTGGACCCAAGGGCCAGAAAGGAGAACCAGGACTTCCAGGTCACCCTGGGAAGAATGGCCCCATGGGACCAGCTGGGCCCCCTGGTGATTCAGGCTCTCAGGGTCCACCAGGAATGCCAGGTACCCCTGGCAAATACAAGCTGAAGTACCAGTCGGTGTTCTCAGTGACACGGAAGACTCAGGAGTACCCAGAACCCAATAAACTGGTCAGATTCAACACTGTCATCACCAATCCTCAGGGGGACTATGATGTGACCACAGGCAAATTCACCTGTAAGGTGCCAGGTCTCTATTACTTTGTCTATCATGCATCCCAGACGGCCAACTTGTGCCTCTCCCTGTCTCTGAGTGGTACCAAAAAGGCCAACTTCTGTGACCATTCATCCAATAAAAAGCAGGTCACCTCAGGTGGGGTCCTGCTCCATGTGGCACTGGGAGAGGAGGTGTGGCTGGAAGCCAATGACTTTAATGGCATGGTTGGCATTGAGGGTTCTGATAGTGTCTTCTCCGGCTTCCTGCTCTTCCCAGACTAGGACCTCTGGATAGCTTGTCTAGTCTTCTCTCCGCCCATCATCTCCCTTGCTTGCCTCATGCTCTTCCTACAAATAGAATGAAAGCTCTTTTGAAGGCAGGGGCTGTATCCCCATGACCTGATACCTAGGAGACACCTAATAAATGCTTTTTGATTGATTGGAGAGTTCTCCTTCCTCCCTACCTATCAGCTGAGTCCTTCTGGTCTTACCTCTGCTGTCTTGATTTGGTCAGCCCATGCCAATCTCTCCCTCCCAGTTCATGGGACAGTCTGCCTCCCTAGGAGCTCTGAGCATAGACCATTCTGGGTTGGAGCGAACTGGTCATGCATTGCACTCCTGCCTCCACAATCCGGCCGGGAGCTTCTAGAGGGCAGACCCTGGACACATTAGTATTCAATAAATGTTGGTCATGCTGATGATGTCGAGGAGTCCTAAACCCTCTGGAAAGCCATCCTGGAAATTGTAAGGGGCCCTTGAGCGTCAAGGAGAATTGTTTGTTGGTTTATCCTTCAGATGTGTTTTAAGGGCATTTTTTTATTTGTTTCTTCTGCCTTTATTAAAGCTATTAATACTCAAAGCCATTGAAAATGTGTTTGAATTCTCACAAGTATGTTTGAATATGTAAGGATAGCCTGGAATGGTGGATATAAGTAGATACACACACATGTACACACACATATTGGTGTGATCTTGGGCAAGTCATTAAAACCTCTCAGAACTCTAGGCAATTCTCTAAGAATGTAAGATGCATAAAGGGTGCCAATTGGCACTGGTGGAGGGTGTATTCTCACCTGGGAGTTCCCTATACCAGTAAAATCACAAGTCCAGCCCCTATCCTTATATTTTAATGTGAATCTTGACTGGAGAGCTCACATAACAAATGACTAATCCATCATCCCAGAATCACTAACAGAGGTCTAATTAAGGCATCTGATTGTTGTTCTTCCCTGCAGTGCGCATTAACCAGGACACACAAAATACTCTCTAAGAGATATTAAAACTCATTCACCACCCTACAAGAGCCCTGATGGGTCAACTCAATCAACTAGAAAGATCTTGGTTTCTTGAATAGTAAAACAAACAAACAAAAAATCAGGGAGGGGGCAAGAGAGATGGTATATTGGATAAAGCACTGGCCCTGGAATCAGGAGGATCTGAGTTCAAATCAAGCCTCAGACACTATCTGACTGTGTGACCCTGGGCCAGTCAATTAACCTTGATTTCCTCAAAAAAAAGTCAGGGAGTAAAAGGATCTGCATTCTAGTCCAATCTTTGAGCTCTGACAGAACTGTATGATACTGAGGAAGGGAATAAGCATTTATACTGCACCTACTATATGCTAAACACTATGTTAAGTGCTTTATCAATATTACCTCATTTAATTCTCACAATAATCCAGGGGTATATGTGTTATTATTCTCCCCACTTTACAGTTGAGGAAACTGAGGCAGACAGAGGTGAAGTGACTTGTCCAGGGTCACACAGCTGGTAAGTGTCTGAGGCTGGATTTCAGGCTCAGTGCTCTAATCACTGCACCTTCTGGTCTTTGGCTTCCTCCTCTATAAAAGCAAAGGGCAGGACCAAACGGTTGCTTTATGGTCCCTTCCCGATCTGACAAGCCGTTCCTCTAGCTTCTGGGCATAGAAGGCCTTCATCCCTAGAGCACCACCAATTTCAGGCTAGAAAGGGACTCTAGAAACTGTCCCCCTGAGCCCTCTCTCTTTAAGATAGGGACAGATATAGATCTGCCATCCTAGTGGAAGAAGAAATTCCCAGGTGAGGAAAGTCCATCCACCAGTGCAGGTTAGGATATGTTTCTGGAGGTCTGCCTAGATCACTGAGAGGTTAAGGGACTTGCTTAATTAAGATCACACACCCAGGATGTGTGGGGAGATCTGAATCCAGCCCTTTTTCTATCTAATGACTCATCTTACTGTACAGATGGGAAGCTTGGAACACAGACACAGGATCAATGTCTCACTCCACATGACAAAGGTAGAAAATGCCTAAAAAAGCATATAAGCCAAGGTCCTCTGATTCCAAATCTTGCATTCTTTCCAGAAAACATACCTTGTCTCCAATATGTTGTGTTCTAAGGTTCCTCCCAGCCCTGACATCCTGTGTCCTAAGGACCCTCCCGCTTCTGACATTCTCTGTTCTAATGTTTCTCCCAGCTCTGACATTCTCTGTTCTAAGAGCCCTCCCAGCTCTGACATCCTGTGTTCTAAGGACCCACCCAGCTCTGACATTCTCTGTTCTAAGGCATCTCCCAGCTCTGACATCCTGTGTTCTGAGGTCCATTTGAAGTCTAACATTCTAACAATCTGACTCCCTTCTCCATCTCCCTTTCCTCCACCCCACTTCTCTACTATCCAGTGAAACAAGATATAAGAAACTTGTAGCCCTGAGTTTCAGCAGATCACAAATCCCTGGGTTTCTATGGAAGCCTTTGATGGTGAATTGATTTGCATACTCTAGGCCATGGTTCCATTGGGTTTCCAAATGCACTTTTGTCTGAACTGCCCTTGAGTTTCTGGAATGAATCCTAGATCTGACCCGCACCCCCCCAGCTGACATTCTTCTCTTGACCCTACAAAACCAAAGTCAACACTGGATGTTCACTAGAGTCAGGAGGGCTTAGGGCAAGAGGGAAAATGTGGGAAGGGAGAGGCTGGAAGGAGATAGAAGGTTGGGATCTGGCAACACCTTAGATGGGGGCAGAAAGTGGAAGAGAAAGTTGTGTTTTGAGCAGAAGCCAAAATGCAATCCGTTTTCTCTCTCAGGACACATTCCTCCTTTGACTCCCTTTTGCTTTTCTGGTTCAATCTCTCTTCTCTCAAGTCCTTAGCACTGTCTTCTGTTTTAAGTCACTTCCACCTCTGCCATAGAAATACAATGAACCTGAGAGACCATGTAGTTAAACTGCCTGAGAAAACTGGGGCACCGTGAGGTTACATGATTTACCTAGGGTCACACAGTTAATGTCTGCGGTAATATTTGTACAAACTAATAATGCCCTATTCACTGTGTTATGATGCCTATATATGCTATATGCCAAGAATCATCGAGATTCTGACATTCTGTGTTCCAAGGGCCCTCCCTCCCCAGCTCTGGCATTCTGTGTTCTAAGGGTCCTTCTAGGCCTTGTATTCCATGTTCTAAGGGCCTTCCCAGCTCTGACATTCTGTGTTCTAAGGGCCTTCCCAGCTCTGACATTCTATGTTCCAAGGACCCCCCTCCCCAGCTCTGACATTTTGTGCTCTAAAGGCCCTCTCAGCTCTGGCATTCTGTATTCCAAGGACCTTCCCAGCTCTGGCATTCCATGTTCTAAGGGCTTTCTCAGCTCTGACACTCTGTGTTCTTGAGTCCCTCCTAACTCTAATGTTCTCTAGTCCTCTGATCAACAAATTTCAAATTTCTTACTGCATACAGATAATGACTAGAGAGAGAAGGGAATCACTTGGGACCTGTCAGGAGGTGCCAAGTAGGGAAGGAACACAAAGATAAGTGGTTTCAGGGGAAGAGAACTGACAAACAACTAAATTCCCATTTTTGCTCTGGTTTTTTCCTGAGTACCAGACATATAGAGAGATGGTCAGACACAGGTCAGAGAATGGGGTCTTCATTTGCATGGCTGGAACAGGGAGTGTTGGGCCAAAGAACGGTTTCGATTTCCCTGTCTTCTTCAGAAGATCTTGAGGACGGATGGCCTCTTGAGTAAGGGACTGAAGTCAAGGCTTTAGTCCTTTTGACCACCCAACTGCTGCTGAGCTGGCAGAAAGTTACACCCCAAAGCCGCAGGGTCAGTCCATTTGCTATAAATATCTAATTGGACTTCCACAACAGGACCTGAAACTGCTTGATGGAGCAGTAATGAAGAAGGGGAAAGGGAAAGAGGGTGTGGGGCTGCAGCCTGGCTCTCTGCCCTTGGGGGTGGGGGAAAGGAGAGTGGACACTTCCCCTTAGAGCTCAATGCAACCAGATTCCAATGACAAGACTCCTGTCACCCTTGGGACCTCCTCAAACTGCAAGGAACTGACCTTCCCAGGTAAGCATAAGATTCAGTGCCATAATGGGGATACTGAGTCCCAGTTGGGAGTAGGCATTTGGGGATACTGAGTCTCAGTAGGGAGTAAGAAGGGCAGGCATTTGATCCGTAGATCTAGAGATCATAGAATATTAGAAATGGAAAGGACTTTAGAACAGAGAGCTGGGAAAGATCTCAGAAGATAAAATAGCAGAGCTACAAAGGACCTTAGAATATACACCTCCTGGGGATGGGACGGATCACAGTCCATCATCTCATTTTACAGACTGTAAAACTGAGACCTACAACTTTTAGTTAATGGAAAAGTGGGCACTAGGACCCAGGTCTCTCAAGCCCCTATTTCTGTATTCTCCCTAGCTTTAGCTTAGAGGATTGAGCATTCTGTACGCTCCTACTCTCATCCTTTCTGATTTTGGTTGGAACTCAGAATTACCAGCTTCCTGAGAAGTCTCTCTTCTTGCCAGTTCCAAATCTTCTGAAGATAACTCTTTTCTTTCTCTAGCACTCTACCTCCAGCCCCCTGATGACTGGGTCCTGTTTAATCTTATTGTTTTATAACACTCAGACTCTGACCTCTCCTGAAAGAGACAGGGACTACCTGTCGAGAGAGATTAATAATTGGTCATCACAGAAGCCAGGGCTAGTAGAAATAACAGAGAAATGAAAGGTACAAGATCTGAATTCTCATCCTGGACTTTACCACTAACTTTCTGTGTAAACTTAAGGAAGTCACTGACCCTTCTCGGGCCTCAGTTTCTTTATTAGTTAGGTGACAGGGTCTTGGAGGTTCCTCCCAGTTACACCAGTCTAAAGCAATCACGTAATATGTCTGAAACATAACTGTAATGTGAATAGATTGCTTTGACAATCCACATTTTCAATGGGGCTAACACAGACCCCTCAACATAATTTCTTCAGGACTAAAATACAACCAGAAGAACTAGAGGGAAGGAGAGCTGGATTTTGCGTCAAAAGACATTGGCTAGAGTCCTGACTTCATCATTTCCTAATTATGTGGGGAGGGGAATAAACATTCATTCAAACGACCTACTCTGTGCCAGGCACTATGCTAAGTGCTTTATAAATAACTACCTTATTTGATCTTTGCAACAACCCTGTAAGTTAGGGACTATAATTGGCCCCATTTTACAGTTGAGAAAACTGAGGCAGACTGAAGTTAAGTGTTTTTCCCAGAGTCACACAGCTAAGTTTCTGAGACTGAATTTTAACTCAGGATTTCTAGACTCCAAGCTCTAATATCAACTAGCAAGTGACCCTGAGCAAATTGTTTCCAGTCTCCAGGCAGGTTTCAGTTTACCCATCTATAAAATGGGGACATTAATACCTTCACTACCTTAATTGCAAGGATCTTATGAATTTTACATGTGAAAGTTCTTTGTAAGGGAAACCACCCAACTCTCCCAAACTCTCCCAAAATTCTCCTCCAAAATGCTATATAATTATGACCAGAAGAAGAAATGAGAAATGTATCTCTCTGTTTTCCTTGGGAAGGTGGTAGACTTATACTATTAGATTTCATTGATTTATGACTTAGTTTTGATAATAAGTTTTTCTGCCTCTTTTTAAATTCTTTGTTACAAGGGACAACTTTCTAGGGGAGAGAAAAGTGAAAGTGGAAGTGTAAACCTATAATAAGCTATCAATGAACAGTTAAAAACATTTTTTAAAGAAAGTACATCATCACCTAACAGAAATGATGATAGACTGGAGAAGGAAGGAGGGAAGAAGGGATGGAAGGAAGGAAAAGAAGAGAAAAAGGGAAAAGAAGAAGCAGAGAAGAAGTATTCAGAAACAAAACGAGTACACATGGGCTAAGGTTTCCAAGAGGCTGGCTGCAGCTCAACATGAAGAAATCAGAGCTCTACCTGGGCTGGGCTGGGCTGGGAAGTAGTGAGTTCTCCCTTACTGGGGATCTTCAACTGAAAGTGTAATGTCCACTTGTCTGGAATGTTGGCAAGAGGACTTTTGCTCAGATACCTGTCAGACTACAGAACCCTGAGGTCCCCCTTAGACTGTAACCTCCTTAAAAGGAGGAATTGTTTCATTTTGGCATAGATGGGTTTGGGAAATCTCTGAATCCCTCATGGCAAACAGATCTCACTGGAAACTGAAGGCTGGACAGCTCCGAGCTGACTGTTGGCATGACCAACCACAAGAGCAGGAGGAGAAAATACCTCCTGCCTCAATTCTCTCCCACTGGAGTCAGGGAGATAAGACCAAGCAGGGAGATAGTGGGTCCCCTGTTCCTGGAGGTCATTAAGTGAAGGCTGGATGACTATTGATCCAGGTGAGTGGAGAGTGAATTCTTGCTCAGGTAAAGGTTAGGCTAGTCTCTCCTCCTGCCCTGAGATTTTGTGACTAATGTTCAGCAAGTTTTCACTAAGAACCTGCTACGATGTGCCAGGCACTGGGCATAGAGAGACAAAAATGGAAGCCTGTCCACAGGGAACCCACAGTCTATTGAACAGATAATGATACAGGACAGTGTCTGATATAGGAGACATGAGAGGTACAGATAGTAAGTACTCAGAGCAGTGACAGAGCAATTAAGGAGGGGCTGTCATCATGGAGGAGGTGAGTGTGAACTAAGGGATGTGGAGGCACAGAGAGAGAGGGAGGAAGGCATTCTGGAGAGAGGGAAAGGGACAAGCAAAAGCATGGGGGTAGAAAAAGATATTAGGAGACTAAGATGTCTGCAGAGCATTTATATTGGGGAGAATTATATAATGTTAGAATTTAGATCTGGAAGGAACCTACAACTCAAAGTACAGCTAGAAAGTACTTAGAACACAGGATGTCAGGCGTGGGCCTTAGAACAGAGAATGTAAGAGCTGGGAGGGGCTTTAGAACACAGGATGTCAGAACTGTAATGAACTTTAGAACACAGAATATCAGAGCTGGGAGGGCCCTTAGAACAGAGAATGTCAGAGCTGGGAGGGTCCTTTAAGAATTCAGTTCAAAACCCACCTTCTGTAAGTAAGCCCATTCTCATATCCCCAGGGGTTTGAACCTGCCCTTTCAAAATATCTTTCCACCTAGTCTGAATGTATCTTATATGGACCTAGTTATTTACGTGGTGGCTTTCCCACTAGAATATAATCTCCTTGAGGGTAGAAAGGATCCTGTCCTTACCTTGTATGCACATAGGTATAAATACCTGCTCATTGATTGATATTTGTTGGCTGGTAATGCTGAGGATCTTTTTTTCTCTAACTGAAATGCCTAGCATCAGAGAAAGTCACCCTAAACTGTCTATCCACACTTTTTGGGTCCCCTAAGAGCTGAGGAAAAAAATTTTTGTGTGTGCTTGTATGTGTATGTTGTATTTATCTGTATGTCTATGTGTGTCTGCTCATCCCTTTAGGAGGCAGCAGTGACAAAGTAGAGATGAAGATGAAACCTTTGGAGTGGGCACTGGTAGCATTGCTCCCACTGGCCCTGGCTGTCATCACACTGGCTGAGCAATCTTGCACTGGGCACGCTGCCATCCCAGGGATTCCTGGAATACCAGGGGTGGCTGGCCCCAATGGCAAGGATGGCAACCCTGGAATAAAGGGAGAGAAAGGTAAGAACAATATCTATGACTTGAATTATTGGAGAATTTCCCTCCCCCAACCACCTCCCTTCTCTCCAGGCCTTCACAAACTTGTTCTCCATCTACAAACACCCTAGGGAACATGAGTCAGGGAATTAATTCCACTGGAGTAAGGTTGAGGGAAGGAATGATTTCTGTCTGTTTCTCTCCCCCCCAAAAAAGAAGCCATGAATCAACAGTATAGCCACGTATGAATGGTATAGTGAGAAAAGATCTGATCTGGGAGTCCTTGTCACCCCCTACAGCTAGCTTGCTATATTTCTTTGAGCAAATCATTTCCTTTCTCTGACACTTAGTTGTCTTAGCTGTCTGATAAGAGGGTTGGGATAAGGTTTCTTCCACTTGGAACATTCTTTGATGCCTTCCACCCCTAATGCCCTCCCATTTCTAAATCCATAACTGTAATATTCTATGTTCTAATGTCCCTTCCAGCTTTAACATGTTGTGTTATAACATTTTATGTTCTTATGCCTATTCTAATTTCAGTATCCCATATACTAAATTCTATTTTCTTTCAATTTATATCATAAATCTCTTTCTGGCTCTAATATTCCATGTTCTAACTTCTCTTCCTGATGTGACACTGTTCTGTGTTCTAATATAATACAGCTCTAAGATCATTTCTAGCTTTAACATTCTGTGTTCCAACACTTCTTTCCATTCTTCTGATTTAAGCTCTGGTGGCTGACTTCCTACTGAGGGCCCTTCTGTCTCATTTCATTTTTTAAGGGTGTGTGGAATGATTAAGTGATTCTCCCCCAGGTCTATGAATTTAACCACTTTTCTTTGTTTTGTCAGGACTGCCAGGAATATTGAGCGATTCTGGAGAAATTGGGGAAAAGGGAGATTCTGGGAACCCTGGAAACCCAGGAAAAGTTGGTCCAAAGGGTCCCATTGGCCCCAAAGGCATACCTGGGCTTTTGGGTCCCCCCGGACCTCCAGGGGAATCCGGAGACTATGGCAACATAGTGAAGTCAGCCTTCTCTGCCTCAAGAACCATCCATGCTCAGCTGCGGAAGGACCAGGCCATCCGCTTTGACCGGATAATCACCAGGGAAGGCAGTGATTATGAGCCCCGGAGCGGCAAGTTTAGTTGCCGGACCCCAGGTCTCTACTACTTCACCTACCATGCTAGCTCCCGGGGCAACCTGTGTGTCATCCTGATCAAGGCAAGCCGAGGTGCCGCCAAGGAACGAGTGGTGACCTTCTGTGACTTTGTCTACAATACCTTCCAGGTCACCACAGGGGGAGTGGTCCTCAAGCTGGTAGAGGGTGATTCTGTTTGGCTGGAGGTCAATGACAAAAATTCCATGGTGGGATTGGATGGAGCCAATAGCATTTTCTCTGGGTTCCTGCTTTTCCCTGATATGTGACCTGCTAACCCTAATCCTGTGTCTCTACTTTCCCCCTCACTGAGTTCCCACTCCCGCCCCACCAACTATTTCGACTCCACATAAAAATAAAGAATTTTAGAGCTACAAAAGATCTCAGAACACAAGATGTCAGAGCTGGGAGGAACCTTAGAATATAGGTTTTCCAATTTTCCAATTACCATCTAATCTAAGGCACCTTTGGCTTTATGATATTGAACGTCAAAGATGGAAAGAAACATAGAATGCTGGAGAAGAAAAGGACCTTAATGATCATTTCTTCCAACCCCCTTATTTTGCTGATTAGGAAACTGAGGCCCAGGGAAAGAATTAATTTACCTAAAGTCAAAAAGTAGCAGAGCTGAGTTCCCTAAGTCCCACTCTGCTTCATTCCTGGTTAGAGGACTATAGGTCTACTGAGCCTTAAGACGAGGTTTTCAGGGTCCACGGAGGCACTTTGTTTTGCTGCATTTGTAAGTCTTTAGATATATTGGCTAGCTGCTTAGCAGAATTTGAGATGTTTTAAGCAGACCATCCCCTCCCTGCTCTACCACATAATTCACCCCTCCTCTGCATATTACACAATTAGAGTTTATTCCCTGCTAAATCTCTCTTTTATAGGATTTTATAAGAGAGGGAGTCTACAGTCCCTAACTTTCCAGTATGAATATATTTTTCAACTCCTGTCCCTTATTTACCAAAGAGACAAAGTATTTAGGAAAAGGAAAGGTGCAAAAGGGACCAGGTTGACATGGCTCTAGGTACATTCTACCATCGAAAACATGTTCACTTTGGAGATATAAAAGCCCAGACCCAAGGAATAGAAGCACTGGGTGTGTCCTGAGAGATGAACCTGTTCAATGCCTTCATTTCACAGATGAGAACGTTGAATCCTAGAGGAGAGAACTTTAGATCTGAACTTGGTCCAAGGTCACCCAGCAAAGTCAGTGATAAAATTGGAGCTTGACCAGTTCTTCTGACCCCAAGTCCAAAACTCTTTCCATTATACCAGACGTCTTTTAACTTTCCCAGATTGTTTCTTTAAATCCTTACCTATTTCCCTGAGCAGTAAAAACCCTCAGAATGTTAGACCAAGCTTCTGTGTTTGTGTGTTTGTGTCTGTGTGTGAAAGGAAAGAGAGAGATGTAGAAATCTGAGTTCCATATTGAAGAGGTCCTAGATCAAAAAAACCTTCTCTAGAGAGATGGAGTGGTGGCTGTAGCTTTTACAGAGCAGAGAACTTAGGGTTCAAAGGAGAGAAGAAAGAGGAATTCAAGCTGTACTAGGTTTGAGCAGCTAAATCCAAGGCTTGGGGAGATGTTCAGTCTCTCTCACTTAACTCTTTAATTGAGTAGCAATTTCTATGTTCCCAGTGATGTGTGGAGTCTTAATTCTGGTTGTACCAGAAAAGAAAAATTAAAACCCCACCTTATGTATTACATACAGTGATATTGATGAGGAACATTGTAGTGTTCTAAAATTATTTTTGAAATGACTTTTGAAGAACCTACGATTGTCTTTGAGGAGAAAGGGGTATAGAGATTTCTAGGAAAGCAGTGTGTGACAACAACAAAAATTACAAGAAAGGGGAACATCTTGTCAATCTTTTAGCATGGAAACTATAAGGTAACAAGTGGTTATTCCTTCAGAAAAAAGAACCTATTCATTCAAGCAAAGATGATGACAGGTAATGCTGCCATTGAAAGGGCATTGCCTCATACATAGTGAAACCTGGGTAAGACCTTAATTTAGATAGGCCAACATCTTCCACTGAATTCTGGGCCATTGCCAGTCTTCTTGACTTAGGTCTTGCCACTGACTTTCAATGACTTTAGAGGACAAAGTGAGGCTGATGACTTTGTGCAGCTTGGCCTCACTTAAATCCAATTCACTCAAAAGTTAAGACATCACACTCATGATGTCATTGGTCCTCTTTGAGAAGGAAGGATGAAAGCAACAATAAAAAGTATTAAGTATAGTTTGTTAAGTATAACTTTCCTAAAGAAAGAAATCTTTCCAAAGGGTATTGAACTGGAAGTTTCTGTAGAAAATAAATGAACCTAATATGATATAGGGCCTAATTTAGATAAGCAGAAATTCACCTATCAATAACACTTAGCATAGTCATTCTAAGCTGGGGTCGATGAACCCACAAGAGACCTGAGAATAGATTTCAGGGGGTGATGAACTTGAATGGGGGAAAAATTATCTTTATTTCCCTTCACCTCCAACTGAAACTTAGCATTTCCTTCAATTATTTGAAGACATGATTCTTAGAAAGACTGTAAAGTTTTGCCATTCTGCCTAAAGGGTCCATGACACCAAAAGGAATTAAGACTCACCCCCCCCCAACTTGAAGTCTTAAAAGGAGTGATAGTGGTAACCTGGGGTGAAGTGTTGTTGTTTAGTCATGTTTTCCTTAACGTCTGATTCTTCATGACCCCTTTGGACATTTTCTTGGCAAAGATACTGGGGTGGTTTTCCAGTTCCTTCTTCATCTCATTTGACAGAGGAGGAAACTGAGGCAAACAGGATTAAGTGACTTTCCCAGGGTGACCCTGCTAGTGTTTGAGGCTGGATTTGAACTCAAGTCTCAGCACTCTATCCACCTAGGTGTATCAACCAATGAAAAAGTCACCCAGAACACTGATCAAATCTCAGTGGTTTCACAGAAACAGAAAGTTGGGTCTTCAGAAGTTATTTCCTCCAATCTGTGCCTGACAAAGAACTCCCCCTATGACAGAGCCAACAAATGGTTGTCCAGTCTTGGTCTGAAGTCCTCCAGTGAAGAAAAGCCCACCACCTTCCTAGGTAGACCATCCCACTTTGGGCCAGCTCTCCCTGTTAGGAAGTTTTTCCAAATGCTAAGCCTAAATTAGCCTCTTCCACTCCCCCCGTTGCTGCTTCTTCCTTCTGTGACCAAGCAGAAAAAGTATAATCCCACTTCCACACAACAGTCCACCAAATACTTTTAGACAGCTCTCCTGGTGCACACATTTCCTGAATAAGTCTTCTCTGCCTTAACCATTCCCACTGCCTTCAACCAAGAGTCAAATGAGATGATCTCAAGGCCCTACACTATCCTGTTTGCCTTCCTGGAGGCCCCATCTTATCAACATTCTTCCTAAAAGGGAAGTTCAGAACTGTACCCTGCACTCCACCGGGGTCTGACCAGACCAGAGGGCAGACACTTTACCCAACATCCCCTGCAACAAATATGCAAGCATCTAGGTGTCCCAAGTCATGACCACAGTGCTGGAATTATGCAGAATTTCAGTAAGACACAGTGTCCTTGCCCTCATGGAACCCACAGTATGGTAGAGAGCTAGGACACATCCAGAGAATTTTCATGCAAATTTCTAGCTCTGTAATGTCATCCTGGTGAATTTTAGGATTTAGACTAGAAGGAACCCTATGGGTCACTGAGTCCAACCACCTCATCTTACAAGTGAGGAAACTGAGGCCCAGAGAAATGAAGTGACTTGTTTGCTATCCCACAGCGATAGAGGCAGGACCCTAACCCAAATTTTCTGACCTGATTGGGAAAGTCATATCCCCTCTATGGGCCTCAGTTTTCTCCCCTAAGGGCATTGGACTACATGATCTCCAAATCTGAGAGATGTCATGAGTCTAGAAACAAGAAGATTTGGTAACAAATTAGATATATGAAGTGGGTGCAAATGAGGAACCAAGGACAACATCTATGTTGTGAGCCTTGGTAATTGGGAGGATGGCACCTTGGACAGTTCCTTTGGCAATAATAGGAAAGGAGGAAAGAGAATGAATTCTGTTTTGTATATGTTGAGTTTGAGATGCCTATAGGACATTATGCAACAAAGACTTCAGAAAGGGCAAGAAGAATAAGGATTGAGAAAAGGCCACCAGGGTTGGGAATTCAAAGGTCAATTAGTTTTTGCAGATGATTCTCAGAGCTATTTCTCCAGCCCTAACCTCTCCCTTGACCTCTAATCTAACATCTCCAGCTGTCTTTTGGACATCTCCAACTGGATGTCCCTTAGACCTCTTAAACGGAACACGTCCAAAACAGAATTTACAGCCTTTCCTCCCAAGCATTCTCCTTGATAACAGGATTTTGCTGAGCCAGTCTCTAACCTGAGAATGACGAAACAGGCCAGAGACAAAGTGCCAGTAATCAGGTAGCCATTTAATTAGTTAGTTTCATTATGAGGAACAGATTTGCAAATTGGGAATTCTCCTGATCAGAATTCTACCTTGCTGAAGTGAAGACAGAGATTATATACATAAATCACAAGTGTGAAGAAAGAGGAGGGAAGGTGGATTACAAACAGTTGTTTCCAGGGCCAGGGTGTTTTCCCACAATAAACCCACAAGTGGAAGACAACGCAACAGTTCAAGAGTCCTGTGGGAGCAATATTGCTTGAGTTCTTGAGGGTCATTACTTGGTGGATCACAGGACCAGAGTTCTGTGATGGGAACAGATTCTACAGTCTTTGATTGATTTCTCTTCAGGTACACAGTCAGAAGGATGACAGTGATTGTGAGCCTTGTCAAAATTTGATTGATCAGTTTAAGCTGCATTGTGACTCACAAGATGGAAAAGACAAGTCTGAAAAATCTAATCTATTAGCATATTCATTACACATATCATATCAATTATTATAAAAATCCTAATTCCCTTCCCTTCCTCTTCCCAGATTTCTATTACTGCTGAGATTACCATTCATGTAGGTTCAAAACTCATGGAGGTATCATCTTCAACTCCTCACTCCCTCAACTCCTCACATCCAATTTGTTGCCAATTTTTTTCATTTCTACCTTTATGACATCTATCATGTGTGCCCATACCATGTTAGGACCAGGTTGCTGTTCAGTCATTTTTAGTCATGTCTGATTTTTCATGAATGCTTTTTGAGGATTATCTTGGCAAAGATACTAGACTGGTTTGCCATTTCCTTCTCCAGTTCATTTTACAGATGAATAAACTGAGGTCACCAGGATTAAATGACTTGCCCAGGATCACACAACTAGGAAGTATCTGAGATCATATTTGAACTCAGAAACATAAGTCTTCCCAACTCTAGGCCCAGAACTCAGATTAATTTTCCTTAAAAGTCTATCCCTGGGACCTCATTGGCCTTTGTCTCCATTGTCGCCTAAGGGCACTAAAATGTCCCACTCACATAGTGTCAAAGCCTTTTCAACTTGTGGATGTCTAAAGATCATGTAACTCATCATGCACTCCATTCTGACCTGATGAGCTTCTCTGCAAACTCACTGTACCCTTACTGCTGTACTAAGCAAAGTGAATCTTCCTTTTGTTAGCTGTTCAATTACTTACAAATATTTAATTTCATCCCAAAATTGAACCTGAGCTGAGAGGGCAATGTGTTAGGCGCTCCCCTAACTAGCCTATTTCTTCTCTCCTCCACTGACACTGCCCTGATGCAGCCCCTCATCACCTCACACCTTAACTGCTGCAATAGCCTTCCGGCTGATCTCTGTGCCTCATGTCTCTCCCCATTCTAGCCCATCCTCCATTCAGCAACCAAAGTGATCTTCCTAAGGCACAGGTCTCACCACCTACCTCAGTAAACTCCATTGGCTCCCTATTACCTGGAATCAAATACTCTGTTTGGCTTTTAAAGTCCCTTACAATTTGTCCCCTTTCTACCTTTCCTGCCTCCTTACATCTTCCTCCCCTCTGTGTACTTTACAATCCAATATCTCTGATCTCCTTGATTTTCCATTCAAAGGACACTCATCTCCCAGCTCCTCAAGATTAAAACTCTCCTTCCTCATCTCTGCCTCCTGGCTTTCCTGGCTTCCTTCAGGTACCCATTAAAGTCCTACCTTCTTAAAGATCTTCCTTAATCTTAGCCAGTAATAGTCTAGGAAAGAACTAAGGAGTGAACCAACTCATAGAAAGGACAAAGAACAAAGGACAAAGACAAAGATTTGGATCCTAAGGTAGAGGGAAACATGAAGTGGTAAAGATGATGACTTCTGCCTGCATTGCTTGATAAGTACACCAACTCCAGTGGTTTTAATGATCGCTGTGAGATTGTTTCCAATTTATTCTGTTTAAATTTTATTTATATGTAATTGATTGCATGCCCCTCCCCTCCCCCATTAGAATGTGAGATCCCTGATGATAGGAACTGTCTTTTGCCTTTCTTTGTATCTCCAAGACTTTGCATGATGCCTGGCACACAATGGGGATTTCATAAATGTCTGTCTTCCTTGACTTCACTAGACTATAATCAGATAGAGAAATTCCAGAGTTCAATATGAGGGGCACTCTTTTGTTTTAGATCATTAATGATGGCAAGGGCAAATATATGACCTTGTGTGCAGCTGTGGTGGAGTGGAAGAATGGATCATGGAAATGAGTTCATCAAGGAACTGAGAAGTTATGGTTTTTGAGAGAATATCAATATTGAGGTTGAAGTTTCCTAGTAAGAGATCAGGAGGTGGGATACAGAGCCAGACTGTGCCAGACATTGGATTCATTGAGGAGAGGAGATTGTCCTGTGGCTTAATAGATAATAGCTATGAGACACTTACTAGCTTCCTGACCATGGGCAAATCATTTATCCTCTCTTAGCCTCAGTTTCCCCTTAAGTAAAATGGGAACAATGATAGCACCTCCCTCCCAGGGGTTGTTGTGAGGATCAAATGAAGTAACATTTATAAAGTGCTTTGCTGTATAAATTTGGGCAGCTAGGTAGGGTAGTGGATAGAGCACCCTGGGCTTGGATTCAGGAAAACTCATCTTCATGAGTTCAAATCCAGTCTCACACACTCGTTGTATGACCCTAGGCAAGTCACTTCTCCCTGTTTGTCTCAGTTTTCTCATCCATAAAGAGAGCTGGAGAAGGAAACGGCAAACCGGTATCTTTGCCAAGAAAACCCCAAATGGGGCCACAAAATATCGGAAATGACCAAACAACAAAAATTGCTCAATAAATGCTATTATTAATATCATTCTTAGCTATGCCAGTGGATCATATGTTATGGCAGGCTTTCCCACACTGGAAGATTTTTGAATATGTTTCAAGAAGAGCACTGGCTAAGTGTGGAGAGATTCCCCTTAGAAAGATGGTATCAAGGTAATGAATTATTTGGCCATTGTAGACCATGAGAAAAAGAAAAAATTTTAAATATCCCTCAGTCCAATGCAGATCCCTTTCAGTTTCACAGTGAGGATAATGGAGTAATGGAAAAGAGGCCAGAGGGAGCCAAGATGCACACAGTTTTTAGGCCATCTGTTAACAATTGGTACCCAAAAACATGCAATCTTTATCTAATAACCAATGAATTCATATACATCTAGAGGAAGCGAACCACATCAACATTGAGGAGAGAAGTTAAGTTGCAACTAAGTAGAAAGATAGAGAGGAAAAGAAAAGATCTGGATTCATCTGTGCCCAATCTATAGCATCTGATTATGTAGCAGGCTCTGTACTAAGTGCCGAGAATACAAAGAAATGCCAAACTGTGCCTGCCCTCAGGGAGCTTACGTTCTGATGGGGAGACAATATATGCATAAAGAGACACATAAACATACACACAGAGTAAATGGAAGGCTATCTTAGCCGGGAAGGCTCTAGCAGCTAGGGAAATCCAGAAAGACTTCCTGCAGAAGGTAGTTCTTGAGCTGAGTCTTCCTTGAGAAGTCAGTGATTCTAAGACTCAGGGAGGGAGCAGTTATGAGGGACAGCCACTGAAATGGTATGGAGGTGAGAAATGGGGTATTAGCAAATAGGTCAGTGTGCAGTGAAGGCTGGAAAAGTCAAAAGGGACCACATGGTGAAGAGTTTAAAATGCCAAATAAAGGAGTTTACATGGGATATTGGAGATGAGAGGCAGCCCTTGGAGCCCATTGTTCAAGGAAATGACATGGTGACACCTACAATTTAAGAAGAGGATAATTTCACATGACAATTGGTTATCTTATCTTGCAATGTTCAGGACAAACATAAGGAAAAGCTACCATGGAGATGATGGTGGTTTAGGCACTAATATCTACTGGAGTAAAGAAACAGAGAAGTGGGGAAAGAGACAGAGAGAAAGAGAAAGAGACAGAGACACAAAGACACAAAGATAGAGATTCTACAATAAACTTGATGAGATCCTATAAACAAATTCAACATAGATTTTGCTACTACTTATTAACTTCATATGCAAGTCAGCATGGGGGAGAATGATGAAACATACATTGGGAAATATGGTTCAAGTTTGAGAAATTAAAGAGACCAAAGGCTCGAGAACAGTCAGAAGCCTCATGTCTATATCTCATGAATACATTCTTCCAGATAGGAATAGAGATGACATCTGTAATCTCATTGACATAGGGAACTCTCAAGTGTAGAAATTCCCTCTCCTAGTGTAGTTTCCTAGAACACCTAGAGAATAAATTATTCAGGTTTTTAAAAGAGAGTCAAAAGGCATTAGTCCTTGTGAGAACCCAATCTTAAATGGACGATATGTGATTGATACTGTGGGTATCATGTTAGAATTGACTGCCAGTGTGCAATCAGACCATCATTTCATTTGGGCAAAGGTCAAAATCAGCATCAAATTAGAAGGATAAAAGTTGAGAAAACAGTATTGGGTAAAATTGAATATAGCTTCACCTTAACCTATTCAGATGAGGTCCTAATGTCCCACTACACAGAAGCCAATAGAATCAAGAAACTTCTTTGGCCAGGAGATATTTGATATGAGAGAGAAACAGAGACAGAGAGAAAAGGAAAGAGGGAGAGAGAAAGAGAGAAAAGAGAGAGGGTGGGAGAGAATGAGGGGGTAGAGAGAGGGTGATGGAGACAAGAGAGAGAGAAAAAAGAGAGAGGAAGGGGTGGAGAGAGAGATGAGCAACAGCAGTTTAGAACAAAAACTCATTTGTTAAACTCTGCAAAGGGTGATGGCAGACGAGGAGTTTCACAAAACAGTGGAAAGCAGAGAAAGAAAAATAAGTCTGTAGAAAACTTGGCATGAAACCCAAATGAGCCACAATATCCCAAGAACATTCCTAGATGTAACTGGCAGGAGGACAGCAACAGACAGAAAATGGAACTGATGTCTCACTGTTTCTATAGCAAACTCATTTCATCACCAGTTACCATAGAACTACCTTGGTCCTCAATGGCGTTTTTCATTATAAGAAAGTAGATATGGTTCTTATGAGGATGGAGCCAAGAAGAGTCACTGGAGGGGTCCAAGTATACAGTGAGGATAAAGTCCACACTGCCTGAGGAGGTGCAAACTTGAAATCATCAAGAGGCTATTTTACAAACCATCTCAGGATGAATGTCTTACCTGCAAGGAGCCTCAGCATCCATCTAGTCCAATTCATATCTCAAAAAGAATCCCCAGAACAACACGTTAGACAAATAGACTTTCAATGAGGACCCACTATTAGCCAAGGCAAGTCATTCCCTTCTGAACAGCTATCACTGGAAAGAAATTGTTTCCATTATGAAGCCTTAATTCACCTCTTTGTAACTTCTCCCCATTGAGCCTAGGCTAGGCTCCCAGGAAACCAATGTCTTCAGGTTCCTGGAGGGAATGTGATTGTAAAGTTGAAAGGAATTGATAGAAGGGCACCACCAGGCATGAAACCTGCAGTTTAATTTGACCCCACATGGGAAATGTCACCCAGCCTAGACACAGAAAATATCGGCAGATGGATAGCTCCTTCTCGATTCTGCAGACAATGGTGCATGGCCATTCTTAGTTGGCAGAATGATTTATCTGTTTGATTCCAGTAATGAAAGAAATTGGCATGCTGACTAGGTTTGTGTCTCAACTTCTTTGAGGGACAAGTGGCATTCAACCCCCTAAGAATGAACAAGGAAGTTGACCCTCCTTGGGTCAAAAAGAATGTGTCTGGTCTCTCCCCTACACAATGACTTTTCAAATACTTAAACATTGCTCTCATGTCCCACCCGAGCCTCATCCTTTTTAGGCTAAATATCTATAATTCCTTTAAGCTAGTCCTACTATGTCATGGACTAAAGGTCCTTCACCACCCTGGTTGCCCTCCTCTGGACATGCTCCAGTTTGTCAGTGTCTCTCCTAAACCATGGTGCCCAGAACCAAACACATACTGCAAATATTGGACAGGGTTCAGTGGGACTATTGTTTCCTTATTCCTGACAGCTACATTTCTCTCATTGCAGCCAAAGTTAATGTTAAGATTTCTTTTTGGCTGCCAATTCACACTACCAACTCATATTAAGTTTTCTTGCAGCCTACTATAAACTCCAAATCTTCAGACAAATTGCTAATAAGCTACATAGGCTATCTAATCCTGCCTCCCCCATTTCAGACTTACTGTGTTAATTTCTTGAAGCAAGTGTATCACTATTGAAATTCGTCTTGTTTGATTCAACCCAATTTTTGAGCCTATCCAGATTTTTTTAGATCCTAGCTCTATTCCCAAGTGTGCTAACTATTTTACTTGGCTTTGTGGTATCTGTAAATTTATTAAACATTTTATCCATGTTTTTACTCACATTGTTGGCAAAAAAAAAATTATAAACAGCAGAGTCAAATACAGAGCCCTGGGGTGCTCTATTGAAGGGCTCCTTCCAAAGTGACATCAAACCATTAATGACTACCATATTACTCTCATCATTCAATGGGATCCAAATTTAATGACTTGTACTATGTAATCTAGTCCACACTTCTTCATCTTTTCCACAAGAACTGCATGAATTCATTTGTCAAAAACTGTGCTAAAATCTAAGTAAGATATGTGTGTATGTAAACATGCACTTTGTGTGTACATATGTACACATGTGTGTCTATGCATGCATATGTGCACGTGTATATATGTATATAAAATATTTCCCTTTTCTATTGGTTTAGTAATCTTTCCCAAAACATGAAGTAAGGTTAGTCTGCCATGACGTTTTTGGCAAAATCATGTTGGGGGGTTTTTGCGTGTGTAATCGTCAGTTCCTTATGTAAATGGTCACTTATGTATTGAGTATTCTGGCCTTACTCTGTCAGAGAAAGAGCTGGCTACATCTTCCTTCTCCAAGTTCTAGGGATACACTTGAGTAATTAAGGATGTCTTTTCTCTAGTGCTAGCAACTGGAGTGCCAATGTTAGCTACCAGTGATTAACACCTCAGTTCCATTTAACCAATTAACATTAATCCATTTACAAATAGATATTTAATTCAAAGATATAGCAAGAACAGGAGTATAAAAATTCTACTCCCCTCCCCTCAAAAAAACCTTCAGGCTCCTATAACACCTCATTCTCTATGGAACGACAATTCAACGCATGAGTCCCACCAAATTCACATACAAATGCAGCATCTAAGTTGGGGGAGCCCTTGTTTTAGCTCCTTCTGAACTGGGTCATGAAAGTTAGACCATAATTTTTGGTTCCTCAAAACTAGACTGACTGACTGCAAACCTTGGCACAAACTCAACTCTCAGACTCCCTAGTGGCTTGCTCTCCTCAGCTTTTAAACTCATAATGTCATAGCCTCCGGTCTTCTTCTCCTAAGACAAAAGAAGAAGCACCAAGCCAAAGAATTAAACCTGTCTTCATGGGCCACATGTTAGCCTTAGATGAAGAGAGCCTGAGGCCTCTCCCCTTAGAGCATTGCTTCCCAAGGAGCTTACATTCTACTGCAAGAGCATTTATAAGGAAGAGGAAAGTATGGACAGGAGAGAAGAGAGGAGAGGAAAGTGTAGAAGGGGGGGGTGAGGAGGAGAGAAGTTAGAAGTGGAAAGAGGAGGGAAGGAGAGAAGAGGGGAGAGGAGGAAAGGGGAAGAGGAGGATAGAGGAGAAGAGAGGGGAGGGGAGGGAAGGGTAGAGGAGGGGAGAAGAAAGAGCAAGACAACTTGTGCCAGATGAAACAAACCACTACCACCACCTTAATGATTCCCTCCTCTCAGACTTTTTTTGGAGATAACCCAAGGACCCTGTGTCCAAGGGCATGAGAAGTAGTAATCTTCAAGTCCACTGGTCCTGCTAGTTCTAGCCCAACTCTTCTTAGTCATCAACTAAAGAAGTTATCTTTATGGAGAAGGGATGTTCCCTCCCCACCAACACCAACTGCCAGGTGAGCCCAAGAACCAGGCAGGGGGACCCAGCAATACATCACCCTTTTCCAACCATGAGCTCTGCTCTCAGCCATTGTCCAAGGCCAACATATGACCTGTTAGTTGCCCCTATAGGAGCTGTCTCCCCTGCCTCCTGAGCGTCTGGAGCTACTGAAGACTCAGGAAAAAATGCTCAAAAACCTTGACACTGTCAAAAGGCTCTCCATAAAGAACAGATAGGGTTTCCTCAATGGAGAATTCCTATCTGCTTTGCTATTGCACCCTAAGGACCGCTAATCTTGTCTCTCCCAGTTAGGATCCTTGATCCTTGAGATCTTTGAGAGCAGAGGCTGTCTTGCTTTTTCTGCTTGTATCCCCAAAGTCTGGTGCTCTATACATAGTAAATGCCCAACAAATCGTTTTTTTTATTCTTTCAAAAGGATCAGAGTTGAACCCAGATCTTGAGCCTCACTACTTCCTGTCATACCTCCCTTAGGACATTATAAATATCTTGAGGACAAGAATTATGCCATTTCTGATTTTCATATGTTCAGGATCAAGCACAAGAACATAATAGAGTCTCAGTAAGTGTTAGAAAAGAGCACTGGAAAAAAACGAAATAAAATGAGGGAACAATGCATTTGGAGCCAGAAAGCCCCTTAGAGGTCATTCAGTCCATGCTCCTTATTGCGCAGGGCAGGAAACTGGGGCCTGGAAAGGGCAAGTTACTTGTCCAAGGTCACACAGCTAATGACAGAGACAGCATTGGAGTCCATATCCTTTAATTCACTATCTCTGTCACCCTGGGCAAGTCATTTGACATATTTGTTCCTCAGTTTCCCCATCTGTTAAATGAGGGTATTCGGTTCAGTGTTTTCTAAGATCATTCAAGTTATAAATCTATGATTCTTTATTCTTCCAATTCCAAATTCATTGTATTTCCTTTAGACCACATTGCCTCTCATGGTCAATAAGGTCCCTTTGTGTGCCGGGTTCAAATCTCACCTGTGACACTTAGGTGGGTGAGCATGGGCAAGTCACTTAGGTTCTTTGAGTCTCAGTTTACTTGTCTGCAAAACAGGTATAATAACATCTTTAGTACTTGCTGGACCTCAATATTTTATTATGAGGTTGAAAGAGAACAGTACCTGCAAAGTTCATAGCTAACTATAAAGCCGTATGTAAATGTCAGTGATAATGACATGCTTCTTTTGTCCTTGGACCACCAGGGGGTAGCAGACACCATGAGAACTTACAGGCTAAGGAGGAAATGAGAGAGGATGAACATGGCCTCCCTTGGCCTCCCACCTACATGGGCGGCTCTAGATCACTACCACCCAAACCCCACAATGTGGGCCCAGGTAGCCTACTGAATCCTTCTCCAAATGAGAGGGAGAGAGTTTTTCTAGAGAGACTAGGGAAGGCTGGACCTGAGGTTCCCACTCAAGGTCAAGACTTATGATCACTTGGAATCCAAGCCAACCTCCAACACTTAGGGCTACACATCCTGTGAGTAGAAATTTTTCTGGGATAGGAAGAGGGAGAAGAGGACTACAATGGAAAGAGTGAATGTCTAAGGGTCTCTTATGGTCTCACAGTCCAATCCAACTGAATTCAGCAAAGATTTATTAAGTATGCATTATATTGTTGTTATGTTTGTCCTTGGTTGTCGAAGAAGACCATGCAGTAAGAGAAATGATGACACAGCTTGCCTTTGACTTTGTTTTGCGTGAGGGAGGGCTGTGCAGGTCACCAACCTCTCCCCTCCTCCAGAGCCATGTGGATCCAGTGACCAGATATTCATCAGGATAACTGGAGTTGGCCCAGAGTGTATTATGTACTAAGGAGTTTCACATAGCTAATAAGTAGAAGACCTGAGAATAGAATCCAGGTCCTCTGACTTTACCTATGAGACCCAGGGCAAGTAAACTTGACCTCTTTGAGGATCAGTTTCCCTATTTGTAAAGTGAAGGATTGGCCTTTATTTGTTCCCTCCAGTTTATGATCGTTTGATTCCAATAAGCATGTAAAGGGTTCAGACTATTCCCAGGAGAGTGAGGAGCTCAGACTTCTTGGAGTATGAGAACCCCAGCGCTACCTCTTGAGGGGTACAAAGATGTCCCTATGGGAATTAGAGGAGTGGTCATTCCAAAAGGAATTCAGGACCATGACTGGGAATCTTGTACATGGGGGGGAGGGGATGGCACAGAGGGTAATTTGATCACAGATCAGGAGTTGGGAGAGGAGGCAGCACAGCTCCTAGAGAGTTTGACCTGTGTCCTCACGGTGATCAGGGAGAAGAAAAACACCAGAAGGACACAAGGAGGAGACTCTAAGGAGGGGCATTCCAAGGTTGATTGTGGGAGAAGTGACAACTTCAACTTGAACCATTCAAATGAGCCTTTAATGCTGGAAAATAAGAAATGGAAAGGCAAAGATATTGACCTCAACTATAAGAATTCCCTGCAAAAATTTAACTGATATGAAATAGAGAAACATGAGGTGAAGCAAGCTTGGCAGCTGCCAAGGAAACAATGATTAACTTGAGAAGGAGTAGTACCCTCACTTAGAAACTAGGGAGGAAATCTTACCTCTCTATTCCATAAGGAATCACAACCCCTCCATTTTAACAATCTGGAGGAAATCCCAGCTCCCCTTATGCTATTTTGAGGCCTTCTGTAATCATGAGACACCACAGACTCTGTATAAGGGTACGGGTCCCAAGGTATTCTCAATAGAGTGACAGACCTGGACAATCCCAAGGAGGATATAGGACCTGGAATGAGCCTAGGAGGCTACAGGAAGCAGAGTGTGCCTAGTGGGATGTAGGTCTCAGGGTGTCCCAAGGAAAAAGTGTAAGGACTCACTCTCTTTGATGCAGTGGGGGACTTGGGGGCTATCCTCAGCAATGATTAAGATACAGGGTAAGAAGGATACAAAAAAAAGTACAAAAGACATGGCCCTTACCTAATGGGAGGTCAAAGTCAAGTTAAGGAAGCAGATCATCATTCAGTGTGATATCTCCCCAACCCAGGTGACATATGACCCATCTTTACACATCTCGGTCTTTGCCTCCTTGTGTTTATCCTTTCCTGATCTTGTTAAGTGATTATTTCAGCTGAGTCCAACTCCTCATGATCCCATCTGGAGTTTTCTTGGCAAACATACTGGAATGGCTTGCCATTTCTTTCTCTAGATCATTTTACAGATGAGGAAACTGAGGCAAATGAGATCAAGTGACTTACCCAGGGTCATTCAGCCAGATTTGAACTCAGGAAGATGAGTCTTCTTGACTTCAGATCTGGCACTCTATCCATTGAGCCATTGAGCTGCCCTCATTTTCAAAGAATCGTGTCTTAACTGGTGCATGAATTTAAGTGAGGTAGAGTTGCACAAAGTTGTCAGTCTCACTCTCTCTTCCAGAGTCAAAAAAGTCCAATGGCAGGACAAAAGTCACGACAACTGATAATGGCCTGGGATGCAGTGGATGTCCGACCAAGCTCTAAGCACTCTACCATGTCCCTTTAACCCACCCACAGGTTTGAGGCCTATTGGTTATCCTCAACCTGGTTTAGCCAGTGTGCTGAGATGGTTTTACCGGGATGTGGCTGCTGTGTAAGCTACAGCTTCTTGGAGCCACGGCTGAGAGTTGAGTGCTGGGTGGACACCAAAGGTGGATGAGTGGCCCTCACACCAGAAGTTAAAGTAGGTGATACTCAAGATCCCTTTTATCCCTAGATACTATATTCCCATGTACTACCATGATCCAGCTTTCCAATGGCTCCAACTCCAGAGCTTTGCGTCATTCTACCCAGTATTCCCACCATCACATATGTGCAGATATAAACACACGCACAGAGTGATGAAGTGGACTTGCCATTGGTCCTGGAGTCAGAGAACCTGGGTTCAAATCACACCTCCGATGCATACTATCTGGGTGATTTAAGGCAAGTAACATAACTTCCTTGGGTCTCTGTTTTCTAATCTATAAAATGGCAGCATTGGACTATATGGTCTCTGGGGTCCCTTCCAACTCTAGATCTATGAGGTTCTAGTACACACACACACACACACACACACACACACACACACACACACACACACATCTTCTCTAAGTGACTACCTCCCTAGTTCTTCTGGATAGCCACAAGGGGGCAATAATGACACTATAATGAAATAACCATAACAGTAACAGTTGGTATTTAAGAATTGCAGTGTTTTAGATACATGATCTCATGTAATCCTCACAACAACAATGAAGGCTAGTTGGTGTAATCATTGTCATCTTCACTTTACAAGTGAGGAAACTGAGGCTCAGAAAGGGAAGTGAGTTGTCCAAGATCACAAGCCAACAAAGTACCAGCACAGGTATTCTGAACCTCTGCCTTCTGTCAGTAAGTCAACAGGGATTTATTAAGTGCTTACCATATACTAGCTCAGGGCAGCTAGGTGGTACCGTGGGTAAAGTGCCAGGCCTGGAGTCAAGAAGGCCTGAGTTCAAATATGGCCCCAGACACTTATTAACTGTGTAAGTCTCTTCACTCTGCCTCAATTTCCTCATTTGTCAAATGAGCTGAAGAAGGAAATGACGAATCCCTCCAATGTTTCTGCCAAAAAAACTCCAAGCAGGGTCATTACAAATTGGACCCAACAGACCAACAACCTATGCCAACTCAATTCTAATGCCTCTCTTGGAGACCTCAATCTTCACTTATTCTGCCTTCCAGAAAAGTTCCCTCCAGTCTCTTCTTGCCTTCTGTCTTCTTTGCCCATTTAGCATGCACCTACATGAAGTGAGGAGAAGGGAGCTGAATCCTGACTTTGGCATGGACCCACCATGTGCCTATTCTTGAGCCAGGCCTAGGAAGGATTATAGGGTGTCAATGCTGGAGAGGACCTTTGCAATCATACAGCCCAATGCCTTCCATTTACAGATGAGGAAACTGAAAGCTTAAGAAAGTGAATTAATTGCCCAAGACCACATAAGTAGAAAATAGAAAAGCTGAAATTCAAAGCCAGGCCCTCTGACCCCAGATCCAACCTTCTTTTGACTGCATCCCACTGCTCTCAAAGGATCCTGCCCTGGGGAATCACAGTGCCTGTTCTGCCCCCATCACAGGGGTGCTACAATGCCTCTACTGCCCCCATCACAGGTGAAGTGGGTGGATCAAATGAGATAACAGATGGAAAAAGATTTTGGAGAGTATAAAGTGCTACAAAAAGGTGGGCCAACATTTTCCCCACCTTTTATCTCTGGACTCCTGAGTGGTCTCATTCCTGACCTTTCTGCCTATTGTATGTATTTTCTCTCCTTCCCACCCACTCTTCACTCTATTGGGGACAAAGAAAAGAAAAACTAAATCCTTGTAACAATATAGATTGTCAAGTAGAAACAACTTCCTATATTGGGCATGTCCAAAATTAGGTCTTATTCTGCACCTTGAGTCTCCATTTTCCTCATCTTTTTCCCTGACCTGTCTGCCCTATGACTGTGGGCACGGCTCCTCAAGCTCAGGCTCTCAGCTTTCTGCTAGGATTCCAGGCTCTCCAAGTGGGGCAGCCTCTCTTTGTCCTGTTCCTGTACACAGAAACCTTCCAGAAAAGGCTCTTTTCAGGGCTCATTTTGTCACTGAGCTGAGAGGGGTTCTTATAGACAACTCCCTCAGTCAGACACAGGAGAGGGTTGGAGGTATGGGTGAAGTGTATCCTGGAAATCTGGTGATCCTCACCCATTGAGAGTCAGGCACCCATGGAGAATGAGCTAGCCCAGTCTGGTGGAAAGGGTTTTGTCCCAGAACTCCAGAGATCTAGGTTTTTTTCTTTATTCCATGACTAACTCTCGGTGTGGCTTCTTGATAGAACCAATGTATCTTGATTTTAAAATAATGGAGGAGGGAGGGCATAGATGGTCTCTAAAATCATTTCCATCTATAATGTACTATGTTCTAAGGCTTCTTCTAGCCCTAATTTCCCATTTTAAGATCACTTCCAGCTTTGATAGTGGATAGTCTAAGGTCTCTTCCAGCTCTGACATTCTCTGTTCTAAGGTTCCTACCAGATGTGACATCCTCTGTTGTAAGATCTGTCCCAGATCTCATATTCTGTGTTCTAAAGGCTAATACAGCATAGGATAAAGGGTTATTATCACAAAATTCATTGGCATTGTCCAATTAGGTCCCCAAAGGGGCACACAAAGACATAAAGGAAATCGTTAAAAAAAAAAGTATAATACAAAGAACCCTAGGCTAAAAGTCAGAAGATCTGAATTCTAGTCTCTACTCTGCTGCAATGAGATCTTTGAGAACTCATCCACCTATTTGGACTTCAGTCTCTCCTTTTATAAAATGATAGTGGATGGAAGATTAAGTTAAGTGGATTACTAAAGACTCCTCACATTCGTGTTAGACTGACTTTAGGGATATTTCATGTTTTTCCTGACCAATCTTTACCTACTTGATCTCCACTTGATATATCAAAGTTAATTCATGATCTCTTCTCTCCTCTTCAATTCCATACTTCTCCCCTCTGGATTCTAATGGTAACTTGGAGAGATCAGGGGTTTTTTCCTAGTATTATAAAACTCCCAAGTTTCCACTGGTGTGCTCCTCCCCCAGACTATCATTTGACATGAATTAGCCAATAACTTCTAAAAAAGAAGTTACTGTTTACTGAGGCAGTAAAAAAAAAAACTATCAGCACAAAACTTTTCCCCCAAAGTCTTGGGCACACTCTGCAATAAGTAGGTATAAGGGTCTGGGGGAGAGTGATCTCAGGCTTATAGAGTTTATGTTACAAAAGGGTAAACTTCCAGCTCCTGATCGTTTTATTTTCTTCTTTCCTTTCATGGAGTTGTAATGAAATTCCCTTTAGACTTGGTATTATTTTCTATGAGGCTCCTTGCAGAATCCTGAAACTATCCTTCAGTCTGACTCATTTGTTCTCAACTCCCAAAGCTGAGGCTAATGCCAGACATTAGGAACATCCTAGTCTTTGAAGCCCACAAAGTCATCCTCTTGTAGGAGGAGGGGAAAGGAGACAGAAACCCTCTCCTCACTCTCCAACCCCATCCTAGCCAAGTGATTCCCAATCAGGAGCTTGGTTAAAGTTGCTTTCACTACTGGGCTGACCTGAGTGCTGAACTGGCTAGTTTACTTTATCAAAGATCCATATACAGAACATGGCTGAATCTCTTCAGCCAAAACACTTTCTGAGTAGTTTTATTTCAATTTCATCTATTGGCTTCCGCTTCTTTTAAGCTGATTAAGGATTTTTCATACTTACTTTAACACCTTGATTAATTGGTGGGTTGATTATTTCAATAGAGGTGTGTAACAGCAAGGACTCTGGCATACACAGAAGAGCCTGCTGTACAGGTTCTTAGATCAGCTTTTCTAAAAGGAAAGCAGCTTTTGAGGGGTCAACAATCTACTTTAATCAAACACATGTATCATTCACTTAGTTCAGGGGAGAAAAGTCAGCACCCTGAACTTCAGAGAAAATACAAACAGAAATTACAAGCAGAAATTACAAACAGAAAGACCAACAGACAGGGCTTCCAACTAACTGACCATAGACAATACATTGATTGTTACCAGTGAGAGAAGCACCAACATCTGGGTTTTCAAACCCCGGGGGCTCCATAATGGCTACCCACAGTCTCTAGGTAAAAGTCTCATCTGGCACATTAACCTTCTTCTAAAAAATAAGTTCCAAAGCAAAACCTCACTTTCAGAGTATATATACTCTTTTCGGGGCTGCAGAGCATGATCCTTATGACCCAGTGTCTCATTAGAAGTTAATAAAAAGTATCTGAGGCTTATTAATGTGTGGGGAAGATCTTTAACTCTTCCCCCCACCCACCACTAACCTTTAATTAACATTACAAGGTGTCCTCACCTGATGAAGGTATCAGAATTTTAGCATCTTATTTTATTACTTTGGTGAGACAGAAATGGTTAATTAATTTATTCAATTGCTCTCCCACCCTTATATTCATACTGTCTATTCTAAAGTCCCTTTGAGTACTAACATTTTCTCTTCTCAAATTCTTCCTAGCTCTGACATTCTGTGTCCTAGGATCTTTTCTAGCATTGCATGCTTATAGATAGAACCCCAGATGAAACGTTAAAATAAAATAATGGCCACTCTTGTGCCTCTCCATAAGCTTGGATCACAGAGGAGATGCCTCAGGCAACATGGAGTCACAAAATCACAAAGCCAAGCAAGGAGACAATAAAGATATTTGAGAGGAATGAAGCCAGAAACTATGGCTAAATGGGAAATTCTAGGTCAGGCAGGATATGCAGCACCAAGTACTGATATTGGTAAATTCTATTGTGGGGGACTTGGAGGCAACCTGTGGAGGTAGAAGGCATAGGGGGTAGAAAATACAAGAAGAAAACATGGTTACTGCTCCAAGAGACATTATTTACTATTTAGTTGGAGACAGTGCAACAACAAAAACAACCACACACACACACACACACACACACACACACTATATAAGCACAATTACAAAATAACCTATTAAACAAGGACAAAGTTACAAATTTTCCTCTAAATGTTTCTTAAGTGGCAATTTTGTTCATCTGAAACATGGAACAGGAGTACAGGAAAGAAAAAAGGTCTCTAAGCAGTTAAAACCTGCCATAAATTTCAAGAACTTGACTTAAACAATGGGGCCACCATATTTGGACATCGATCATCACTATCCTAGGAGCACTTATAGAGGCAGTGGAAATAGCCCTCTTGAGGATGAAGATGAGAAAAGCAGCTGGACTGGGAGCATCCACCGAGGAGGTCTATGTTAGAAGTGACACAATTTAAGGGGATTTGAGGGATTTATTCTCCCAGTATTTTAACGAGGAGAAGATACCAAAGGCATGGGGGCAGAAGTCTCAAAATTCATTCATTCCCACTCCCCCCCAAAAAAAGATGAACCAGAGATTCACTGGTAACTACTATCCTATATGCCTACTTTCCTATCTATATGAAATTTTTATGAGAGTTATTTGCACACTCATCAAGAGTACTCTTGAGAAGGATTTTAGAAGGGAATAAACGGGTTTTGGCAAGACAATTCCACCAAAGACCCAGTCTTTGCCATCACATACTTTACTGGAAGATGTGGAGAAAACCAGATTCCACTGTAATTATTGTTTACTGATTATAAACAAGAATTTTACTCGGGAAAGGAGAACCCCACCTTAAAGGTTCCCCTCCAACAAGGAGTCTCCCAAACAAATGTCAAAATTATACTAGATTGCTTGAAGGATATAACACTAGAGAGAAGACAGTGACCATTAATGTCAAGTGAGGCATAAATCAGAAAGACGCATGCCCAACATTGGTCAATATGGTCATGGAGGAGATATAGTTCAAGAAGGGACATGTATAGGTAGGGAGGTCTTCCATATACTCCTGCTTAAAGTTGACGTTTGGTGATTTTATCAAGCTGAGGAATATTATAGAGCCTCCTAAAAAGGAGTTTTGCCTAAATATCAACAAGGGAATACTCAAGTGAATTAAAAATGTCTTTCATCCAGATTATTATATGAAGTTGATTTATGATATATGAATGTTCTTTGCAGTAGAGTGAAGTTGGATAGACAGAGAGATTGATTGATAGATGGTAGAGAGACAGACAGACAGACAGACAGATAGATACATAGATAGATAATGGTCTTAGACAAACACAACAAATGTACAATGAGTTGGGCCTAGACATTCCTAGAAGGAATCTGGATTGCCTTTGACAAATTACAAAATTCTTTTAATGAACTCCAAGCTTCTCCCTGAAACAAAAGCCCCTCTTTTTAATGAAATATCCTTCCAGTGATATTCAATTCAAATGAACAAACATTTCCTCAAATATCTACATAGGTAATATACATTACCTAAATACATAAATATCTACATTCAAGATTCTGTGTCAGGCAACCAAGGACAAAATGGAAATCATTGAAAGAGTACAATAGAAATAACACTGGGCTAAAAGTCAGAAGATCTGGATTCCAGTCTCCACTCTGCCACAAGAGATCTTAGAGAACTCATCCACCTATCTGGACTTCAATCTCTCCCTTTATAAAATGATAGTGGATGGAAGATTAAGTTAAATGATTACTAAGGACTCCTCACATTCATGTTAGACCGATTTTAGGGACATTTGGTGTTTTTCCTGACCAGTCTCTAACTACTCAACCTCCACTTTAAATGCCAGCATTAATTCCTGATCTCCGCCTCTCCTCAGTTCCATACTTCAGTCACCTCAACATCAACCCCTACCCTCTTCTCCTGTGCTCTGGTCTTGGAAAATAAGATGTCCCTCCTCTGCGTACCCTCGACCCCATCCTCTCTTATTTCCTCTGGCAGTTTCAACCTTTGATCATCCCCTCTCTTGACTTAGTTTTCAGCCTCTGGTTCCCTCCTTGCATCCTTCAGACATTCCCAGATGTCCCCCATTCAAAAACCACAAAACAAAACAAAAACCTTGATTTGATCCCATCATCCCTCGAGCTTTCATCCTATATCTCATTTCCCCTTTATAGGCAAATTCCCAGAAAAACTTGTCAACACACTTTGATCGCATTTTCTCACCACCACCCCCCCCCCATCACTCCCCAGCCCTGAGCAAGCTGGCTTCTGTCCCCACTATTTGAATGGAGCTGTTCTCTCCAAGGTCATTGGAGTCTCTTTACTGTGAAAGCCATTGGTCTTTTCCTAGTCAGTCCTCATCTTTATTGGCATCTCTGTAGTATTTGACCCTTTAAACCCACACATTCCCTTGTCCATGGATGTTCTCCATTCCCTGGACTTTCTGGATACTGCTCCTATGGTTCTCTTCCTTCCTGCCTGACTGATCCTTCTCTGTCTGCTCTACAGGATTCTCCTCCAGACCTTAGCCTCCATATGCTTGACTGTATAGCAGTACTATGTCCTGGACCTTCTTCTCTTCTTTGTCTATAAGCTCTATTTTAGTAATCTCATCAACTCCCTAGATTGAATTAGTGTTTCTATGCAGATGATGGGCAGCTAGGTGGCACAGTGAATAGAGTGCTGGATCTGGAATTAGGAAGACCTGAGTTCCAATATGACCTCCGATACTTACTATCTGTGTGACCCTGGGCAAGCCCTTTAGCCCTGGCTTGCCTCAGTCTCCTCAAATATAAAATGAGTTAGAGAAGGAAATGTCAAATAGCTCCAGTATCTTGGCCAAGAAATTCCCTACCAACATAAAAGGAGTCACAAAGAGTTGGATATGACTGAAGAATGACTAACCACCAACAAAACAACATGCAGATGAGTCCCAAGTCTCTATATCCAGCCCTTATCTCTCTCCCCAGTTCCAATCCTAAACCTCCAATGGCCTGCTGGACAGCTCCATCTGGATATTCTATAGGAACCTTAAATTCAACATGAGCAAAATAGAACTCACTATACTTTCTCCCAAACCCATCCCTCCTAACTTCTCTATTTCTGTCAAGAGCAGCACCATTCTTCCAGTCACTCATGTATGCCATCCCAGAATCATCCTTGACTTTTCATTCTCCCTTCCTTCATCCTCCCTATCCAAGCAGTAACAGAATCTTATTAATTCTTCTGGCACCTGTCACATTCTTTGCAATCCCATGCCCAAGCCAACATCAACTCTCTCCTGAAGGTTGCAATAGCCTTCCAACTGATCTCTCTGCATTTCAGCCTCTTTCTCCTTCAATCCATCCTGCACACAGATGCCAAACTGGCATCCTTAAAGTATCAGACTGGCCATGTCAATTCCCTGCTGAGAAAAGTTCAGCAGTTCCTCACTAGGATACAATAAAAACTCCTCTGTCATTTAAAGCCCTGCATAATCTAACTCCAACATATATTACCAGACTGATTACAAATTATTCCCCTTTAGACACTCACTGTTCCCATCACACCGCCTTAATTGCTATTTCTCACACAAGACATTTCATCCCCAATTTCCATGTTTTTGTACAGGCTGTTCCCCCGCCCCCCACCCCAATACCTTAAATGTTCCTTCTCACCTCGGCTTCTAGGAAATTCTGGCTCCCTTCAAGGCTCAACCTAGATGCTACCTCCATTCATAGACTTGCTACTGCTACCCCCAATTTAGTCTGTATTTACTTTGTGTGTGTCTTACCACTTACCTGTAAACACGCTGTAAAATATATGCTCCTTGAAGGTAGGGACTGCCTTACTTTTTTCTAGATTAGTGTCTGGTTCATAATAGCCTTTTCATAAATGCTTGTTGATTGATTAGATGGGCAAAAAGAGAAGAGAGTTGGGAATAATTGGACAAGAATCCAAGATTTTGGAAGAGAAAATTTCAAAAAGTTCAGAGAGAGAGATCCTAGGCCTTAAAATTCTGCATTTTAAAGCTCTTAACTACCTGTTCCTATACAGAATAACTTTCTTGCCTTTTCTCATTTGAAGATTTTAATCTCCCACTCTGCACACTCCCTCACTGCTGCCTGAAATGTACTCCCTCCCCACTTTTACATCCCAGAACCTCTAGGTCAAAGTTCAGATTTTTCTCAAAACTACTAATCATTCCCCAGCTCTGAGCAAGCTGGCTTCTGTCCCCACTACCTGAATGGAACTGTACTCTCCAAACTCAGATTTTTAAAAAGGACAAAATATCAGCTTAAATAGCACTTCCTCCACTGATTTTTCCTGATCTCCCTTAAAAAATGACCTTGAGTTTGTTTTGTGTATATTCTCCAAATATTTAAGTATACGTATTGTTTAGCCCAATAGGACATATGCTCTTTAACTGCAGGGACTCTTTGGTTTCCTTTCCTGAGGGCCTCACATTGTGCCTGCCACATAGTAAGTATTTAATGAGGGCTTTTTATTGAATAACTAACAGGCAGCCCAGCAGGTGTAAACAATTCAAAAATGAAATTTGGAAGAAATAATGATGATGATAAGGCAGAAGAGAAGGAATCATTCAAAGATATCTATGGATAAATGAACCAACTTGTACATTGAAGAGACACAATGCAAGCAAACACCGGATATGAAGGATGAAGTCAAAAGCAAGGCGTGCAGTTACAGAAATATCATCAGGCTCAACAAAGTTCAGAATGCTCTTCAGCTAGTGCAACTGTTTCTGTCTCCACTGACCTTTACCGAAATGCCCTTCCACCATGTTTCCTCCCTCTGATTTTTTTTCACAAGAATGACCAACAATCTCTAGCAAGGCATTGTTCAGTTGTTTTTCATTTGATTTTGCCTCTTCTTGAGTTTATTTGGGGTTTTCTTGGCAGAGATATTGGAGTAGTTTGTCGCTTCCTTCTTCAATTCATTTTACAGATGTGGAAACTGAGGCAAATAAGGTAAAGTGACTTGTCACACTGCTAGTAACTGGCTGAGACTAGATTTGAACTCAAGAAGATGAGTCTTCCTGACTCCAGGTCTGGCACTCTATCCTCTGCACCACCTAGCTGCAAGGCCCTGGCCACCTATAAAAAGCTTAGGATTTGTGGTTCTTCCCAGTTTAAGAGGGAAGGCTAACATGAGATCCTGTACATCACCTTCTTAAAAAATGGATTTAGAATTATGTTTTCCAGCAGATTTACTTTCTTTTTCTATATATTTAAATTTTTATTTTCATTTCCAAATTCTCTTCCTTCATCCATCTCCTCCCCCACCTATTGAGAAGGCAAGGAAATGTATGCCTCTTAATCTATAATGCTGCTTTGCTGACTGCTCCCCTCACTGACCTTTCCCTTGTCTTTGGCAGAAGGCTTTCCCTTCCTGAGTCATATTTCAATCATGACTACCCTTCCAGAAAAATCTCACTAGGAGTTGATCTCTATGGAGTCCTCTTGCTTGCTGCCTATACATTATGTTTCTATGCACATTGGCATCCCATTCAACTCTCTTGTTCCACATTATCCAGGAAACTGTCCAAGAAAGGGAATATGTACTTATCCAAAATGACACAGGTAGCAAATGGCCAAGTTGCCCACAGCCTCTGACATCAATTCTTTCCACTAGAGAGCCAAGTGGAATAGTGGAGTTAGAATTGGTGAAAAGAAGAGATCAGAACAGAAAGATGACCGAAGCAATATTTAGGAATTGGAAGGTGGGGCAGCGGGGTTAGACTATCCCAGGATTAAGACTTTTCTTAGTCATCTACTGGTTTTCCATTAGAATTTGGTGCTTCCAGCTACACTATGGTGTGTAGAGATCCTTTGGCAAAGGCTGTGGAGCCAGGCCAGCTGGATAGTCTCTATCAAACCGATGCTTTAAACTCTACAAGATGCAAATAAAGGGAATTGGTCAGAACTCACCACAACTGCCACCCTATCCATTATTCAACAGCCAAAAGTTTTATATAATCTAGGCCCAAAGAAGATCCAACTTCACCCAGAAGAATTTGAAGACAAATCACAGAATGTCTGAGCTGGAAAGGACCATAAGATATAAAATATCCGAACTTGGAGGGTCCTTACAACACAGAATGTGAGAATTGGAAGGGAGTGGAGAAAACAGAATGTCAGAGTTGGGCGGGCCCTCAGAAACCAGCATGTCAGAGCTGGAAGGAATCATAGAATACAAAATGTCAGAGCCAGAAGAGAACTGAGAACACAGAATATCAAAGTGGATTGTTCTCTACCTCAGGTCTCTCCCCACTCCATTCCACCTTCCACCCAGCTATCAAAGTGGTTTTCCAAAGCAGAGGCCTGAGCACGTCACCACTCTACTCAATAAACTCCAGTGGCTCCCTATTACCCCTTTGATCAAATGTGAAATCCAGTTTGGTTTAAAAAACCCTTCTTACCTTTTCAATATTCTCACACCTAATTCCCTGCCTGGCCCCTCCCCCATCATGTATTCCAGTGTCAATGGCCTGTATGTTGTTCCTCATACAAGGAATCTCCTAACTCTGGCCATTTTCACTGATTGTTCCCCATCCTAGGAACTCTCTCCCTCCTCATCCCCATATCCTGGTTTCTCTGGCCTCCTTCTAGTCTCAACTCAAAGCCAAAAAGACAAGGTGCCTTTTCCAGTTCCCTTAATGCTGGAGCCTTCCCTCTGAGACTATCTTACATTTGCACTGTATGTATTATGTCGGGGAGTGTCTATTAGTCAATAGGTATTTCTTAAGTGTCTCCTATGTGCTGAGCAATGATCTAAGAGCTGAGAATGCAAATATAAGCAGAAATAGTCTCTCCTCTCATGGAGATTCTATTCTAATGAAGAAGAAAGAATAAAAGGGAGCTCGAGAGAGAGGGTAGACAAAGTTAATTGGTATGGGAGACATGATAGAAAGGATCTGGAGCTCAGCCTGAAGAGGAAGGGGAACATGGCTGGTCTCATCCCCATCCTGAAATGGTGGTGCAAGGTGGAGACATCTGGTCAGAGGGAGAGACCACAGGGCAGCAGATGCTTTCAGTGTGGAGTTCCCAAGGCTAGAGTGGGCTTCCAGGATGAAGAGATTCCTAGGGCAAGCAAGAGAAAATGCAGAGTGCAACCTGGAGCCAGTGGGTCTGAAAATCCAGCAAAGAAAAGTGATGAGGAGTGTCAGAGAGGTAGGAGAACAAAGAAACAGAGACAGTGAGAAGAAAGACAGAGAGAGAGGAAGAGAAGGGGACAGAGAGAGAAGACACAGAGAGATGAGAGAGAGAGGAGAGAGAGAAAAGACAGAGAGAAAGGAAGACAAGAAAGAGACAGAAAGACAGACATAAAAAGAGAGAGGAGAAAGAGACAGAGAGAAAGGAAAGAGAAAGAGAAAGGAGAGAGAGATTCAGACAGAGAAAGAGAGAGGAGGGAGAGAAAGGGTGAGGGAGAAGATAGAAAGGAGAGACAGAGAAAGCGGGAGAGATATAGAGAGAGGGAGAAAGGAGGTGGGGAGCAGTGTCATAAAAACCAAAGAGAAGAAAGTGTTAAGAAGAAAGGGATTGGCAATGTCAAATGCTCCAGAGAGGTCAAGAAAAATCAAGGTTAGGAAAAGACCATTAGATTTGGAAATTAAGGCATCTTTGATAACTTGAAAGAGTTCAGGTTCAACTGAGTGATGAAGCTGAAGGGGTTTAGGAGAGAGAGAAGTGGAGGCACCAGGTGTAGATGGCATTTTTAAGTTTAGCTGAGGAGAAGGACAATAGATATTGAGATGATGGGATCAAGGACAGGTTTTCTGAGGATGGGGACAGCACAGATGTGTTTGTAAGGAGCAAGAAATGGAAGTTAGTACATAGAATGTCAGAGCTAAAAAAGACCTTAGAGACCATCTAGTCTACCCCACCCCATTCTACAGAGGAAGAAACTGAGGCCCAGAGAAAAGTGACTTGTCCAAGTTATACATTTCTTTATTAAAAAAAAAAAAGACTAGACTAGACCAGGACTAGAACTGGGTTCTGCTTTCTTCTTTGACTGACTCACCTTCACCCCATGCCACTTAGCATCTTATAACTTATTTCCTTTTCCATAACCAATAAAGGAAAAAACCCAAAATTTCCTCAAGAACAAAGAAACAGTGAATTCTCAGCCAAAGAACCTGGACCCCGTCACACAAAGAGCCAGGGAATCCACAACAAGCCTGGGTCTTGAAGGAGTCAACCAGGGAGCCATTCAGAGAAGTGAACTTTGACTCACCCATTGTCACAGCCAGGTAGGTTTTGGTGCCAGGGCACAAATCTATCTCTTCTGATTTCTAATCCAAAAGGAATCTTTCTACTATGCTACACTGCCTTCCTTTGTGTGACCATTGAGAGGGTATGAGATAAAGGAAAAGTGTGCTGAATTGGGAGTAAAAGGGACTAAGTTCTAGTTTTAGTTTTAGTTGATTTGCAACTTGTTTTATCAAACAAGTAATCCCAAGCATTTATTAATCACATACTATGTCCCAGAAAGGCATCTAGGTGGTACAGTGGATAGATCACTGGGCTTAGAATCAGGAAGACTCATCTTCATGAGTTCAAATCTGGCCTCAGTCACTTACTAGCTGTGTGACCTTGGACCAGTCACTTAACTCTGCCTCAGTTTTCTCATCTGTATAATGAGATGGAGAAGGAAATGGCAAACTACTCTAGTAAACAAACCCAAATGGGGTCACCAAGAGTTGGATATGACTGAACAACAACATGTCCCAGGTATTGGGCTAAAGGATGGCGATACAGCGACAAAAAGGAAACAGTGCCTGCCCACAGAAAACTAATATTCTGTTAAATAAGAGAACAAATATACATATAAATGAGTATACAGAAGAGGGGATGGGATTCATGGAGCATTTTATGTAGCTCTGCGTGGATGGACATGTCCATTGGTCTTTTGCTGAGGAAATACAGATCACATGATCTACTGTGGGGAAAGTTTCTTCCTGACTTTGTGGTGAATCATGTTTAATGAACCCTACTTACAGGGACCAATCCAGAGTTACTAGATAATGCATGTCCTTTAATAAGGGACCAGAGCATGTGATGAATACAGAGAAGCAAGGAAAGATCTATACTGACCGATACAAAGTGAAGTAAGCAAAGCAAAGCAAACAGCATATGCAATGACCATAACAATGTAACTGAAAATAAAAGCCTCATACAAAAAAAATCAAAAGTGAATTAATTAAATTATCTAGATCCATCAGATTCAAATAAAGAAATATGAGAGGATACCCTACCCTTTGGGGAGGTGGGAGGTCTGCTCATGTTTCACGTTGTACATGTTTTCAGACCTTTTCAATGTATTGATTGATTGTACTGATTTTTCTTCATTTTTTTCTTTTTATTGTCTTTAAAAAATATTATTATATAGGATGGCCTTCTGGGAGGCAGAGGAGGAAGAATACTAGGGAAAACTATGATGTATGAAAAATAAAAGGTTTCAATAAAAAACAATATTAAAAAATAAAACAACCAAAACCCATGCTCAGCTACATAGGAAGTGCTCCAGTCTAGTACATGTGTGTGGGAGAAATGGAGGGGGTGTCCTTTTTTACCCCTAATGAATATGTATATTCAAAATACATAGAAAAGTAAATACAATGTCATTTCTGTGGGAGGAAAGTATTAGAATCCAGGGGGATCAGAAAAGGTTTCATGTAAAACATGGCACTAGAGACTTGAAACTAAGAGGATGCATTAAAGTTCATGAAGGAGCCCAGTTTTTCCACATATGCTTCAGGCAGGAGTGTGCTGGAGCCAGCTCTAACTGGTTTCTGAGCCATTTGATATGTTTTCAGTATGAGAATATGCACCTCACAAATCAGCAAACAAGGGCTTGGTTTATGGTTTTTTTTAATTGTCTAGACTTAAGAAAATGATGGAGGAAATGTCAATAACAGACTAAATTGAAAAATGTGTCTTGAGGAGAGTCTGTTGTTAAATATTTATTAGCACACTCGTACTTAAAAGGCACAGCCAGATCGAATAATAACCAAGTAATCTAACAAGCAATCACAAGGGTCATTGTCCAGCCCAAGATTGCACAAAAAGACAATAAAAAGCCTACCATTATTAAAAGGAGTATCCCACAAGAGAAGCCATCACAAGCATAGGTGAACAGGTAGGAATTTTCAGAACTCTGACCAGATTCTCTCCAGGGGCACCTGAAGTCTTCAGCACCCTAACCAGGAACCCTGTTGGGGATGGAAGCCCAGAGGGGTCCAATGAGAAAGCTCCATAACATCTTTCCTGAAGAGACTCGAGGGCAGGGGTTCTTAGACTTTATTCCTTTGTTCATGAACCCTTTTTGAAGCCTAAGGAACCCCTTCTCAGAAAATGTTTTAAATATATGAAATAAAATATATAGCATTACAAAAGAAATAAATTAAAATATAGTTATCAAAGATCCGAATATACAGACCCTAGGTTAAGAATCTCTTCCTCAGAGTAACGTAAAGACTGCAGTGCTTTGATTCAGAACAATCCAAAGAAGTCCCAAAGACTATAATCCTCTGCCCCAGGACCAGGCAACTCTAAAAACCTGCCATCATTGAGTTTAGGTACACATACCAGCAAAAGTGAAAACCAATAGCAAGGCCCAGGAAATCTAGAACAAACAGAGCCTGACCTCCACCCCCACCCAAAAGTAGAAGAGGCAATGAACTTTGGCTTTGCACAAAGTCACAAACCAGGACCTGAGGCTGGATATATGAGTAAAAAAAAAAAGATACTTAACACTATAAAGAAATAATATGGATCAAGAGATATCCAAGAGGTTAAACCTAAAAGAAAAGCAGAGCCTCAAGCTGGGAAATGGCTTGAACACCAGGACACCAAGGGTAGCTTACATAAACAAAACAAGATTTTGAACTACAGTTATAAGAGAAATAAGAGCTCTAGAGGAAAGAATGTGAAACAATATGGCAGAAACTAGATATGGCCAACATTTTGCATTATGTACCAGGAGTGAAAAATCCGCAACCTCAAGGCCACATGTGGCCCTCTAGATCCTCAAGTGTATCCCTTTGACTGAATCCAAACTTCACAGAACAAATCCCCTTAATATAAGGATTTGTTCCATAAAAACTTGGACTCAGTCAAAAGGCTGCACCCTAGGACCTAGAAGGCCACCTGTGGCCTGCAATTTCCCCTGCCATATATCAAGATAAGGTTAAAATGATTTAGACATAAAGGGTGATACCATAAGCCAATTAGGAGAGCAAGAAAGAGTTTTCCCTGTCAGATCTATGGAGAAGGGAAAAATTTATGACCAAACAAGAGATAGATAACATCATGAAATGCAAAATGGATAATTTTGATCACATTAAATTTAAAAGTTTTTGTGCAAACAAAACCAATGCAACCAAGATTAGAAGGAAAGCAGAAAGCTGGGGAAATAATTTTTACAGCCGGTGTTTCTAATAATGCCTTTATTTCTCAAATATGTAAAGAATTGAGTCAAATTTGTAAGAATACAATATCATTACCCAATTGATAAATAGCCAAAGGAATAGACAGTTTTCAGATGAAGAAATTAAAGCTATCTATAGTCATATGAAAAAAATGCTCTAAATCACTATTGATTAGAGAAATGCAAATCAAAACACCTCTGAGGAACCACCTCACACTTATTAGATTGGCTAATATGACAGAAAAGGAAAAATGATAAATGTTGGTGGGGATATGGGAAAAATGCATTGTTGGTGGAATTGTAAACTGACCCAACCATTCTGGAGAGCAATTTGGAACTATGCCCAAAGGGCTATAAAACTGTGCATATCCTTTGATCCAGCAATACCACTACTAGGTCTGTATCTAAAAGAGGCCATAAAAAGGGCAAAGGACTCACATATGCAAAAATATTTATAGCAGCTCTTTTTGTGGTGGTAAAGAATTGGAAATTGAGGAGATGCCCATCAGTTGGGGAATGGCTGAACAAGTTGTGGTATATGAATGTAATGGAATATTATTGTATTATCCGAAATGATGAGCAAGCAGACTGCAGAAAAACCTGGAAAGACTTATGTGAACTGATGCTGAGTGTAGTGGGCAGAACCGGGAGAGCATTGTACTCAGTAACAGCAACATTGTGTGATGACCAACTTCTCAGCATTACAATGATCCAAGGCAAGTCCAAAAGACTCAGAATGGAAAATGCTATCCACATCCAGAGAAAGAAATGATGGACTCTGAATGCAGATCAAAGCATACTATTTTCACTGTTTTTTGTTTTTTCTTTCTTGTGGTTTTTCCCTTTTGTTCTGATTCTTCTTTCACAACATGACTAATGTGGAAATACGTTTAACATGATTGTACATGTAGACCCTATATCAGATTACTTGCTGTTACAGGGAAGGAGAAAGGGAGGGAGAGAAGAAAGGAGGGGAGTGGAGGAAAGGGAGGGAAAAAAATCTGGAACTCAAAATCTTATAAAAATCAATGTTGAAAACCATCTTTCCTATCTTTACATCTTACATATAATTAGAAAAAATAAAATACTTTTAAGTAGATTAAAAGAAAAGACTGAATAGGCAAAAAATAAAATCTCACCTGGTTGTAATGTATGGTCCTTTGTGATGTATTGCTGTAATCTGTTAGAGCTGTTTAATGCTGACACTTTCAGCTATAAAATTATTTGATTCCTCTCCCAAAATTTCCCAAGATAATGCATACAAACTATAGTTGATTGGTTCAGTCCTTTTCCTGTCTTTAATTTCTCTGACATCCTGAGCTTCACGTCACATTTATCCATTGGCTTGAGTTTACCAGAATCTTAGAGACCTGAAGACTTGGGCAGAGCTCTGGTTTCTACCTTAGCAATCCTCTTTGCAGCCGAGACTTTCCCAGCAGGCCCAGGTATGGGCTGGAGAGACAGCTGGGTTCCTGTTAACGAGGTGTCCAAAGATTTTGTTGAGGATATGTCAGCTAACATGATTAAATAAGGACATAAATGTCAGTCACACCAGGACCCAAGCCCCAGCTGGTTTCCAGGGCAGGAGACCTGAGAAATATATCCTCATCCCTTCCATCACAGAAGTCAATCATTTGACAGCAAAGATCAAGTGCCCCCTGGAATCTGAAGCCCTGTCCAAGCCATGGCAGGAGGTTACAGGGGATGGATGGAAAGGAACCCAGGGACCTAGTCCTAATGCAGACTCCCCAGGTCAGTGACTGAGTAATGCTTCCCTCTGTGAGCCCTAATTAATTCATCTGAAAAACAGGCATTAGACTTGGAGTTAGGAGGCACAGTTCAAATCTTGCCTCAGGTACTTCCTAGTTGTATGACCTGCATATGCATTTACATATGTATACACACATGGATATATAAAACACTCTGCATATGTAGAAAAATATTTATGCTATAAATGCATTTTGTACATAAAATATTTCTCTACATATGCAGGGTGTTTTATATATTCATGTATGTATGCATATGTGTGTATACACACACACACATACAAACACATACACACTATAGGGCAGCAAGGTGGTGCAAAAAGACTCAAATTCCTGAGTCCAAATCCATTGACTAGCTATGTGATCCTGGGCAAGTCACTTTACCCTATTTCCACATCTGTAAAATGATCTGGAGAAGGAAATGGAAAACTAGCCCAGTATCTCTGCCAAGAAAACCCCAAATGGGGTCACAAAGAGTCAGACATGACTGAACAACGACAAATATATACATATATATATATACACATACACACACACAATACACATATATCTATATACATAAACATAATCAATACACATGTATCTATACACATAAACGTAAAAATACACAAACTGTTATTATTCAGTCTGAAATTCAGTTCAATTCTTTGTTGTTGAGTTCTTTGGTTGTGTGTAGCTTTATATACAAACATATATGTGTAGTGTGCATGTATACACACATATATATGTATACATATATATAGCTTTAAGTTTTATAAAGCACTTTACAAATATCATCTCTTATCCTTCCAACAGTCCTGTGAGGTAGATGTTAATATTATCTTTATTTTGTAGATGAGGATAAGGTCAAGGGAGGCTAATTGACTTTCCCAGGGTCATCCCGCTAGAAAGTATCTGAGATAATACCTGAACTCCTGCCCTCCTGAAGCCAAGGCCAGAGCTTGCTCCACAGCACCACCTAGCGGTCTGTTGAAGTGACACCTTTGTTACCCTCTAGCTGTGTGATCCTGGGCCAGTCATCCCCTCTCCTCCCCTAATCTTTGTTTTCCCCCGCTGTAACATAGGGCTAATACTTACACTCCCTACCTCACTAGATTAGTAGAAAAAGTGCTTTGCAAACTGCAATGTGTCACAGACATGAACGCATCACAGATATGAACGTGTCACAGACTTGAACACGTCACAGATATGAACGCATCACAGATATGAATGAAGATGTCGTGATTATATTATTATTTCTAATAATGATGATGGTGATGACCGTAGCAACAGTAGTAACAAAGTAACAAAAGTCCAAGCCTCTGCTCTGGAGCAGCTTCTAGTCTTGTTTGAGAGAGAAACCCATGGAATGTCCCCATGACAGCCTGAGAGCCTGAAAGACCAACAGCTAATCAGCTATAGCTACACACACACATATACACACATATATATGTACAAACATGCATACATCCTTCTCTTTTGTAATAAAAGGCACTGGGAGAGAGGCCTGAGAGACGGGGGAGCTCTCTGATGTTGCTGGATCGTCCGCAGGGTGGATTGAGTGAGGGAAGGAAGAGAAATTTAGAGTCACTGTAAAGGGGCAGTCACCTGACCTAGGAAATGGTGGGAAATCCAGACTAGGTATGGGGTAGGAAGTAGAGGGGTATACAAAGAATAAATCTAGGGAATCAAGAGGACTTGGCAACTGAGAACTGTGGTGAATGAGGAAGAGGGAAAAGTCAGGCACAACTCTGAAAGGTGCAAACCTTGATCATTAGAATGATGGGAAGACCCTATGGAAAGGGTGAGGAGAGATCATGAGTGGGAGGGGCTGAGGTGTTGGAAATGTGGCTCTGGAGCTCAGGAGAAAGGTTAGAACTGGATGCAGATAGATGTTTGGAGTCATCTACCGAGAGATGATCTTTGAACTCATTGGAGCATACAAGAGAAATGAAGAAAAGTATGTAGAGAGAAGAGGACTGAGGACAGCACTCCAAAGTAGGGGCTAAGGATGGATAAAGACTCAGCAAAGACTGTGTGCAGTGATCAGAGGAGGGAAAGGGCAAAATAAGCATTTCTATACTCTCTATGATATACTAGGCACTGTGCTAAGGACTTTTTACAAATATGATCTCATTTGGTCTTCAGAAAATGGTGTTATTTTGAAACTGAGGCAAACAGAGAATAGTTTCTGAAGCTGGATTTGAACTCCGGTCTTCCTGATGCCAGGCCCAGGTCTCTATGCATTGTATCATCAAGCTAACTCAATTAGGAAGGCAGGGGAAGAAAGGACATAGAACCAAAGGGAAGAGAGAGTATCCAGGAGGAAGCAATGGTTGACCAGATCTAGAAGGATGAAAACTGAGAAGATACCATTACATTTAGCAGTTAGGACAATATAAATGAGAAAGACAGAAAGAGATACAGAAAGAGACAAAGACAATGATAAAGATAAAGATAGAAAGATGGAGATAGAAAAGGAAGAGACAAAGACAGAGAGATAGATGCAGAGAGAGAAGGGAGGGAGGGGCAGTAGGATGGGAAATAGGGAGAAAAAGAGGAGGGAAGAAAGAGGAGGAAGAGGAAGAGGAGGGAGAGAAGGGAAGACAGAGAGAGAGGGAAAGGAGAGAAAAAGAGGGAGAAAGGAGGAGGAGGAAGGGAGGGAAGGGAGAGAGGGAGGGGAGAGAAAAAGAAGAGAGAGAAGTCAGAGAAGGAGAGAGAGAGTGGGGGAGGGGAGAGAGAAGGAGGAGAAGGAAGGGAGGGAGGGAGGGAAGAGAGGAAGAGAGAGAGAAGGAAAAAGGGAGAAGGACAGAGGAAGAGGAAGAGAGAGGGAAATGAAGAAAGAGAAAAGGGAAAGAGAAAGAAAAGGGGGGACTGGGAAGACAGAGGGAGGGAGAGACAGAGTGGGTAGAGGAGGAGCAGACAGAGCCAGAAGGAGAGAGAGAGGAAGAAGGAGAATCATCTACTTGCAATGATCCTTGCGCATTTGACATAGCCTGAATTGGCCAGATGGCTCAGGCCGCCTGGCTCTCCCACTGACCCCTAACCTGCTGGGTGATGCTGACCCAGTCCTTTAACCACACTGTGCTCAAATCTTCTCTCCAACAAAATGAAGGAATTGACGTAGGGTCATAGAAAGGGCCTCAAAAAAAGCCAGATCTCCAATCTGACTCCATTTTACAGATGAGGAAACTGAGACCAGCGAAGTAAAAAGACTTGCTCAAGTCCTTTTCTCTCTTTCTGCACCATGCTCCTTGATTTCTCTGGGTCCTCAAGGTGTTTTCTATCACTGACATTGTCTGCTCTAACGTTCTTTCTCATTCTGGAAGAGTCTGTTCTGGCTCTAAGGATTTGCCCTCCATTCCCTTCCAGTTCTACTATTCTCTCACTGCCTTCCTGCTCCAGCACTCCCTGTTCTAAGAGAGCGCACGTAGCTCTAATGTGCTCCGTTCTAACATTCCTCCGCTGAGGTCATTTCCAGCTCTGAGACTCTGTGTAATTCCAAAGGCAGGCACATCACTGTGTGCCCTGAAAGGGTTAACTCCCCCTCCTGTCCCTGGGCCACCCCTGCTGTTTGGCTTCCTTATGAGGAACAGTCCTCAGTAGCAGAGTTGCTCTTTCTTGCTTGGAGGATCTCTGGGAATGAAAGGCCTGTGTTCCAGATATTAAATTACTCATAAAATATTTGGCCTCTCCCCCAGGCGTCAGCAGCCAGCCTCTGGGGGCTCCCCAGCGCCAGGCAGGCCCACTGGCCACCTCCAGCCACCCAGTCATAGGCTCCATTGTGGGTAATAGCGAACCAGATTTCATATGGAACAAGCTTCTGACCAAGCACAGGGAGCAGCTTCTGTGGGCAAAGTGGGGCATCTGGAAGCCAGGAACAGGAGGAGAGAGGCCCCGCTGGAGCCCCAGAGGTTAGAGAGAAGGGGAATCGATACCAACGGAAGTGCTCTGCTCCTCCCCACCCCCACTGCCGGCCCCCCTCACTATACATACACCCATACACATATATGTACATGCACATACATATGTGCATATATACACAGGTGTGTGCATGTGTGCAAAAACACATGCTTACACACATATACACATACTCACACATACATATACACACTCCTTAAATAATATGGCCCCTGCTCTAGTCACCCAGTTTTGCTCTTGACCCAGAGATCCCTGAGGCTGGAAGCAGCAGACAGAAGCCTCAGAGACACACTAAGAGGTAAGATCATTGTATCTGAAGTCAAAGGACATGGGTTCATATCCTGACTCCGTTGCTTATTGTCTATGTTGCCTTAAATAACTTCCCTCTGATCTTCATTGAGTTTCAGACTCTTAGCAAGTTGAACTTGGTTGTCCCTAAGAACCCTCCTCATCTAAATCCAGTGAGACCAAGACTCCACTTCTCAGGTCATCACTGTGTGTCTGTCTTTTCTCTCTGGCCTCCTGGTGTGCAAAGGGGCCATGCCCCAGATGCTGAAGGGTAATGAGCCCACGAAACCCTGGATGGATGCCCCAACCCCAAAGCCCTCCCCACATGCCAGCCCCTTGGGCAGGGCCATCTGTGACCTAGAATCTCCCACCATTGAGGAAGGGGGAGCATTCTCTCTTCTCTGCCTCTCATCCCCCTGAACCTAGTTACCATGGGGACCGCAGTAGGGGGGTGGGGTGGCCAGGCAGGGCTACAGCATTCCAGCTGGCCATCTTCTCAATTCCTTTGATTTCTGCTTCCTCTGCCCTTTTTTACAGAGCAACGTAAGTTCTCCAGAGGTCTTTCTGGGCATTCCCCTGCTCTCTTATTGGGGGATATACCAAGCCTGTCCTGGAAGACCTCTAGGGCCACAATTCCAAGGAGGTTATCAATACAGCAGGATGAAGAGACATCACAAGATGGTCAACATGGTGCTGGATCTGGAGCCAGGAAGAGCCAGGATCAGGACCTGCCTCTGATACTCAAATGTGTGACCATATATAATAGCAACATTTACATAGCATATTAAGACGTGCCATTTCCTTCTAAAGATCATTTTATAGACGAGGAATCAGGGTTAAGTGACTTGCTCAAGGTCACACAGCTAATAAGTGTCTGGGGGGATTTGAACTCAGATCCTCCTGACTCCAAACTCAGTCCTCCATCCATTGCACCACCTAGCCACCCTACAACCCAGAGGAGGAGGAGCTATTATTACTCCGATTTCATAGATGAGAAAACTGAGGCAGTTTTATCTGAGAAGCAGCTGAATCAGAATTTGAATCCAGGTCTTCCCAATTCCAAGTCCTTAACATTATTCCTCACTTCCCCCATCTCTACTTAACCACTCTGAGCCTCAGTTTCCTCAACTGCCTCAATAGGATTGCTCTGGGGACCAAATGAAACAATGGCTAAGGTTGTGCAACCCTTAAGGTGCTCTCTGTATCAGATATTATTAAATCAGCATCACAGAGCCTCCAAATTGACAGAGACATAAGAGCCATCATTGTACAGTAGATAAAGGTCTGGGCTCAAATTCCACCTTCAGCATCTACTGGTTATACCACCCTGAGTGACAATTTGTCCCAAGCAATAACCTAGGACTTGTCTGCTTGCTTACAGAACTTCTTGCCAATTTTCAGAATTTCAGTCTTGAGAATTCCTTATCCCTCCTGCACCTTCTCCTGTAGAGTTTCAGGCCATGGGCTCTTCTCTATCCTTCCTCTTAACCCTTTGAAATCTATTCTCCCGAAATTTGGGGGGCATTTCAGACTGTGCCCAGATTTCCTCTTCCCCATCATAAATTCTAAAATGGACTGGTCACTTCCCCCACAAGTTTCTCATCATTTCTTCCACAGCAGCCAGTTTCCTTGTTGGAGAGCATCCTATCCGTACTGGTTTCCTTCCTTGACTTCTCTTAGGAAGGATAAATTATATAATCAAGAGAAGTCAAGAAATTTTTAGCTGATTTGCTTTAGGCAGAAAGTGTTCTAATAAATGTCTGTATTACTGAAGAGCCTGTCATTACTAGAACATGCTCCATGGTAGACTTTTGACTTATTTCCAAAACTAATCATCTATTTAATCTATCTGTCAAGGTGGTCTGTAGTATAACCTATGACAATATCACTTGTGTTTCTGATGATCTGCCCCCCCAAAATTCTCCATCCTACATATCAGATTCATGGATACGCCCACATTTATCAACCGATCAATAAGTATTAATTAAGTGTCTATCATATGCCAAGAATTTTATCCACTGGTGCACTTGGCTAGAAACATTCTCCTTCCTCTTTCCAACAGCCTGGCTTCCCCCAAGAATCAGCTCAAATTACATCTTCTTCAAGAGGCCTTTGCTGATCTCACAAGCTGTTGGTGGCCTCCTTCTGAGACCACCTTCCATTTATACAGCATATATCTTGTTTTTTACATAATTATTTGCATGTTGTCTCCCCCATTAGACTGTGAGTGCCTTAAGGGTAGGGACTATGTTTTTGTATTCTCAGAGATTAGTCCAGTGCCTGGAACCTAGTAATCTCTTAACAAATGCTTGTGTATTCTCAGATATATAGAGTACTGAGTTAAATTTATAAGAATAGACGTTCTTCCCCAATTGCTAAATGGCCAAAGGAAATGAACAGGCAGTTTTTAGAAGAAGAAATCAGAGCTTTCTATAGTCATGTGAAAAAATATTCTAAATCACTGCTAATTAGAGAAATGCACATTAAAACAATTCACACCCACTAGATGACTAATATGACAAAAAAAGAAAATGATGAATGTTGGAGGGAAAATGGGAAAACTGGAACACTAATGTTTTGTTGGTGGAGTTGTAAAGTGATCCAACCTTTCTGGAAATTATTTTGGAACTATACGCAAAGGGCTATAAAGTTATTCATATCTTTTGATCCAGCAATACCACTATTATCCCAAAGATAGATCTTTTTAAAAGGGACAAGATCTTATTGGTACAAAAATATTTACAGCCACTCTTTTTTGTGGTGGCTAAGAATTGGAAATTGAGAGGATACCTATCAATGGGAAATGACTTAACAAGTTGTGGTATGTGATTGTAATGGATTACTATTGTGCTACAAGAAATAACAAGTAGGATGGTTTTAGAAAAAAATGGAAAGACTTAAAGGAACTGAGACAAAGTGAAGTGAGCAGAACCAGGAGAACATTGTACACAGTGACAGTAACATTGTAACAATGATCAACTGTGAATGACTTAGCTATTCTTAGCAATACAAACAATCCAAGATAATCCCAAAGGACTCATGATGAAAAATGTTATCCGCTTCCCGAGAAAGAATTGATATTGTCTGAATGCAGACAAAAGCACATTATTTTCACTTGTTTCCTTTTTTGAGTTCTTCTACACAAAATGAGTAATATGGAAATATTTTACATGATTGCACATGTACAACCTATATCAGATTGTTTACCATCTCAGGGAAGGGGAAGGTGAGGGAGGGAAGGAGGGATAGAATTTGGAATTTTATTTTAAAAAAATAATGCTAAAAATTGTTTTACATTTTACAAAGGAATAAAATATTATGTTTTAAAAAGATCTTTTTAAAAAATGCCCATGTATGGACTGACTAGGTATTTGAGATACAAAGACAAAAATGAGTCTATCCCTGCCCTCAAGGAACTTATATTCTCTCAGACACAACAGGGACCCATTTAAGTAGAGAGGAAATAAGCACTGCATAATGGGAGGGGAGTCGCTAGGAGCTGGGGAAAGGTCAGGAAAGGGTTCATGTTGATTGAATATGTTACCTTAATAAACAATCCTACTCTAAAGGCAGCTAGGTGGGGCAGTGGATAGAGCACCAGTGCAGGAGTTAGGAGAACCTGAGTTCAAATCTCACCTCAGACACTTAGCTGTGTGACTTTGGGCAAGTCACTTAACCCCAATTGCCCCATCCTGGGTCATCTCCAGTCATCTTGATGAATATCTGGCCACTGGATTCAGCTATCTCTGGAGGAGAGTGAGGCTGGTGACCTGCACAGCCCTCCCTCAGTCAAAACAAAGTCAAATGCAAGCCATTATTTCTCTGATGGCTTGGTCTTCTTTGGGCAATGAAGGATGAACACACATTCCTACTCTGTACTTCATCCTTGAAAGTTTGCCTCACCCTAGCCCTCATAGAACCACTCTGGCCCATCCCACCAAATAGCTTGGGTCTGTTCTCTTAGCTAATTAAAGCTCAGGAGTTCATAAGGTCACTGGATCATAAAAAGGCAGATTTCAAAGGGGCTCTTGATAACATCTAGTCCAATAGCTTCATTTTACAAATAAGGAAACCGAGGTTCAAGAAGGAAAATAACTTTTCAAAGGTCATGGGCATATTCTCACTCCAAATCTGTTGGTCTTTCCCTGACATATTGCCACCTTCTTGTGGCCTCCAGTTTGCTTCCTGAATTATTCAATGGATTTTACAAGAAAAAACACTTTAAAGCACATTTAACCCCTAGGCAGCTGGTGGTACAGTGAATAGAGCACTAGACTTGGAGTCAGGAAAACCTGAGTTCAAGTCCAACCTTAGACACTTGCTAGTTATGTGACTCTGGACAAGTCATTTCACTTGTATTTGACTCAGCTTCTTCAACTGTAAAATGGGGGTTATAACATCACTTACCTCCCAGGGTTGTTGTGAGGATCAAATGAAATAAAATATTTGTAAACTCCTGGTGTAGGGCAGTTCAGTGGTACAGTAGAGTCCCAGGTCTGGAGTCAGGAAAACTCATCTTCCTGAGTTCAAATCCGGCCTCAGACACTTACTAACTGTGTGACTCTGGACAAGTCACTTAGACCTGTTTGCCTCAGTTTCCTCATCTGTAAAAATGAGCTGGAGAAGGAAATGGAAAACTACTCCAGTATCTTTGCCAAGAAAATCCCAAAGAATCAGACACAAGTGAATGACCAAACAACACCATCCAACTCCTGGTATGGGAATTCTTTCTCTGGAATATCTCATCTCTGGTATAGGGAATTACTTGGAGAATATGGAGATTAAGTGTCTTGCCAAGGGACACACAGCTCACCTCAGGGAGTCATGATAGCTGTGTTCAAGTATCTGAAGGATTGTCCTGTAAAGGAGAGATTAGACTTATTCAGTTTGGCCCTAGACAGCGGAACCAGGAGCACTGATAAGAAGCTGTAAAGAGCACATTTGGGCTTTATAAGGAAAAGTTTCTCCCCCTGAGAGCTGTCCCAGCATGGAACAGCCTGGGCTTCCTTGGTGGCCTCCCCCTGCTTGGAGGTCTTCAAGCAAAGTCTGGACGACCACTTATCACATATGCTAATGAAGGAATTCCTCCTCTAAATGGCCCAGACAAGATAGCAGTGAGATCCCTTTCAGCCTTCAAATTCTGGGATTGTATAGTCTCAGAGGCAGGCTTTCAACCCAAATCTTCCTAACTCCAAGTTTGTACTTATAAAATCATAGATCTGGAAATGGAAAGGATCTTGGAACTCATCTAGTCCAATTTTTCATTTTACAGATGAGGAAACTGAGTCTGAGAGAAGTTAAGGGATTTGCCCAGAATCACACAATTAATGTCAGAAACAAGATTTGAACCTAGTTCTTCCTGACTTCAAGTCCAGGGTTCTAGACACTGCACCATACTGCTTCTATGTTTGAAAAATGAGGGGGAGGGAGACAAATATATCTATTTTAATAGTTCAACTTAACAGAACTCTGAAAAGAGGTGATACTTTAGAGTATCCTTCTTTAAATGGATAACTACCATTTCCTTGCAGCAGCTAGGTGGTATGGTGGATAGAGTGCTCGGCCTGAAGTCAGGAAGACTCAACTTCCTGAGTTCAAATCTGACCTCAAATACTTACTAGCTGCGTGACCCTGGGCAAGTCACTTTTTACCTGTTTCTCAGTTTCCTCATCTGTAAAATGAACTGGAGAAGGAAATGGCAAACTACTCCAGTATCTCTGCCAAGAAAACCCCAAGTGGGGGTCACAGAGAGACAGAAAAGACTAAACAATGAAACAACAATCCATTTCCTCAGTGTTCTGAGGGGTCCATAAAGTTCTTTCCTTTAAGTTTCCTTCCGGAATGAGAGCCAAGGTTCTCATTCAGCTATCCTAAGACTAAATGAGGCTCTTTCTACCAGCTACCTATCCTGCCTCTCAGGGCCATCCCCAGTTATCCTGACCTATGTCTTGCCACTGAACGTTCATGACTCTGGAGGAGACAGTGAGGCTGATGACTGTGCACAGCCCTGCCTCAGTTAAATCCCGTTCACTTGCAAATCCAGACGTCACCCTCCTGATATCATTGGTTATCTTCAAGAATGATGGACAACGCCAGCATTCTGTCTCTCAACAAATTAGTCTCCTGAGGTAAATCGGTATGTCTTTCCTCAATACTCCTGTTAACTCCTGGTTACTTTCCCACTTTCACCCCAGGGCTCAGGCAGGCCCTTTTTTCCCCAGGCTTTTGCAACTAAAGCCCCAGGCCTGAGTTTTTCTCAAGTTTCCAGTTATGCTCCAAGACAAAGCCTTCTGCAGTTTCCTTCCTAGTCTAAAGCTCCTTTCCAGTCCTTTCCTTTCTGAGCTACCTGGAGGAGGAGAAAACACCAATGGCAGAGGAGCATGATGGTGTTGTCACCCCATAGCCGCTTCTGAGGCTCCCTGGGAGGAATCTACATGGCATCCCTCTGGAAAGAGTACTTTTCAACTCAACTCTCAAAGGAATCTTTGCCACATCACACACTACTCTAGGCAACTGGTTCTAGGCATATGCCTAGCTGCCCCTCAGTCTCATTCTGCCTTCTTCTATCCAACCCCCATTCTTGTTATGTTCTCATCCTTTACTGCCTTCAGTCCTCACAACTCTAGCCTGAGATATGCTTTTTTTTTCCAGGGGGGAGACAATCAGGGTTAAGTGACTTGCCCAAGGTCACACATCTAGAAAGTGTCTGGGGACAGATTTGAACTCACATGCTCTAACTCTAGGGCCAGTACTCTATCCACTGTACAACCTAGAGGCCCCATAAGAAATACTTTCTTGTTATCTCTGCATGCTGAAATCTTTTTGTACAAGGCCAGGCTCAGTGGCTACATCCTTCAAGAAGTTTTCCCTGATTCCACTTAGTCTTTTCCCACCTTTGTTTTACTACTACCCCCACTTTATTTCTTTCTTATCCCCAAGTTAAAAGTGATGAATCCTTTCTTGAATCTCTATGCTTGCTCCAGGCCCTGTTCCCTAAAGACCCAATGAACAAAGGACTGGACTTAGACTTAAGAAGACTTGGGATCAAAACTTGCTACAGATACTTCCTAGCTATGTATGTGAGGGGGGAGGGGATTGGCTTATCTCCTATGTACTTATCACATTTTAACTTGTATCTGTGTGGATGTCTCCTCAACCCACCCATCCCCTTCTGTAGGATATAAGCTTCTTGAGGGGAAGACTATGCCATTTCTTATACCATCCATAGAATCCCACATAGAATGCTGGCTTAAGAGCCTAGATTTTTGTCAAAGATTGTCATCTTTTGTCATAGAGAGCCAATTGAATCACGTGATTTGAATTGGGGCACAGAACTCTCCAGGATGACAAAGCCTGACCTTAATTAACTACCTTTTGGTTAGTTAATGTTTTACACCCACATTAATCGGCAGGTTACATTTAGTTTTTTCTTCTTTTTATTGCAATCTTTGGGTTTTATATCATGTTCATTTCCCAATGTATCCCTCCCCTGCTACTACCTAGAGAACCATCCCTGGGATTTAAAAAGGGGGAAGGGGGAACAATTCTGCAAAACTAGAGTGTCAAAAAAATACATCATATGTTGTGTTCTACTACCCCATGGGTAGATGGCATAGTGGATAGAGCACTGGAGTCAGTTCTAATCTAGCCTCACACATGTCCTAGCTGTGTGACCCTGGGCAAGTCACCTAACCTTTCATTGGTTCAGTTTCCTCAACTGTAAAATGGGGATGAAAATAACATCTACCTCCCAGGGCTGTGGGGAGAATCAAATGTGATAAGAACTGTGAAGTGTTTAGTGCAGTGCCTGGTATGTGGCAAGTGTTAAATAAATATCATTTATTTATATTATTATTCATTATTGTTGCTCTTCACATCTGCAAAGAAGGGATGGAGATGTCTTAAAGAAGGGATGGAGATGTCTTAAAGAAGGGATGGAGATGTCTTAAAGAAGGGATGGAGATGTCTTAAAGAAGGGATGGAGATGTCTTAAAGAAGGGATAGAGATGTCTTAAAGAAGGGATGGAGATGTCTTGAAGAAAGGATGGAGCTGTCTTAAAGAAGGGATAGAGATGTCTTAAAGAAGGGATGGAGATGTCTTAAAGAAGGGATAGAGATGTCCTAAAGAAAGGATGGAGCTGTCTTAAAGAAGGGATGGAGATGTCTTGAAGAAAGGATGGAGCTGTCTTAAAGAAGGGATAGAGATGTCTTAAAGAAGGGATGGAGATGTCTTAAAAAGAAAGGATCGAGATATCTTAAAGAAGGGATAGAGATGCCTTAAAGAAGGGATGGAGATATCTTAAAAAGAAAGCATCGAGATATCTTAAAGAAGGGATAGATATGTCTTAAAGAAGGGATAGATATGTCTTAAAGAAGGGATGGAGATGTCTTAAAGAAGGGATGGAGATGTCTTGAAGAAAGGATGGAGCTGTCTTAAAGAAGGGATAGAGATGTCTTAAAGAAGGGATGGAGATGTCTTAAAGAAGGGATGGAGATGTCTTAAAAAGAAAGGATCGAGATATCTTAAAGAAGGAATAGATATGTCTTAAAGAAGGGATAGAGATGTCTTAAAGAAGGGATGGAGATGTCTTAAAAAGAAAGGATCGAGATATCTTAAAGAAGGGATGGAGATGTCTTAAAGAAGGGATGGAGATGTCTTAAAAAGAAAGGCTTGAGATATCTTAAAGAAGGGATGGAGATGTCTTAAAGAAGGGATGAAGATGTCGTAAAAAGAAAGGATCAAAATATCTTAAAGAAGGGATAGAGATGTCTTAAAGAAAGGATGGAGATGTCTTCTTTGGAATCAAGTTTGAGATTATCATTTTCAAACCAGGTTTCCATAGAGAGCTGCTGTTCTCTTCATTTCCATTGTTGCTCCCATTGTCTCTATTGCTTCTCTGCTTCTTCCTTAGTCTGATATTAAATTCAGGATTATGTTTCCTCAGTCCCCATCTCTGCAAAGAAAGTAGAGAAATACCTTCTCACATCTCTCCTTGGGGACCCAGCTTGGTCATTATCGTTTTGAAGCATTCATGTCTATTGCTTTGCTCCATTCTGTTTACATTGTTGTTACCATTATTTACATATCATTTCCCTCCTATTTCTTTCACTTTCCATCAGTTCATCCAAGTCTTCTCAGGTCCCCCTTCATTCACCAGGTTCACCGTTTCTTATTACACAGTAATATTCTGTTATATTCACATACCACATCAGGCAAATAATTTGTTTCTATTTCTTTGCTTCTCTAAATAGTGCTGCTGCAGATATTTTGATGTCTATGGGGTCTTTCTCTCAGGCATATACATAGCAGTGGAATCTTTGAATTGGAGGGAATATGGGATTTTAGCAGTAACTTATATTTAAATGGAAAGTACATTCTCATCTATTGTTCATCCTATTTGTGGGGCTGTCACCAAAACCTGTGAGGGAGGAGCGCTAACAATGGAGCTTCCCTGATGGCAGGCCCCTTTTTCCTTCATATCCCCAGGACCTCCACAGTGCTCACACATACAGGCTTGTTGAATTAACTAGAGGCTGCTTTTACAGATAGTCCCAAAGAAATCAAGGGACTTGTCCCTTGTGAAGAGTGGAGCCCAGATTCAAATCCAATGGTCCTGAGCCCAAATCCAGGACTCCTTCCAACATATATCACTAGGTGTCTTTATATGTTAGAATTAAGAAGAAGCTTTGAAGTCAATGAGTCTAAGCTCCTTATTTTATAAGTGAAAGATCTCCCCTATTTAGCTAATCATGCTTCTAGACCCAAAAACAGCTAACCTCCATTAGACTTTCCTCTACTATGTGATGCAGGCTATGTATAGGCTGCCTTAGGTTATACAGTGAGAGATTTCTTATTATGACTACAAAATAACAGGTATCTTTGGCAGGGGCCTGAAAATAAAGAACATCAGGGGCATAAGGCCCTTAGAATACAGGATATCAGAGCTGGGAGGGCTCTTAGAACACAGTACATCAGATCTGGGAGGGCCCTTAGAACCCAGGATGTTAGAGCCGGGAGGGCCCTTAGAACACAGGACATCAGAGCTAGGAGGGCTCTTAGAACACAGGATGTCAGAGCCGGGAGGGCTCTTAGAACACAGTACATCAGAGCTGGAAGGGCCCTTAGAACACAAGATGTCAGAGCTGGGAGGGCCCTTAGAACCCAGGATGTTAGAGCCGGGAGGGCCCTTAGAACACAGAATGTCAGAGCTGGGAGGGTCTGTAGAACACGGGATGTTAGAGCTTGAAGAAGCCTTTGACTGTAAAACTTTAGAATTTAAAGGCAGAAAATTGGAGAAAACATTTATAGACAGTTTCTCACATAAAGTCTCATATCTCAAATATGTAGAAAACTTTATCAAATTCATAAGAATATGAGTCATTCTCTGATGAATGGTCAGAAGATATGAACAGGCAGTTTTTTGATGAAGAAATCAAAACTCTCTATACTTACATGAAAAAATGCTCTAAATCATGATTGATTAGAAAAATGCAAATTAAAACAAACCTGAGGTACCATCTCATACCAATTAGATTGGTTAAAATGATAGAAAAGGAAAATGACAAATGTGGGAGGACATGTGGAAAAATTGGGACACTAATACACTATTGGTGGAACTGTGAACAGATCCAACCATGTTGGAGAGCAATCAGGAATCATGTCGAAAGGGTTCTAAAACTGTGTGTTCCCTTTGACCTAGCAATACCACTATTTCCCAAGGTGATTGGGGAAAAAAAGAAAAGAAACTCTATGTTCTAAAATATTTATAGCAACTCTCTATGTGGCAGCAAAGAACTGGAAATTGAAAGGATGCTTATCAATTGGGGAATAACTCAAAAAATTGTAGTATATGATTATAATGAAATGTTTTTGTGCCATAAGAAACAATGAGCTGGATGGTTTTAGAAAAACATGGAAATGCTTGCATAAAATAATGAAAAGTGAAGTGAGCGGAACAAGAGAACATTGTGTACAGTAACAGCAACATTGTTTGAAGAATAATTGTGAACGACCAAGTAATTCTGAGTATTATAAATACTCAAATTAACTACAAAGCATCTGTGAAGGAAGATGCTATCCACCTCCAGAGAAAGAACCGATAAATAGAAGTACGCATGGTATGGTTTTACATTTATTTATAAACCTGTGTCAAATGGTGGCCTGCTCTAGTGTGGGGGTGAAGGTAGAGAGACAGTTTGGAACTTAAAAGGTAACCAAAAAGTAAATACAATTAGATCTTAAAAAAAAAACTTAGAAGTCACTTAAAACATAGAACTTCAGAGTTAGAAGGGACCTTAGAACATAGAACTCCAGACCTGGAAGGGAACTTGGAGTAGAAAGTGTTAGAACACACAACACAAAGCATCAGAGCTATGAAGGACTTGAGCACACAGAACGTCGAAGGGGGACAGTACCTTAAAACACAGAATGCGAAAACCAGAAAGTTTCAGTGTCTGACACAGAAGGGACTTTAGCATATCTCAGCCACAGATTATCATGGCTTAGATCATCTAGCTCAACCTAACTGTGTCACAAAGGAACACCTTGAAGCCTAGAGAGGGAAATGCTGTAACTTGTCCCAAATCACCCATGGTCCAGATTAGAACTTGGGTCTCTCAGCTCCCAGGACTCTCTCCCATACAGCAGCTGTTTCTCCCCTATGCCCCAACCCATCAGACCCCGCCTTTCGGGCTTGCTGAGAGCTGACATGGAGGCAGCCTCTGTCTGTTGAGCCTATACAAAGGGTGGGAAAGAAAAGGTCCGGGACAAATCCTCTTAGGGTCTGGCTTGGTCTGTGTTTTCTCATTCCAGCCCCATCTGCTTCCCCAGGGAGCCGCCAAGGAGAGAGGCCTTTTGGCCCCCATAGCTCCAAAGCAAGCAAAACTCGCTAAAAGAATGAAAAGGGAGAAAGCTTGAACCGGGAAATCCCAAGAGCAAACAGGCTCCCAGGCTGCGAGGGCTTGAGGGGGTGGCGGGTAGCCTCCAACCCCTCATGGTTGGAAGCAGACCCCAGGTTCAAAGTGCTGCCCTCAATAGGGGGCAGTGCCAGCTCCTGCCCACCCACCCTGCCTTTAGTCTCAGTCCTCTCCTGGGTGCCCAGATCCCACTGGATTTGCAGTCTGATGATGACAGCTGGCATGGCCACAGAGATTTTTCTCTCGGAATTCCAAGGCAGGAGTGATCACTGTGGGCAGGGGTAGGCAGGGAAGGCTTCCTGGAGAAGGTGGAATTTGAGCTGAGGATTTAGAGGAGCAGCTAGAGTGCAAGCCTAAACTTAGATACATGTGCACGGGTCTGGGCATGTCAGCATAGCACAACTCATTGAGGAAGTATCCATCCAATGGGTCTACTAAGTATCTGGGGATATTTGTGAGGGAGCATTTGCATGTATCTATTAACGCGGTAAACGGGTGGGAGGGACTTTTAGATTTGGAGTTGGAGGACCTGATACACAGTACCTGTATCACCCCCTGACAAACCACCCTCTCTCTGAGTCTCCATTGTCCCATCTGTTAAATGATCAGGTTGGAGCAGAAGCCCTCCACGATCCCTTCCCTAAGTCACATAAAACTATTTGTGGCCCTGAGCGTGTCTGGGTGAGTATGTATTTGGGAAGGAATGTTTATCTTTCAGGGCTGTCTATTGTGTTACTCTCAGTGACTATGTACCCGAGAGGAAGGCTTGTTTGTCTCCATGTGTATATGTCTCTACAAGCCTGGGTGTTTGTCTTGTGTTCGTGTTTGTCATGAGAAGGACTATGTGTATGTGTTCCTGAAACTGGATATGTGGTTTAAATTTAAATACGTGTCTAGGAGCACATTTCTATAAAAGAGCATGTGTACAGGTCATAGGATAAGAATAGCTGGCATAGTGTTTTTTAAGATTAACAAAGCACCTTACAAACAATATCTCACAAAAACCCTAAAAGGTATACAGTCATTTTTATCTTCATTTTACAGATAAGGAAACTAAGGCTGAGCAAGATTGAATTAACCAGTGTCATATGACTATAAAGTATCTGAGCTAGGATTTGAACTCAGGTTCCCCTCAACTCCAAGTACAACTCTTCAGTTACTGCTCCACCTAGCTGCCTCAAGCATTGAGTCTGCACAGACCCACACATGAGCCCTTTGTGAATTTGTGGGTGTATATATGGGTTAGTGTATGTGCGTGTATATGCATATATGTGAGCCTGCAAGTGGCTTTATATGTGCCTATGAGAGTGGGTGCCTGTGTGAAAGTGTGTTCAGCAGATAAACCTGTGTATTTGTGTGTATTATTGAGTGTGGGCATCACAAACTCATGATTCCTTCTGGAGTCTGGTCTCCTGCTTTGGTAGCCCCAAAAAAGTCCTACTCAGTGCTATGTTCACATGCTGATCTTTCCCCTTATACTCTGTAGACCTCCGAAGCCCAGACTGGCCACAGAAAATTCCCAGAGAAACATTTAATGAACCTGCTTCTGCAGAGACATCCGAAAAACCAAGTAGTGGAAGGGTGCTGCAAAAACCCTGGGCCTAAACTCTAGTCCTGTTACGTACTACCTGTGTTAGTGTGTATGACCTTGAAAAGGACACACCCCTTCTGTACAACTCACAGAAGACTTGGTTTGCTAAAGAGGGGCATCTTAATCAAAGAGACCAATCTAAATTTATTTTTCTTAAACGAGTGATTTTCTCAAGTACCCAGTCTAGTGTTAGGAAACAGAAGTATGAGCTTCCTCTCTGTCTTCAAGGAAATTACAGTATAGTGGGAAAAGATATTTTAGAACCTACTGGAGTATTTTCTAGTAGAGACTTCAAGTACTGTAGGAATTCAGAGGAGGGGAAAATCATGGTTATCTCCTTTCCTCCTGACTTTAATCACAAATATAGGCCAGAATGGCTGCCTATTGGGAGAAAAGAGACTGGTCTCCATGTCCCGTCAGCTCTTAGGGCCAGTGTTTTATAGTGTGGGGGCAAAATAGGATGAGTAACCATAGCATGGAAATGTAATAAGCAGGATGAGTCTATTTATTAGTCACACCAAAAGTGGTTGGACCTTTACAGACACACAAAAAAATCAGAGAATATGACAACTGGGAGAGCCCTTAGAATATAGAATGACAGAGCTGGGAGAGTCATTAGAACACAGAATGTCAGAGCTGGGAAGACCCATAGAGCACAATATCAGTGCTTGGAGTAGACTTAGACAAGAATGTCTGAACTGAAAAGGACCACTGAATCCATCTAGTCTAATCTTCTTCTTATTTTACAGAAGAGTAAACTGAGGCAAGATGGCTTACCCAATGTCATGACAGAGTTAGAAGATCCTAGGTCTCTTGGCTCCTCAGTTTGTTGGCTCTGGCCAGTAAATCACAAATGTCTCCTTTTTTGGTTCATTCTAAATGTTGTGGGAATTTGAGGAAGGGAAAAGCCTTTTTTTTACTTCCTCTCCCCTCTGAATCCCCCAGGGCAGGTCACCACAGTTGCCTGCTGCACTTGCAGAGGTTAACCCAGGTGCCAGGTCTCCTCAGCAGTTCTGGTGCTGAGCAGTGGGCAGTGGGTTGGTAAAGGCCTCAGGTGGTCCTGGGACATCCTCCCCCTTGAGGTCAGTCAGGTGGCTCCCCCACAGCATCTCCCCCCCACCCACTCACTCTATACAGGGAATCTTGCTTGAGGCCCTGAAAGGGCTCCCCTCCACTGCCTCCATGGAAGAGCCCCACTCAGCTCTCCTTTCTCATCCTTGGCTCGCCTTCCCTAGCCCCTGCTTTGGGTTTGTACTCAGGCCTGGCTTTGATTACTGTAGTGTTTGCTTGGCCGATGCTGGAAGGAATACAGCAATTCCCACTCTTTGCAAGCCTCCCTCTTCTCATCCCCACACCCAACCACTCCCTCCCCCGCCTCCAAACACACACACCCCTAGCCTCTATTCTCATGGGCTCCAGAAATCTCAAACCTACTACCAGGAAGCTCCAATGAAGCCTTTCGTTGTTTCCTAGGTTGGGACAATGCCCTTCAGTCTCTGCTATATTTCCAATCTTACAATGGTCAGTCAGGATCTTAGAACCCAGGATATCAGAGCTGGGAGAGACCTTAGAACCCAGGATGTCAGAGCTGGGAGAGACATTAGAACAAAGAATGTTATCTCATAAAATGCTAGATGTGGAAGACACTTTATGATATATACAGCTAAAGCTGAAAGTAGTCTTAGAGATTGTCTCGCTCAAAGTCACATATTTAACAAGTGGCAGGTCTAGAATCCAGATCTCCTGATGTGTGACAAAGAATAAATACAGATCAAGATGACAGAATCTCAGGAACTAATGTAGCAAACCCCATTCCCAACTCTGTTCCCTAACAAAATTCCTCCAAATAACCGAGAAAATGTACCAGCCTGAATCCTAATGAGGAAATTCAAGAAAACTTCAGAATGACTCTTTTCACCCCAGCTCTGGGTGGCTTACAAAGACAGACAAAGAGGTTTGTGGACACTGGGGATTGGGTTTACCCAAGATTGTGTCACATGGAGCATTCCAAGGATAGGAGAGGCTGTGTGCCAGGGCAAGTGGAGGTCCCAGACTCATACCAGGGCACCCCCCCCCACCCATACCAGGGCACTGCAACAGATACATGTGCAAACTAGTACTTTTGTTGCTCACCACCCAGTTCCGGGTGACAGATCCAGAGTAGATTGAGAAGGGAACCTGTGTACACCCATTGTCTCCCAGTGAGGAGTAGAACCAGAAGCAAGCAGCAGTAATATGGCCCAGAACAAAGTTCTAGCTCCAGCTTCTAGCTCAATTCAAAACCTGCAGAGGAATAACTAGGATAGGAATTCCACACCAAAGGGGAGCCTGCACTTCTGTTGCTCTGAATCAAGAGTCTCCCAGCTGTTGATAAGGATTGAGTCCAGCTACAGTCTGTTGTCACTCAGTCCCAAACCCAGGTCAGGAACTTGAGAGATGAGTGGGGGTGGGAGACTCAGCAGCCAGGCTTTGCCCTGGATCAGATCATTTTGGGAATACTGAAAGCTGACAGGTCCCTAGCTTGAGGTGTCCCTAAGGACACCTGGAATAAGATAACATTCAGTACTCCCAAGAAAGCAGCAACAGAAGCAGCCCAGACTTTCCCTCCAGAAGTGCCACAGAACCCAACCCTAAAATTAAGTCAGAAGTCAGGAAACAGGCTGGAAGAATGGACAAACAACAATCAAAAAAAGACCCCACCATAATGACCTATTCTGGTGGCAGAGATGCTCAATACAAATAGAAAAGAGGAGAATGATTCCAAAATATCTACAGGCAATGACTCAGAGAAAAATAGAGCTTGTGCACACGATCAGCTAGAATTTCTGGCAGAGATGAAACAAGAGTTTAAAAAGAGAAGGAGTTGAAATTATTTTTGCCAAGAAAATGAGAGTGCTGGGGGCGGGGGGGTGGAATGGAAAAGAATGAGAGCTATGGAAGAGAGAAATTGGAAAGGAATTATCAGCTTGGCACAAAAGGTACAAAACTTTGCCCAAACAACAAACACCTTGAAAATTAGAATAGATCAAATGAAAGCCAATGATTCCAAGAGACAAGAAATATTAGAACAAAGTTAAATGACAGGAAAAAATAGAAGAAAATGTAAGCTATCTTAACATAAATATCTGGGAAATTGATTGAGGAGAAAAAAAATTAAGAATCATTAGACTACCTAAAAACCATGGCCAAAAAAAAGAGTCGAGACATTTTATTTCAAGAACTTTTAAAAGAAAACTGTCAAGATCTCTTTGAACCAGTGGCAAAAAGGGAATAGAAAGAATATAGTTGTCATATCCTGAAAGACTAAAATGAAAAGCCCCGGAAACATGATAGCCAAAATCCAGAGCTACCAAGCCAAAGCAAAAATATTGATTCAGATTCAGAAATATTCATCCAGAAAGAAAGAATTCAAGGATAAATATGAATATTTATCATGAAACACAATTCAAATTCAAGAGATAGTTTTATAAACTTTTTGAAGGCAGAGAAAGTATCCTCACCTATTGTCCCATCCTGCCCCCAGGGCTTCCCACAATATGCTGTGTAGAATCATAAATTTAAGTTGGAAAAGATCTTAGACAAAACCACATAGGAAGCCTTCACTAGACTAACAAAGGTGTCCATGACACACAAAAAAGGTTAAGAACCTCTGGTACATAATTCATTGTTTTAAACTATTTCATGTGTCTTCTGTCCTGAACTAGATCATATGCTGCTCTAGGGCAGAATATTAACCCTTCTTATACTGGGCAAAGAACTCAACTGTGAGTTTGACCCTTAGCAAGTGACCAATAAATTCTTGGTGATTCAATAAAATCAATAAGTTGAAAGTATATTCTAATACTAATACCCACAATTTTAAGGTACTTTAGAGGGAAGGAAGGAATAAGCATTTATATTGCGCTAGGTACTGTGCCTAGCACTTTACGAATATTATTTCATTTTATCCTCACAACTGTGTGAGGTAGACATTACTATTATTCCTGTTTTACAGTGGAGAGTGCATCATGTCTAGAATCAGAAAGACTCATCTTCCTGAGTTCAAATCCAGCCTCAGACACTTACTAGCTGTATGACCCTGGGCAAGTCACTTCACCTCTGTTTCAGAGTCATCAACAAAATACCTTCCTCACCACAGTGAGCTAGGCGATATTACATATTATATTATATGTATATAATATTTTATTACATATAATAATAATATATCTTCATTTTAATTTTACAGATAAGGAGATTGATGTTCAGAGGTATAAAGTGACTTGGCTAAAGTAACACAACTAATAAGTAACTGAACTGGGACTTGATTCTAGATCTTCTAACCTGAAGTCCAGAGCTCTTTCCAATAATAGTAGTAGTATTATAATAGAGCATTTTACATAGAATCAAAACCTGCTTAAGTGGGAGAAAAGAGTCATAAAAAGGGTCAAATGACCTCTATGATCTGTGGCTCTCAAATTCTGTGTAAGGAAAAGAGGGTGTAGAATAGAAAGAACACTGAACTAAGGAAGCCTTGGGTTCTAAATTGTAGGTCTTCTAGCATTCATTAGACCCTTACCCTCTCTGGGACACTGTCTCCTCACCTACAAAATGGGGGTGATGGACTAAATGATTTTGGAGATCTCTCTCATATCTAACATTCTGTGTCTCTATTCTAACATTTTATATGCCAAAATCCCTTCCAGGGATAACAGTCTATTGTGCTGAGGTTGCTTCTAGCCCTGGAATTCATGTTCTAAAGCATCTAGAAGTGTCCTTAATCTCTGTTCTAAAGTCTTCTCTGGTTTTGACATTCCATGTTCTAAGATCTCTTCCAGTTGTGACATTCCATGATCTAACACCTCTTCCAGTTCTGTGTTCTAAGGTCTCTCCAACTCTAACAATCTATGGCTGTGGTCCCTCCAGCTCCAGTCTTCTATGTTTTGATGTCTCTTCTAGTTCTAACGTTCTGTCTTCTAATATCCCATGCCTCCTTCCAGTTCTACCATTTTTATCTTCTATAATTCTCCCTTTTGGGGGTTTAGTCAAGTCAAACTCCCAAATGAATCTGTACTGTCTTCAGTTTATATGTTCCTTCCAAAGATAAAATTCACCACCTATCCACCCCTGCCCAAACCGTGTGACTCTTATTCTTGTCCTTATGTAAGTTTTCCCTAGAAGGTTCATCTACCCAATCTGTTGGTGCCCTTCCATTTCTTCTGACATTGTGAGAGTACTAATGGGTCACTCCAGTCATATTCTCTTCCTATGTTACATTTCCCCCAAGGACAATGAAGTTCTTCATTGGTCTTTCATTGTAGCCACTTCACACTCACCATGCACCTTTCCATCAATAACCTTTGGGGATACTCATTTATAATTCATCTGAAAGGGATATATTCCATGGCTCACAGCCATATGGCAGTACTGATAATATTGGTGTGAGAAAAAGTGACTTCTTATTCTCACATATTGGTTTTTTATCCCTAATGTGAGTCCTGAAAATTGGAGTAGACATAAGATCAGATGATCAACTATGAAAGACTTAACTGCTTTGATCAAGACAATGATCCAAGACAACTCTAAAGGACCCATGATGAGAAATGTTCTCCACCTCCAGAGACAGAATGGATGAACTCTGAATGCAGATTGAAACATACCTTTTTAAAAATTTTATTTATGTTTCATGCTTTTTATTTTTTCCTTATTTTGCTGTATGGTTAATGGAAATGTATTTTCATGATTTCATATGTATAATTGAGATCTTATTGTTTGCCTTTTCAATGGATAGGGGAGGGGTGAAGGGGGAGGGAGAGAATTTAGAATTCAAAATTTTTTAAATGAATGTTATAAATGAATAAATAAATGAAAAGATAGATAAATGAATGAATGAATAAATAAATAAATTATTTGTAAGCTCAGGGAGACATGCGATACTGTCCTGGAAATGAACCTGAACATCTTACTCAAGATATAAGCAGAGAAAAGCTGTAAGGGTATGTCATCAAAGGAGAATTCTACCTGAACAGACAGGAAATGAGGTGTCATCCAGACACAATAGAAACTGGAATGTTTTTGAAGTGGCATGGAATAGGAATGACTTAGGGGTGGGGGTCGGGGGGATGCAGGGTGGAGAGAGATGACGAACTAGATCAATGACAAGGTCAGTTTATAGAATCTAAATATGTTAGACTTGGGAGGGCCCTTAGAACAGAGAATGTCAGAGCTGGGGGGAAGGGGGAATCTTAGATCACAGAACGTCAGAGCTAGAAAGGACTGAGTAAAATACAGTATAACCTCTTTGAAGGTAGGAATGGGTTTTTTAAAAAATAGATTTCTATTGATGTCTTCCATTTCATATGTCACATTCCATGTGACATAGTATATTTTAAACAGGAAAAAACCCTAGCACAATTGACAGATATTTTGGAAAAGGTCTGAGAACATGTGCAACGTCTAATACCCATGAACTCCCCATCTACAGGAAGGGGTGGGTTACGAGTGTCAGGATTTGCTATACCTAACCCTTAGCACAATTTGCCTTGACACCTGAGAAATGCTTAGATGCTGAAAGGTACCTTGGAGATCATCTGATTGGGCCCTCTCATTTTCCATCTGGGGAAACGGTTAACAAAGGGAGTGAAAGTGATTTGTGTGAGATCACAGAGTCCGTTAGAGGAAGAGAGGGACCTAGAAGCTTCACCTCCTGGGTCAGTACATTCACAGACTGTACACACAGAATGTTAGCACCAGGAGGACTCTTAGAGCTCATCTATCTCCATCCCTCTATTGCAAAGAAGCAGCTCAGGTCCCAAGTAGTTCCATGCCTTAATGAGCCTCCTAGACAGCAAATGTGTCTAGGGATTGAAGCCCAGGTCTTCTGTCTTTACCCTGAAGCTCTTTCTATATTCTAAAAAGTATTTGCTAAACATTTAGGAGGTGTCCAGAACCTTTGTCAAGTGGGGTACGTCTTCTCTAAGACATGATGGCACATTTTGACATAGTGGATAGGATGCTGAACCTGCAGGTGGAATAGCCTAGGTGCATAAAAATAACTAGCATTTATCTAGTGCCTACTGTATGCTAGGTGTTTTACAAATATTATCTCGTTTGACCCTCACAATGACCCTGGGAGGGAGGTCATTTATTATTCTCATTTTACAGCTAAAGAAACTGAGGCAGACAGATGTTAAGTGACTTGCCCAAGGTCATACAGTTGGTAGGTATCTGAGGTTGGATTTGAACTTGTCTTCCTGACTCCAGGCCTGGAGCTCTATCCAGTGAGGTGCCTAGATGACAGTGATGCTGCTTATTAGCTATGGAACCCCAGGTTAGTCACTTACCTTCACCCGGCCTTGGCTTCCTCACCATATAAAGTCAGGGGGTTGATCTCAGCCTCTAAGGTTAGTTCTAGATCTATTCAAACTGTTTCGTATGGTCACTTATCTATAGTGAGCCTAGAGAGGAAAAGAAATCAGTAAAAAAAAAACAAACCCTGTCAGTCAACGGCAATAATGACCTGGGATCCTGGGTAGGAGGTAGACAGGAAACGTGGTAGAGGGGGATTTGAAGCAGGAGAGAGATCTCTCAAAGGAAGAACTAAGAAAATTTCATGAGGCAGAAGTTGAGTGGATAGAGCGCTAGGCATAGAGCCCAGAAGACCTGGGTTCAAATCCAACCTCAGACACTTCCCAGCTGTGAGACCCCGGGCGAGTCATTTAGTTTCCCCAACTGTAAAATGGAATAATAACAACATCTACCTCCTAGAATTGTTACGAGGATCAAATGAGAAGGTGCTTGTAAAGTGTTTGTAACACAATGCCTGGCACATAGTAGGGGCTCTATAAATGCTTCTCCCCTATGGTTTAGTCCTTTTTCAGTCATGTCTGACTCTTCATGATTCCATTTAGGATTTTCTTGGCCAAGATATATGAGTGGTTTTCTATTTACATTGCCAGTTCATTTTACAGATGAGGAAACTGAGGCAAACAGGATTAAACAGCTTGCCCGGTGTCACACAGCTAGTAATATTCTGAGGCTGAATTTGAACTCTAGTCTTCCTGACTCCAGCCCAGTACTGTCCACGGCACCACCTAGCAGTCCAATTACTCCCTCCCTCCCTCTTAATGACAAAGTTACTATTTAAACTTTGGGCCAAGGTGATACAGGAGATAGATGAGGCAAAGATGGCTTGAAAATATGTTAACAACTTGGGTGACTGGAAGAAGGATGGTGACGTTGAGACTAGAAGGAAAGGACAGAAGGGGAGCCAGGGTGGGAAGGGGAAGGATGGAGGGAGAAGAGAAAATAAGGTCCTTTTCATGCAGGTTGAGTTGAAGGAACCTTCCAGGGGAAATTTCCATAAAGCCATTTGAGAAACAGTCCACTGGACCTAAGGTGAGAGGTCAGGGCTGAGAGGCTGAGAGTGACCAGCACACAGTGGGTAGACATGGGGAATACCCAGAAGAGCCAGAACTGGAACTCAATCCTGGTTCTGCTGCTTAATTCCTGTGTGATCTTTGACCAGTCAGTCTTGCTGTGATCCAGGTATTTCTCTAAAAGGATAGGGTTTGGACAAGATAATCATTAAATGTCTGAAAAAAGTCCATTTTGCGAATATAAGATTGAGGAGACAGGGATAGACAGCAGTTGTTCTGAAAAAGAAATGGGGGAAGGGTTCTTTGTGGGCTGCAAGCTCTAGGTACATCAGCAGTAGGATAGATAAATAAACTTGTTTACAAACAAACAGAAACCAGATAAATAAACAAATAGATAGGTGGACGAACGAGTAAACAAAGGAGTAAACCAAGGTGATCCTGGGCTGAATGAAAGGAGACAGAGCTTCCTTACAGATGGTCCTACTATGCTCTGCCCTCATCAGACCTTACTGGGAGTATCCTGTTTAATCCTGGGCACTAAGATTTAAGAAGTACATCTATGCAATGGAGAATGCCCAGAGGAAGGCAACCAGTATGGTAAAAGACCCCTAGCTCATGACTTGAGAATGAATCAAAGGAATTGGAGGTGTTTATCATGGAGAAAAGAAGACTCCAGGGAAACATGAGAGGTATCTTTAAGCATCTGGAGAACTCTTGTATGGTGGAGGAACTTGGCTTGATCTCACTGGTGTCTGAGGGCAGAATCACGGTCAGTGTCAAACAGGCTGATTGAGGCTGCATGTCAGGAAAGCTAATCATTTAAGCCGTCCCAAAGTGACCTGGGCTACCTTGGGAGGTGGTGGGCTCCCCCTCCTTGGAAGTCTTCAAGCAAACGCTACTTGACCATTTATCAGGAATGTTATGGAAGAGATTCCTTTGGGCATGGGTGGCACTGGAGGCTGCTGGGGCTCCTTCCAACCCTCACATTCTGTGATTCTGTTCCTCCCAGATCCAACATTCTTTGCTATAACATCCTGTGTTCTAAGGTCCCTCCCAGTCCTAACAATTCACTGTTCTAAGGACCTTCCCAACTGTGACATTCTGTGTTCTAAAGGCCTCTCCCAGTCCTGACATTCCATGTCTTAAGTCTCCTCTCAGCTCTGACACTGTTCCAAGAACCCTTCCAAGCTCTAGCGTTCTATGTGTCTATGACAAATCTTAACAGGTTATAGAGACCCTTCTTACAACTGGATCAGCCTCACTTTCACATAGCGCCAGACCTACTACCTCATTTGCATAATCCCCACAATCCAGTGCAAGCTGAGCTTTCCCTCTTTGTGATATTAATTATGCGATAAAATGTCCTGAGCTAGAGAATTGGCTGTTTTTCAACTGTCCTTTGGAAAAAAATAAAAAAGACTAATTCAGAATTCAGACTCAATATTGGAGAGGAAGAGGAAACAGTAACAACCCCCATTTCCTCCCCCACACACACCCCAGACCTCTAGCCCCTACTAGGGAGCCCAGAGCTGACTTCAGCCTCCAAATAGCTGGAAGATAGACTTGGCCTGATGAGTGATCAGAGACCAGTGATTGCAGAATGTTAAGTGTTCCAATGTGTTATAAACATACAATATGCGTTTAAAAATTAATCCTGGCGGAAAATAATATACTATTAGTTAATAGGCGGAATTGACAAACTGGCTTCATTCCAATCCCATCTCAGGAATATTTACAGCAGCTGAGCCCATCTCAGGCTTCAGTGTTCCCTCTGAGATAGTCATCACTTGAATTGTTTTTTATTAAAAAAAATTAAGTACACCAGTTTTCCTTCTTTAGATTCACCTTGTCCCAGGGCAACCCCAAAGTCTTCCTTGGCTCCTTCTAGGGGTTGGAAGTTTTATATGCATTACAAAACCCCCTCTTCACCATTCTTCCTCTCTTTCCAGCTCCCCACATAAGCCAGAAGTCTCTCCGCATCATCTCCTGACTTTTTTGTTGATTCCACTGACAACCTGATGTGTGGCCCTGGGCGAGTCATCAACCCTCTCTGGATCTCACTTTTCTCAACTGTAAAATGAAGAAGTTGGATTCGAAGCATTTAAAGTCCATTTCAGTTTTAACATCTTTTGTCCTAAAGCCCTCCCAACTCTGATAATTGTGTTTTAAATCCCCTTCCAGGGCTAGTTTCTCCCAGTTCTGATATCCTGTGTTCTAAACGCCCTCCCAATTCTGACATCCTGTGTTCTAAGGGTCTTCTCAGCTCTGACATTCCATATTCTAAGATGCTTTCTCCTCCACCTCTGGTACTCTGGGTATTGACACATCAAACACAATCTAAATGTTTTCCCTTGTTCTTTTCCACTTGGATCACCCTTCCAGGCCAATGCTGACCTCTGTCATGAAGCCTGCCAGCCTATCCCAGCCTCTCCTATGAAGATCTATAACACATCCAATCTCCACCTCCCAGTTTTGTGCCCAGTCACATTGTCCAATAGTTTCAAGCATATTCTTCTCATCTCCCTAACTACCCTGCATGAGACTGTCACCAGGCCTGGCAGTTAGAAGGCATTCAATAGCTACTCTTTTTTTTTTAAAGTTCTTTTAAATACTTTTATTTATAACTTGTGTTTAAAGCACTTTTATTTTCAATATATCCGCCCCCTCCCTTTTCCCCTCCAGAAAAGAATTCCTTCTAGCAAAGAAAAAAAAACAGTTCAGCAAAATTAACCAACACATTAACCAAGTGTAAGGTTATATTCATTGTCAGTAGCTATATGTTGCTTAACTGCATCTCTTAAGGCCTTTTCTCGGTGTCTGACAAGAACACTGAACTTGGCCTCAGAAGACCTGGCTGTCAGCCCAAGGTTTTAGAATTTACTTGTGTGATCCTGGGCAAGTCACTTTCCCCTCTGAGTCTTGGTTTTCTCATCTTTATGAGGGCAGCCAGGGGGCGCAAAAGTACATAGAGCACTGGGGTCAGGAGTCAGGCAGACTCTGCTTCCTGAGTTCAAATCCAGCCTCAGACACTTACTAGCTGTGTGACCCTGGGCAAGTCACCTAACCCTGTTTGCTTCAGTTTCCTCATCTGTAAAATGATCTGGAAAAGGAAATGGCAAAACCACTCCAGGATCTTTGCCAAGAAAACCCCAAATGGAGTCACAAAGAACTGGATATGACTGAAAAAAATGCCTGAACACCACCACCAACAGTGATGCTTTCATAATCTCTCCCACAGAAATATTGGAGAGATCAAATTGTGATAACATATAGAAAATTTGTCCTCACAAAGTATTATACAAATACAAGCTCTTGTTAACATTGGTCTGTACAGCCCATATTTCCCCAAAACCTTCACTGCAGATTAATTAGACAATCAATCAGCAAGGATTTATTATGGGCCAGGCACTGTACTAGGCATTGGGAACACACAGACAAGAGTGAAAATCGTCCCTGTCCTCAAGGAGCTTATAATCTATCAGGAAGATGTAACTATATAGGTATGTTCTCACAACAACCCTGGGAGGTAGGTGAAATTATTATTCTGATTTTACAGACGAGGAAACCAAGACTGGGAGAGGTTAAGCAACTTGCCAGGGTCACACTAGTAAGTGTCTGAGGCAAGATTTGAACTCAGGTTCTCTTTACTCCCAGTCTAGCACTCTATCCACTATACCACCAAGGACAAAAGATATACAAGATGGGGGGGGAGGTCCCTACTCTTGCCTTATTCAAACTTTTTCTTTTACTATCTTATTAAATTTCCCATTTTTTTAGAATGTCTTCTCAGATAAAGCACCATCCAAAAGAATGTGGAAGGTGGGGAATTTTTTTTTTTAATCCAATAGAGAATGGTTTTCTTGGTTCTTCCCCAGAGGTGAGCCACACCTTGTGGAGCCTGCCCTTTGATCTGCTGCCTCTCTGACTCTGTCCATGGTGTCTGGAATGCTCTCACTCCACTCTGCCTTGTGCAATTCAGTGCCATTTCCTACCGGAGCCATTTCCTCATCCCCCTAGATCATTGCATTCCCTCTTCCCACTCCCCTCCCTTCCCCCCTCCTCAAGAAAGTTACTTTACATTTATTCAGTATTAGAGAGCTGCCTAGAGCACAGAGAAGTTGTGATTTTCCTGGGTTTAGAGTGCCTGTACGTATGTATCATGTGAGCCCAGGTCTTCCTGTCTCTGAGGAAGGCTTTCCATCTCAGTCCCTGTCCTTTACTGTGTATATATTTGTGTATTTAGGTATCCTGGTATGTTCTCTCAATACATGTTTTATTCTTTCTCCCATCACCCCCAGGAGAATGTAAACTTAGTTTTTATCTTATAATCCCCCAGCTAAGCAGATTTCATACATGGTATGTATTTCATACATGTTTGTTGAATTTAATTGAACACCAACTCCATATTCTATATCAAACAGGCAGTTCTCATCACTAGGTAGAACAGTTTGAGAGATTCCAGTCAAACCTCTTCCCAAATCCTCCTTTCCCTGTGCCCTGACTTCCTAAAGTTCTGAAATTCCATCACTAAAGATTCAGTCCTTTGGATCTAGAAGATTTTCAGTTTTTTTTAGAGAATTTCTTATTAAAATGCAAATCCTCCCGGGGTGGGGGAGGGGAGAGAGGAAGGGAGAAGAATGCAGCCAGGGCTATGCTGAAGCCAACTTAAACAGATTTCTGAAAGCCCATAGTTAAATGTTCAGGGTGAGCATTATAATTCAGAAGCTGACAAATATTACAAGTCAAAAATAGATTTATTGTTTCATTGATGACTGAATGCTGCTATTATTTTGTTGATTGCTTAAGACAGTGATGGAGAAAATGCGAATAATGCAAATTGAACTTTTAAAGTGTGTCCTGAGGTACATTTTTTATTCTAGAAAGTCAGTTGTTAAATATCTACTAGCACACTTCTGGATGTAGCTATGACCAAGTAAGCTCTTGAAAATATACAGCTGGGAGCAAAGCTCTAGAATAATAGAACAGACATTAAAACTAGAAAAGACTCTAGAACACAGACTGTCAGAGCTGGGAAGGGTCCTTAGTGATCATCTAGTTTGTTTCATTTGACAGATAAGGAAACTGAGACTCAGAGTGATCAGGTTGTAAAGGCATAATGGAAAGAGAACTGGAATTCTTATCAGAAGACCTTCCTCTTGGAAGTTGACCAAGGCACATTAGCTGCCTGACCTTCAGTCTCCTCATCTGTAAAATGGGGATACTAATCCTTGCGGTCCCCACCTTGCAGAATTGTTGTGAGGAAGACACTGTGTAAACCTTAAAACGATCTTAGTCTATAATTGAAGAAGGAGTTCAAGCCAAGAGCAGCAGCCAAGGTAAGGAATAGAAAGGCCAGGAATCACAGAGTATAGCTTGTGAAGATGGGGCAGATTCCTGTTTTCAGGGACCCTTTCCCTGTCCATAATTTGTTCTATATCCTTCAGTTGTCACCATATTGGTGTAGGACCACTAGATGGCAGCCAAGAGACCTTGAAGCCAAGCCACAACAGCCCCTGCATCAAACAGGAGACTTGGAGGCTTGTACTTCCATTTTTCAGGCCCAATGGGGTACTGGTTCCCAAGCTAAGGATATGGGTCTGAGGGAAATCGCAGAGTCTCTGAAGTGGTGTATTTAGCACAGGCTGGAAAAAAAATAAAATAAGAAGTGGTAGATCGTGCAGAGCAGTGGGAAAATTGGGGATGGGTTCAAGTGAGGACTCAGCCACCATGACCTTGGACCATTGTTTCCTTTCTCTGGGTCTTGGGTTTCTTGTCTGTAAAGCAAAGAAGGTGGGAACATATGAGCTCTGAGGTCCCTTGCAGTTCTGAATGGTTCCTGCCTCCCAAGGCTGCCAAGAGGACCAGATGAGATAAAGATATGGTAAGCAAGTAGGTGCTTAATAGATACTTGTTCCCTTCCTGCCTTCCTCCATTTTTCCCATCCTTCCTTCTCAACTTTTCTTCCTCCCTCCATTCCTTTTTTCTTTCCTTCTTCCTTCCTTTCTTCTTTCTTTCCTTCCAGTCCCTTTTAAGTAATAATTTATATAGTGTTTTGCAAGTTGAAAAGCACTTAAAAAGTGTTCTGTTGTTTTAGCTTGATAACCACCCAGGGAGATCAGTGCTACTGTTGTCCCCATTTTTACAGGTGAGGAAACACAGAAGATGACTTACCAAAGGTCACATACACTAGGATGTGTCTGAGGTTGGATTTGAACTCACTCCTTCCTGATTCTAGATGCAGTGTTCTGTCCACTATACCATCTACTTTGTCTCTGGAAGGGTTGGCAACCATGGATTCTCATCCCCAATGATAAAAATTCATAGCTGAATAGGGTAATTTGTTTTAGATTTGCTTTTCTATTACAAGCTTAACAAATACGAAAATTTAAATAAACAATGAAAAGAGAACGGAATTATACATGAAAATAAGCCTTTGTTATATACAGTTTTGGGTTAAGTATATATTGAGCAAAAACTATTGTTGGAAATGTGGCTAATCTGGAAATGTTTTCCACGATGTCACATGTATAATTGATATTACATTGCTTGCTTTTTAGATTTTCTTTTAACAACCCTAAGAGGTAAGTAGATTATCACTATCCCCATTTTATAGAAGAGGAAACCGAGCTTTAGAAAAGGTAAGTGATTTACGTTAGTAAGTATTGATGGTTATTTCTGAAGTAACTTTAAAGGGGAAGAAAAAGAATTGGGGTTCACAAGTTCCTCTTTGGTAAAAGAGGGGGTTGAACTAGATGAAGGAAGAGTTCTTACCTTGTTTGGACCATGGACCCCTGGAGTCATCTGGTAAAGCCTATAAATCCCTTCTCAGAAGCATGATTTTAGATGCATAAAATAGAATACATAGAGTTAGAAAGAACATGGATGATATTGAAATGAAGAATGTAATTTCTAAGGGCCTTTCCAACTCTGATATTCTATGTTCTAAGGTCCTCTGACTCTGATACTTACTATCCTTGTGACCTTGGTTAAATTATTTCACTTCTCTTGGTTTCTGTTTCTTCACCTACAAAATGTTGGGGCTGGATGAGATGATTTGGAAAGTCCCTTCTAATCATCCATTTTCATTTTTAATTTGGATGTGATTTCTACATGGACAGAGGCTCAGCCCTGAACCATCCTCCTCAAGCCTCTGTTCTCAGTATTTTCCCCTTTCTGTCCAAGTTAGCAGGCTGTATGTAAACTTAGCCCCCATCAAAATGAGTAAAGAAAGTCTTCTGTAATGCAGTGACTTGGGCTGGAAGCTGGGCTTGGGAAAGCAATGGGCTCCCAGAATCCATTCTGAATTATCTAGGTCAGGTAGCAGGGCTGGGATTGGGGGAACCTTCCCTGGGAAAGTGTCCCCAGAGAATACCCAGAATCATTCTTCTCACCTTATCATAGTAGTATAATTGTAAAAAAAAAAAAAAAAAGTAACAAAACCAACCAAGCAAACAAAAACCCAAACCTAAGTCCTGAATATGAAGTCAGAAAACCTGGGTTCAAATCATGGCTTTCTCACTAACTCTGTGACAAGTTGCTCCCCCTTCCTGAACCTCAGCTTTCTTATCTGTCAAATGGGAGTAATGATATTAGCTGGCATTCTTACAACCCTTAAAGACTTTTACTAAACATTTTTTATTGGGGCCTCTCAACCAGGATTTCAGGTAAGTGTTAATACCATCCTCATTTGATAGTTTAGGAAAATGAAGGTCAGAAAGGTTTAGAGGATTGGCCAGGGTCTCACAGCTAATGTCTGAGATAGTATTCAGATTCAGGACTTCCAGTCTGATCATTCTTGTACTACCTATGGAAATGGAAACTAATAACAATATTATTAGACAGATTGGTTAGTCCAACCTCCACTCAAAGCACTTCCGTTGTTCATGCTTTTCAGTCATGTCTGACTCTTTGTGGCCCCATTTGGGGTTTTCTTGGCAAAGATACTGGAGTGGTTTTCCATTTCCTTCTCCCGTTCATTTTATAGATGAGGAAACTGAGGCAAACAGGGTGAAATTGCTTGCCCAGGGTCACCCAGCTAAGTAAGTATCTGAGGCCAGATTTGAACTCATGAAGATGAGTTCTTCCTGACTCCAAGTCCAGTGTCTATCCACTGGGCTACCTAGGTCCCCTCCCTACCGGCTCCCATCTCTTTCATACTTTATAAATTTACAAAGTATTTTCACTTCAGCAACTCTGTGTGATGGGTAGGGAAAGTGTTATGCCCATCCTATATGTCTTCTCTCACCCCATAGATGAGAAAGCTAAAGCTCAGAAGAACCAAGGTAACAGATCAGCCCACAGAGATATAATATAATGGAAATTACTACTTTAAAAGGGGCGGTTAGGTGGTACATTGGATAAAGTGCCATGCCTGGAGTCTAGAAAACTCCTCTTCCTGAGATCAAATTTTGCCTGAGACACTTATTAGCTGGGTGACCCTGGGCAAGTCACTCCATGCTTTTTGCCTCAGTTTTCTCCTCTGTAAAAGAAAACTGGAAAAGGAAATGGCAAACCATTCTAGTGTCTTTGCCAATAGAACCCCACATGGGGTCACAGAGAGTTGGATGTAATTGGACAGTACCAACATGGAAATGAGAGCTATTTTTGTGAGCTCCAGGAAAGGAAGGCAGAAGTAAGGTTCTCCCCATCTGGAAGCATCAGCCTTTCTCTCCCACAGATGTAAAGGGGGCTTGTAGCAGCCTCCAGGGGGTGGGACACGATGGGGAGGGGAGAAACTATTTTGAGGCAAAACTGTATCTCCTCAATTCCAAGTCCCAGATGTGGAAGAAAAAGCCAACAACAAAACTCTCTCTCCAAATGCCCTGGATGTGAACACTTCTACTGAGTCATAACTTGGCTGAAGAAAGCCCCAGATTTCTCTGAGAGGCTGGGCGATGAGCTTAGTGAATATCCTTGGGTCAATGATTGGCCAGTTTTAGCCCACTCACTATTCGGCTAGCTTCCCAAACTGATGGCCCTGGACTCCCTTTATGCCAGGGTGCTATTTCTCTCCTGGTATATTCCACATGATAATGTTGTTACAAAGAAGTCCTGTCCTGGGGACTTCCATGGGAATGGTGGGACAAGGCAAGCGAAGTCTAGACTGGGCTTCAGGAATAGAGACACAGCCCCTATACTCCTCTGCTCTGAATTATACTATTGCCTTCTATGGTCAACATTTTAACAAGGGTATTTTCAAGCTCGGATAGGTCCAGAGTATGGAGGAGAGATTGGAGATTAAGCTCTAAAATGATTGGTTGACCGGATGATTCTCAAGGGGAGGGAGTTTCTGCATCCTCAGCACTTAGCCAACACCAGTCACCAATAGGTACTTAATAAATGTTGATTAAAGGATTTGATTAAAGGAACTGAAGCCCAAAGAGGACCCAATTTAATATCTATCTTCAAATTGCAAAATCAAGGAATCTAGAAGTTGGAAAAAATCTTAGTCACTATCCAGTCCACCTGTATCTGACTGAAAACCCCTTTTATGATATAGTAACATGTCTGGTTAATTCTTAGCTTCCTGCAATAAGCTTGAGTTGATTGAGCAGAGGAGTGACATGATCAGACCTGGACTTCAGCAATATCTTTTTGGCAGCAGATGGATTGGAGAGGGGATACACTGGAGGCAGGAAGACAAATTGAGCAGCTACTGTAAAAGTGCAGACAAGAGGTGATGGGGGCCTGATCTCAATCTGTACCATGGAGTTAGAGAGAAGGGAAAATTTTTAGTCATTTTATTTTATTTAATAGTATTTTATTTTTTCCAATTGCATATAAAGGCAATTTTCAACATTCATTTCTGGAAAGATTGTGAGTTCCAAATTTTACTCCCTCTCTCCTTCCCCTCCCCCCTCACTGAGATGGCAAGTGATCCGATATAGATTATACATGTGCAATCACAGAAACATACTTCCACATTAGTCATGTTGTGAAAGAAGAAACAGAACAAAAGGGAAAAAAACAAAGAAAAAACAAAAAAAGTGAAAATAGTATATTTCAATCTGTATTCAGACTCCAACAGTTCTTTCTCTGGATGTAGATAGCATTTTCCATCATGAGTCTTTTGTAATTTTTTCAGACAATTGTGCTGCTGAGAAGAGTTAAATCAATCATAATTGATCATCGAATATTGTTGCTGTTACTGTGAACAATGTTCTCCTGGTTCTGCTCACTTCACTCAGCATCAGTTCACACAAGTCTTTACAGTTTTTTCTGAAATCTGCCAGCTCATCATTTCTTATAGCACAGTAATATTCCATTACATTCATATGCCACAACTTGATCAGACAATCCCCAACTGTTGGGCATTTCCTCCATTTCCAATTCTTGGCCACCACAAAAAGAACTGCTGTAAATATTTTTGTATACGTGGGTCCTTTTCCCTTTGTGATATTTTCTTTGGGATACAGACCTAATAGAAATATTACTGGATCAAAGGGTATGCACAGTTTGATTATTCCTTGGACATAGTTCCAAATTACTCTTCAGAATGGTTGGATCAGTTGACAACTCCACCAATAATGCATTAATGTCCCAATTTTCCCACATCTCCAACACTTATCATTTTCCTTTTCTGTCATATCAGTCAATCTGATAGGTATGAGGTGGTACCTTAGAGTTGTTTTAATTTGCATTTCTCTAATCAATAAAGATTTAGAGCACTTTTTCATAGGATGTCTCCATCTGAAAGCTGTCTGTTCATATCCCTTGATCATTGGGGAAGGACTTGCATTCTTATAAATTTGACTCAGTTCTTTATATTTTTGAGAAATGATGTCTTTTTCAGAGACACTTGCTATAAAAATTATTTCCCCTCTTTCTGTGTTCCTTTTAATCTTGGTTGCATTGGCTTTGTTTGTGTAAAAACTTTTAAATTTAATATATTCAAAATTATCTATTTTGCATTATATAATACACTTTCTCTCTTGCTTGATCATAAATTCTTCTCTTTTCCATAGTTCTGACAGGTAAATTATTCCTTGCTCTCCTAATTTGCTGATGATATCACCCTTTATGTCTAAATCATGTACCCATTTTGACTGTATCTTGGTATACGATGTAAGATGTTGTTCTATCCCTAGTTTCTCCCATACTGTTTTCCAGTTTTTCCAGCAGATTTTGCCAAATAGTAAGTTCTTATCCCAGAAGCTGGGGTCTTTGGATTTATCAAACAGTAGGTTAGTATGGTCATTTACTACTATGTCTTGTCTATCTAACCTATTCCACTGATCCACCACTCTATTTCTTATCCAGTGCCAAGCAGTTTTGATGATTGCTGCTTTATCATATAGTTTTAGATCTGGTATGGCTAGGCTACCTTTCCTTACATTTCTTTTCATTAATTCTCTTGATTTTCTTGAACTTTTATTCTTTCAGATGAACTTTGTTATTATTTTTCTAGCCCTTTAAAATAATTTTTTGGCGGTTTTATTGGTATGGCACTGAATAAGTAAATTAATTTAGACGGGGTTGTCATTTTTATTATATTAGTTCAATCTACCCCATGAGCAATTGCTATTTTTCCAATTGTTTAGATCTGACTTTATGTGAAAAGTATTTTGTAATCATGCTCATATAGTTTCTGGGTTTGTCTCGGCAGCTAGGCTCCCCAAGTATTTTATATTGTCTACAGTTATTTTAGATGGAATTTCTCTATCTCTTACTGTTGGACTTTGTTGGTAATAAACAGAAATCCTGATGATTTATGGGGGTTTATTTGATATCCTGCAACTTTGTGAGAGTTGTTAATTATTTCAAGTAGTTTCTTTAGTTGATGATTCTCTAAGTATACCATCATAACATCTGCAAAAAGTGCTAGTTTTGTTTCCTCATTACCTATTCTAATTTGAGAACAGAAAAATTTGTTTAAAGAAGGTCTAGTTAGGACCAGCAGAACAGGGCTTGGAAACTGACTAGATAGTCTCACTCTCAGAGAGTAAGAGGCTAAAAATGGCCCTGAGATTACAGACCTGAGTTGAGCAGTGTTGAGTGGTGGCTCAACAGAAACTAGGAAAACAGGAAGGAGAGTAGATGGGGGCAGAGGGAGGCCCACAAGATAAAGAATTTTGAATATGTTGTTTTGAATACGCTGTTTGTTTTTCTTCTCTGCAACTTTATAGTCATTTTATGATTTTCATATCACCATATATCATATCTCTGTTAGAATTTAAGGTTCTTAAGGGTAATAGCCATGACTCATGATTTTTGTTTCCTACTTGTTATTTTTGAGTTGTTTCAGTCATGTCCAACTCTTTGTGACACCATTTGGGATTTTCTTGACAAAGATACTGGAGTGGCTTACCATTTCTTTTTCCATCTCATTTTACAGACAAGGACCTGGGGCAAACAATGTTAAATGACTTGCCCAGGGTCACCTAGTTAATATGCGTCTG
>CM053771.1:49072276-49137823 GCA_028658325.1 Potorous gilbertii
GGGGGGGAGAGAGAGCAGGAGGACACTGGAGGCTCTGATTGACTGTACCAGAAGGGAGGAGAAGGGACCATCTTGCCAAAGCTTTGTAGCTTGGCCAGCTCCGCGGAGCGCTTGGCTAGAGCGAGGGCCGGGGCTGGGGGGTGGGGGGGAGGGATAACGTTCCTGGCCCTCGAGGGGAAGAGCCGCCCGCGCCCGGCTCCCTCCGTGGGCAAGCCTGGGTGGGACGTAGGAGGAGGACTAGGAGGAGATGCCCAGAGCAAATTCGAGGCTCCCGAAGGAGCTTGGATGGAGGAAGGAAAGTTTGATGGCTGAGAAAGTGCTTATTGGGAGCTTATCCCTGAGAATAAGCCCGGGGCCCCAGGTACCAGGAAAGATACACTGAGCAAATAAGGAAGAAGCCTCTAAGGTGCCCGAAGCTGCTTGGATTTGTAACTGGAGACCCTCGGACCAGTCCGGATCAGAATCCGAGGCTCACACAGCTGTAAGGGGCCTTAGAATGTGGGAGCTGGGAGGGACCTCAGAACACGGAATGTTCGTCCTGAAAGCGTTCTTAGAACACAGAATGTTTGCTAGCGCTTAGAGGGAATTTCAGACATAGACTATTCAGGCGGAGGGTATTCGAGCTGGAAGACACCTCATTGAGTTCGACCTCCTCCTGTGAGTGTGATGATTGCCAGGGGCTCGGCTTTACAATAGGACCCCTCCCCGGTGCTGCTTTGGAACTCTGCTTTGGAAAGATGGTTCATGAGACTCTTGGCCATGAAGTGTCTCAGGGTGTTAGCATCCAGACCCTCCCGCCCATCTTGCCATGGTCCAACTGGCTGAAAAACTCCCCATCATGATGGAGGCCCATGAAACTCTCACCAGCTGCCATCATGCCCAGCTGGGCAGTGCCTGCTCCCCTCCCTTCTCAAGGCAAAGGGGAGCTTTTCTTGGGTTTTCCTTAGAGCATCCCTGCCAGGTCAATGCTCATGACCTGAAAGATGTGGTGATCAGCCACTGGAATTGCCCCTGGATACCAGGTGTTAATCCCAAACAGAAAGTTAGTGGGACAGGGCAGGTCTGTCAAGCTCTGAGGGCATAATGGGGAAGCTAAGGAGAGGGCCTCTACTGGGTCTGATTCATCCTCTGTGGGCCAGGACCCTCCCCCACCCCAGTTATGCCTCACAAGGGTTATGGCAGGGGTGACACCCCCCTCTTTTTTTCTATCAACAAATGCTGTTTCAACTAGAAAACTGAGTTGCTGCCTCTGAAAAGAGAAAGATTGGGCTCTTCTGTCATGACTTCAATTTCTCCCTACTTAATGAGAGCTTAGGGGCTGGTAGAGGATTTGGGAAACTTTCCCTGGATGGCAGCCAGTGGAATCCATAGCCCGGACCAAGGACCCAGGACCAAGAGAGTCCATCCTGTCTGCTAGGAGCAGGCCGACTGCTTGGCGGTTTCCCATTGCTGGGCTGCTGGGGTATTAGGAGACCACGGGATCTGGGTGTGGAGGTTTAGACCAAGGCCAGGCCGCTGGGTTTCTCTGGAATGGGGATGAGGTACCACTTATTAACTCGGGCTTTGGGGAAATGACTCATGGATTGGCCTGCTATAGGTTATGCTGTTTACGGTATTATAGAAGCTTGGCATAAATATTGCTATTTGTGTTAGAGTAAGCAGAGCTGGAGGGGAGGAAAATTGGCCACTTGTACTGCGATAGCGGTCTGGGTGTGTTTTTAATTATGGCAGGGTGGATGGTCATGGTTGTCTGTCCATCTGTCTGTCTGGGTCAGTAGCAGCTCTGAGGGTAGCAGGGGCACTTGAAGATGGCAGGTTCTAACCTGGGTGGGCCAGACCCCACAGAGGGGTGGGCATAGTGCCCACTGGATGATAGGAATGAAAGTTGAAAGGTACCTCCAAGTCCATTCAATCCATCACCCTAAAATATGTACATGTTGTATGGATGAGGAAACTGAGGTTCTGGGAAGTGACTTAGTGAGTCCAAAGACACACAAAATAGGGGGAGAAAACTGAGTGGGGTGGAGTGAGGATAGCATTGATTAAGTGCCTTCACATCCAGGCACTTTGAAAAGCACTTTACAGATATTACCTCATTTCATCTTAGGTCATAGGCTTATAGATTAAGAGTTGGAAGAGACCTTCAAGACCATTTCATCTGTTATCTTTTTTATAGATAAGGAAACTGAGGCAAAAGAAGTTAAGTAGCTTGTCCAGGGTTACACTTATAGTTAGTAAGTGACTAAGGCAGGATTCAAACCCAGGTCTTCCTGACTCCAAGTCCAGGGTTGTTTCCTCTACAGGTTGAAAACCCAGATTCCCTGACTATTAAATAATTACTTTTTCTGCAATGCTGACTTTGTATAATAACGATTCCTTCTTCCATAGATCTTGTATGGTTTGGATAATGTTTCCACACTTGCTCTATGAAGGATTTAAACCCAGGTTCTTCTGCTGCAAACCCAGTGCTTTTTATTTTACACCACCCGGCAGCCCCTTGTCTGGAGAGGGGAGCAGATGACACCATGGATCTGCAGGGAACATCCCTCTTGCCATCTGGTCTCAGGCGCCTTCCCATTTCTTCATAAACATCTAAGAGTTGAGTCCTTTAGTAAAAAATAAAACTCAAAAGTGAGGAGAGGAAGAAAAGGCAATATAGTTTCCTAGAAAGAACACCAGCCTGGGAGTCTGGAGATCTGGGTTCTAGTCTTACCTTTTTTGGTGACTTTCTGTATAATTTCAGCCAAATCATTTCCTCTCTGGGTCTCAGTTTCATTCTCTGCAAAATGGGAATGATAATACCTGCCTTGTTATCAATATAATTTGTAGCCTATGGAAAGAAGGCAAACGTGTACTAGACCTAGCCCTGCCAGCAAAGCCAATCATTAAATTTTCTACGTGAGCCTTTATAACTTAGAAATCAGCAAATGTTACAAATTACGACTTGGTTTGTTGTTTCATCAATTTTCTAGATTTAAGAAAGTGGTAGAGAAAATGCTACTAATGAAAATTAAATTTAAAAGTATGATGGGTACATTTTCCCCCTCTAAGAGCTGGTTGTTAAACATTTACCAGCATACCCCTGTCCCCTTCATGTACTTTATCTTCCAGTCAAACTGTCCCACTTGGCATTCTGCCTGTCACCTCCGAACCTTTTTAAGGCAGGTACTTCCTCCCCAAAACTTCCTTTTAAGGCTTAGCACAGGTGTCACTTTCCATCCAGAGTCTTAAAAATTAAAAGTGTCTGTTTACATTTTTTTTGGAGATCCAGTTATCAGATATTTAAAAGCACATTCTTGGAAGAAGACACCCCTTCCCCCATCCTTTTGTGAACTGTTTATTTTTGAACTGGAGGTCTGTGTCATCCTAGGGAGGCTGGGAACTTATCTGAAATGTAGTCCTGTTCACTTGAAGAGGCCCTGAGCCACATTGTTCAGGGTGGACCCTAAGTGGAAGCTGGGGACATTTGGGCCTCCTTCTCCACTTAGAATTGGCTGGAGAAGCCTCTCTGGTGCCTTATCTCACTCTTCCTGATATCAGTTATTTGCGTTGTGTTTCTATCCATCCTTCCCTCCTCCCCCACTCCCTATAGAAAGGTCTTTTAAAGCCTGGTCTGGATATCTCATTGTTTCCCCAGCCCTGTGGCATAGTGCTTCTCACATAGTAGGCATTTGTTTGTTTTACCCAGTTGCTCTATTTTTAGCACCCTTGTGCTTGGCTATTCATTGGCTAGAGTATGAAGGGACCTAGTATGTAGAATGTTAAAAGGCAACTGTCTGAGCAGGGAGGGACCTTAGAACACAGAATGTCAGGACTGGGAGGACCCTTAGAACACAATGTCAGAATTGGAGGTGGGGCTTAGAACATGGAATGTCAGAGCTGGAAGGAACCTTCGAACATGAAATGTCAGAATTGGAGAGAACCTTAGAATATAGAGTGTGAGAAGATAACTTAGAGACCATCTTGGCCCCTCTACCCACTATTTTCCAGATGAGGAAACTTTAGTTCAAAGAAGGGATTTCCTTGAGATTCTGTAGTCAGTCAGTACCAGAGCTAAGGCTCAGATTTAGGTCTCTTGCCTCATAGACTGAAGTTCTTTCCATGATGATGTACTACCTTGGATGATGTCAAGCTGGTTTCTTAGAAGACCTGGCCTCCATTTTGTAGCGATGATAGGCTTTGAGCAGTGAGCTTGATGGTGTTACTGTTTCATTTCAGTCGTGTCTCATCCTTTATAACCCCATTTGGGGTTTTCTTGGCAGACATACTGGTGTGCTTTGGCATTTCCTTCTCCAGCTCATTTTATAGATTAGGAAACTGAGCCAAACAACTAGTAAGTGTCTGAGGCTGGATTTGAATTCTGATTTTCCTGACCCCAACCAGGAGCTTTATCCATTGCTGTATCTGCCCTTGGTGTAACTCTTCCTAATTGGCTGGGCCTTGAAGCTCAGGAGATAAGTACCAGACCCATCAGTGTGATCTTACTTGGAAAAGAAAGCCTAAAAACACTTTAGAGAGTCCTCCAACAGGAAGAAACTCCTTTAGACTGCATGAATTCATCAAATGGTCTTACCAGGTTGAGAACTGACAAAACTCTTTGCTGTTCTATATAACATGTGTGTGTATATGTGTGTGTGTGTGTGTGTGTGTGTGTGTGTGTGTATGTGAGAGAAAGAGAGAGAGAACAGAGAGAGGGAGAAATGAGAAAGAGCACTTGGAGGAAATGAAGCAAATTTTATTTGTTCTTTCAACAAGTGTTTATTGAATGAGAAACATAACCCTGTTCATAGCATTATATCCAGTTTCCCCAAAGTCTCAAAGCTTAAAACTGTACCACAACTTTTAAGATTCCTTAGTGGATATGCCTCAAAAAGTTGTTTAAGGTTCAGAGAGACTGGATAGTAGGTCAGAGATTATTTACAGAAGTGAGGAATCTGCAGCCTCGAGGCCATATGTGGTCCTCTAGGTCCTCAAGAGCTGCCCTTTGACTGAATCCAAACTTCACAGAACAAATCCCCTTAAATAAATGGATTTGCTCCGTAAAACCTGATTCAGTCAAAAGGCTGCACCCAAGGACCTAGAAGGCCACATGTTCCCCACTCTGGTAAGAGAATGGAATTCTGGACTTGGAGGCAGGAAGACCTGATTTCAAATCTTACTTAACACTTGGGGGGATATAAATGATAATGATACCTTACACTTGAATAGCACTTTACATACAACACAAGTTTCTTACCACTGTAAGACCTGGTATCCAGTTATTATGTAAATAGCTCTAGGCCCCACAACAAGCCTCTACCATATAAGCTCTCAGAAGGCAGGGATTGTTTCATTATTGCAATTTTTTTCCATCCTAGGTACCCAGCACAGAGCACAGAACATATTAGGCAGCTACTAAATCCTTGTGGGTTAACTGATTAATGTTTATTGGATTGAACTATCCCCATTTTATAGATGGGGAAACAGTTCAGTTCAACAAAGGATTATCAAGCACTTACTGTGTGTTTTTGTTGTCGGTTTTCAGTCATATCTGACTTGTTGTGATCCCATTTGGGCCTTTCTTGGCAGGGATATTGGCGTGGTTTGCCATTTCCTTTTCCAGCCCATTGTATAGATGAGCAAAATGAAGCAAATAGGGTTAAGTGACTTCACCAGGGTCCCACAGCTAGTAAGTGTCTGGGGTCAGATTTGAACTCAGGTTTTTCTGACTCCAGGACCAGAGCTCATACTGTGTCTTAAAGGAAGCTAGTTAATGTTTACATACCATTTTAAAATTGCTCAGATTCAAACCCTGCCATTTACAACCTGTATAACCTTGGGCCAATCACTTAACCTAGAAAACAGAGTGGATAGAATGTTGGACCTAGAGTCAGAAAGACCCAAATTTAGAGTTAGGAATCCCTCTGAAATGAGTTCAAATCCTGCCTTGGATACTTATTATAACCCTGGGCAAGTCATTTATCCTCTGCCTCAGTTTCTATATCTGAAAAATGGGCATAACAATAGCACCCACCTCCTAGGGTTGTTATAAGGATCAAATGAGATGATATTTGTAAAGTGCCTTGCAAATTTTAAAGTGCTGTATAAATAGTAGCTATTATTAATAACCTAGAGCCTCAGTTTCTTCATCTGTAAAATGATGACTGGATGGCCTCTGGGTCATACTAGGCTCTTATTTAGGCCCTGCAATTTAGCCTTGTCAGGAAGATACTACAGATGTTGTGACTGCCCTGTTCTCCATGAACAAAATGGAGCTCAGAGATGGTAGTGAAACTTTGAAATGGTCACACAGTGAATGAGTATCAGTGTTGGAGGTAAGATTCAAAGCCGCTTCTCTTCTGAGCCCAGCTCCAACATTTTTTTCTGCTATCTCTTGGTTCTACAGTCCCATTGCTAGTGAGTGTCAGCAGTGGGATTGGTGTCCTGGATCCAAGTCCAGAAACCTTTCCTTCTGCCAAAGAATTAGCCAGTTAGAATTAGACACCCTCAAGGATCTCATGGTCTGATTAGGGAGAGAGGGGCACATGTGATAACATGTGTATTTGATAATATGTGTATATCACAATGTCCTTCATTTCATGCCATCAGAGAAATGATGACATGGCTTGCACTTGACTTTGTTCTGAGTGAGGGAGGGCTGTACAGGTCACCAGCCTCATTTCTCCTCCAGAGTCATCTGAATCCAGTGACCAGATATTCATCAGGATGACTGGAGATGACCCAGGATGAGGTAATTGGGGTTAAGGGACTTGCCCAAGGTCACACAGCTAGTGAGTGTCAAGTGTCTGAGGTGACATTTGAATTCAGGTCGTCCTGACTCCTGCACTGGTGTTCCATCCACCACACCACCTAGCTGTCCTGTGTGATAACATAAATAAACAGGGAAGCTGTGGGTAAGGACAGTATGTGCAGAGTACCGTGGGCAGTGTCCAGATGTCAAGTACTGAATGATTTTGGAAGAGGAACTCTCTTTTAGCAAGAGCATGGCGGAGATGGCTAGAATCCCAGCAGACTTCCTGGAGGAGGCAACACGTGAACCAGATGACTTAGAATAAATCAAATTTCAATTGGAGAGATGGACAGTAGGGGATTCTAGATGGAGGTGAGTAGCATGAGGAAAGGTGCTAAGACAAGCAAAGTTGGGATATGAAAAATATCAGCTTGGTTGGACAGTAAGAATCATAACCACCCTAATTTATACAGCAATTTATAACCTGCAAAAGACTTTGCATGCATTACTTCATTCAGTCCTCATGAACAGCCCATAAGAGGAAGGAGGCAATACAAATTTCATTCCCCTTGTATGTCCCACTGGAATAATCAGAGGGACCCCTCATCCCATTGCCTTCCCATGGAACCATCTTCTCTCTTTGAAAAGTGCCTTGGTTGTTCTTTTTTATTTTATTTTATTTTTTTTAGGGCTTGCATCTTACCATAAAGGAGCAGAGTGCACCATGGGCAGGGCCCCAGTCCACTGGGCATGGGCATGAGGCAGGGGAGGGAGAACACCCTCCATTATTCCTGTTCTATCTCCATTGTACCAGCCCAAGGTTCCATGGCAAACCAATGGCAGAGCTGAGATTTAAACCCTGGAATCTTGCCCCCAGGTCCAGCAATCTTCCCATAATACCCTGCTCTATTGGTTAGCTACAGTGTTTCCTTTTCTTTGTACATGGTTTCCTTTTCTTTGTACATGGTTGTATGTTGTCTCCCCATTAGACTGTGAATTCCTTGAAGAAAGGAACTGCCTTTTGCCTTTCTCTGTATCCCCTGTGCTTAGTACAATGCCCAGTGTTGGCTGGTTGGTTGCTGTCCTTCCTTCTCTAAGAGGACCAAAATGACATCACTCTAATAAAGTCAAGTTTCAGTGTGTCCCACTGTGGCTGATCAGACCAATCTGAGCTCAGAGTGCTGTACCACAGACTGGGCACAAATAATCCATGTGAACATTTGGGGTGGTTACTCCAAATCTGCACATCCCATGATTCCTTTGTGCTGTTTCAGTTCTGCTTTGCTCATAGAGCACAGCCCCTTTTCTGATGTGGGCACGCCATGCTGAGCTGTCTTGCGCCAGTGTCTCCTGTGTCGCACAGTCAAATCCAAAGTTCTTGAGAGAGACCTTGAGAGTGTCCTTGTATCACTTCTTCTGATCTCCTGCCCCGTGTGTGTGTGTGTGTGTGTGTGTGTGTGTGTGTGTGTGAGTAGGTGCTTACTACGTAATGAATAACTGAGAAGAATTGGTTTGTTTTTTTGAGTCTCTTTGATTTCTCACCTCCTTTCCCTCTTTCCTGGTCTAAGAATATATAATAATAACAACTGACATTTCTGTAATGCTTTAAGATTTACAAAGTACTCTCCTCATAGTATCCTTGCTTCCTTCTGATGACTCCAGGAGCTCCTTTCTTGTCCTATGACCTTTTATTTTCTGTATGCCTCCCAACTGACTCCTCTTAGTACAAATATTGTCACCCTCATTTTCCAGAGATTCAGAGAAGGGAACTTAGTCATCTAGGGTCATGCCTTTGTAAGAATTGGAATTCGGACTTGAACTTAGGGCTTTTAACTTCAAGTCCTTTATTCTTTGTACTGATGCTGACAGGCCTAGCAGCTGCTCCTCTGGTGTGGTTTGGGAATCTTTACCAGTTTTATCTCCCATAATCTAGCAAGGCATTCAACACCGGGAAGTGTTGGGGCTACATTTCCTCTCCCTTCCCAATTCTCTCCCTGCCATCCACCACTTAATTTGGGATCAGCCCTAGGATTAGCCAAAGCAGGCCAAAAGCTCTTATTACATAGCCTCAGTAGTTTAGATAAGTAGCCTAAGAGAAGTTTCTGGAACAGGAGGAGGGAATGATGAATCATGGAGTCAGAATTGCATGGATCAGAGAAGATGAACCTGGTCCTATGTCACTGGGATATTCATGCATGTGAGTGTATGCATACAAACACCTGCTCATACGTGTGTATTTATAAGCACACATGTTTATATGTATGTGGTGATCACATGTATACAGATGTGTATGCACACTTACAGTATATATGTACTGCATATTATGTATAAAATGAATATCATATAATGTACTATGCACATGCACATACACATGCAGCTATCCCTTCCACATTGCAGGGATTAGGGGCGCAGAAGCCCTGCAATTTGCAAAATCCATGTAAAATATTTTGGCCCTCCCTTTATACCAGAGAAGAAGTTGGAATTAGTGTGGTATGAAAAAATAAAATATATTGATATTGTACAATACTGTACATATATTTTCTGCATTTCTGAGTTTCTAAACTTGTTCTGTTTTGTCTTCTGGCCTTTGTGCATCATCTGCGGCTTCTGCACAACTCCCCCAAATTTCCCATTTGATTTCTTATACCGACTCAAGGTATATTGAAACCATGTTGTGGAAGTCACTAAGTGAAAGGGATAACTGTATACATAGATACATAGACAAATACATATACATATGTTCATGTGGAGCCTGGGATTTGACCACTTTTGTTGATTGAGTGATTGATTGTTGTCCAGAAGTTGGCAGAATCATATTTAAATCCTAGTTCTCGACCCTGCTAGCCATGTGATCTTAGGCTCATGTGATCTTTCTTAGCCTCAGTTTCCCTCTTTGTGAAATTAGGGAGTTGCCCGTCCTAGTCACTGCTCAGGTGCTAGCTCATTCTAAATTCTGCCTTCTGTATTGGAAAGTCCATTCCAGAGCTAACAGTCTATGCTCACACAGTAAGATCAGCCCCTCTTGCCATTGGTCACAGTGTGAGTTAGAAGTCTTCAGAGCCCTAGGATTGGAAAATCTCCAAGTCAGAAAGGATGTCAATGGCACTTAGCCTTACCCAAAATAGAAATCCCTTGACCACATCCCAACAAGTGGTGGATTTCAAAGCAAGGGGTATGGATTCAAATCTCCTACCAACCACTTAACTGATTAGGTGATGTTAGGCTACTTCAGATGCTCCAGGACTCACGTTTTCTCATCTGTAAAAAATAGACCTTGAAAATCCCTTCCAGTACTAAAGTTATGGTTGTATAATCCACTGGACCTTCAGTGGCAGAGAGCTCTCACTACCTCCTAAGACAGCTTATTTCAGCGTTGGATGGTTCTCACTGACATAAAGTTTGCCCTTTTCATTGAGGTGAAATCTACCTCTTTGTCACTTTTCCCTATTGGCATGACTTAAGAGTAAGTATGGGCAGCTAGGTGGTACAATGACTAGACAGGGGCCTGGAGTCAGGAAGACTCCTCTTCCTGATTTTGAATCTGGCATCAGACACTTCCTAGCTGGGTGACCCTGGGCAAGTCACTTAAACCCTCAGTTTCCTCATCTGTAAAATGAATTGGAGAAGGAAATGGCAAACCACTCCAGTATCTCTGCCAAAAAAACCTCAAATGGGCTAGGAAGAGTCCAAAAACCACTGACCAAGAAAAGTATGTGCTTTATATTCAAATTTGAAACACCTGATATTGAGTCACAGTCCCACATTCCCAGCTGAGTGACAGAGGGAAAGATTCATCTTTCTGAATCTTAGTTTCCTTATCTCTAACATGAAGATAATGGGACTTGCTTCTCCCTCATGGAGGTGTGAGAGAAAGGATTAGGAAATCTTAACAGGAAAGAAAGAGGCAGGACCCATTCTTTCACTGATACAGTGAACTCCTAAATAAGGGAGTTATATCAATGCAGGAAGGCATTTTCTCTGAAACTTTTAGTCCTAGATGAGGTCTGTAAATTGTGTGTGTGTGTGTGTGTGTGTGTGTGTGTGTGTGTGTGTGTGTGTGTGTGTGAGATGGACTCCTTTGGCCATCTGGTGAGGCCTATAGTCCCTTTCTCAGAATAATTTTTTAAAAAAAAATTCATAATTGAGGGATACGCTAAATTTCAGCTACAAGTTAGTGAAGATAAAGAATTTTTTCCCTATACAGATTCATAGATCCCTTAAATCCCTACATGGATACCCCAAATTAAGAACCCTTGTCTTTAAAACTCTACCTAGAGTACAGAGAGTTTAAGTGATTTACCTTGGCTCACACAACCAAGTGGGAATGTCAGAGGTGAAATTTAAATCCAAGTCTTGAACACTGGTTCTAAGACCAGCTGGTACCACCACTACTTTAGTGGTACCTTACAAGTCTTTGTGAACATGAGCTTTTATCCCCAGTGATTGCCCTTAGCTCCCTTAAACGTCCCCAGTGTGTATGCCCTCCTAGCCTACGTGGATTCCTGGTCCACACTGGCTGAGCTCATGTCTCTAGAAGGGCCTCTTGGCCTTTGTTTCTTAGCTCATCCTTGGCCTGAGCTCCCTATGGCCTTGTTGGGCAGGCCCCAAGCTGACTTTGCTAGCAGGCTTGGCTCTGACCCAGCATCCATGAAGGAGGCTAATGACTTCTTCAGGTTAGGTGCTTAGTTGGGAGACCCTCCATTCAGTGAACCATGATCGAGCACCTACTATGTTCAGAGCTCCTTGATGGGTGTTCCAGGCAGCCCACACTTGAATTGTAACTGGCATCAGCGACAGCTAGGGAGTATGCCCTTCATCATATCCTGTGATCAGTTCATAATTGATGACCTTTGTGTCTGTAGTGATTGATGATTACTATGGTGATTGCTTTCCTTACAACCACCCTGGGGACCAGGTCATTCTAGGCCCCATTTTACAGATGAGAAAACTGTGAAGTGGCTCAGAGAAGAAAATTGACTGAACCCTATCACAGAGTGAATTTGGGCTGAGCCTGTGCTTTCATTAGGGTAGGAAATTCCCAGTAAAGGAAACCCTTCTACCAAGGCCAAGTGGCAACTGAGCTCCAGCTTTAGAGCGAGAGTTCTTAATCTGCAGTCCAATTGTTTTTAAAATTATTTTAAAATTATTGTTTTTAAAATATATTTTGATAACTGCATTCAGGATAGTTGGTTTCCTTTTAAACCCCATGTATTTTATCTTATTCATTTAAAATATCATTTTTCAAAGAATTCATTAAACTGCCAAAGGGTTCCATATGTATTAATTTGTTGTCTGTTTTTCATAGTGTCCAACTCTTCATGTGCCAGTCTGAGTTGGTCTTTTTTTTCAGATTCACTGGACAGGCTTGCCATCTAGTCCTCCCACCCTTTTTTTAAGTGAGGAAACTGAGGTAAACAGAGTGAAGTGACTTGCCCAGGGTCATGTGGGTAGTAAGTGTCTGAGGCCGGTTTGAGCTACAAGCACTCTATCTACTGCCATTACCTTGATGCTCAAGGACATTGGTATGAGTCACACCAAAAGGTTAAGAAGCCCTGTTTTAGAAAGTTGCCTGGGGGTACTAAGGGCTTAAATGATTTAACCATGCCTCTTAGGGATCTGAGGTAAGACTTAAACTCAACACCTCCTGACTCCTGAGGCCAACTGTCTCCCAAACTTCCACAAATAGGATGGTAGGAAGTTAGAGCTGAAAGTGACCTTAGAGATCAGCCCACCTTCCCCAGATTAGACAGGGAAGTGTTCCTTGGCAGAGCTGCCATTTTCTGAAGCTTTTAGGCAACAGCTTTTTGATTCCATTGAAGACTGCTGGGTTTGTGTCAAATCCCTACGCTAAAGACTAAACTCCCTGTGGGTAGGGGATGATGTCTCTTGTCTAAACTTTATGGTTTTCCTTGGGCCAAGTAAAGAACTGGGTGTATGGAAAGTGCTTAACAAATGTTTGCTAATTTGAATTTGAATGGCTAACCTGGGTGGAGAACCTGTGGGCCTTTAGATCCTTGAGGCTTGAAGGTTTCCCACCCCAGGGCTAGAAAAAACTCTAAAGATCATCCATCCAAACCCCTCACTTCACATATAATAAACCAGAGAGGAGAAAAGGCTTGCCCAAAGTCACACAGAGCTCTTGGCAGAACCCAGACTCAAACCTGTTTTCAGAGGTAATTAGATGGTACAGTGGTTAGAACGCTGGACCTGGAATTTGGAAATTATCGTTCAGGCGTCAGTTGTATCTGACTCTATGACCCCCATTTGGGGTTTTCTTGACAGAGATACTAGAGTGCCATTTCCTTCTCCCGCTCATTTTACAGATGAGAAAACTGAGGCAAACAGGGTGAAGTTATTTGCTTGGGGTCAAACATCTAGTAAGTCTCTGGGGCCAGATCACAGCTAGCTGGTGAATAAATAGGTCTAAGACCTATAGGACCTATGGTAGCTATAAGAGTCTGTCTTCAGGATACAGTCCATAGCCCTTCCACTGCCTCCATTCTAAGTAGGTCTGAGCTACCTCCCAGATACACCTAGTCTTCTTCCTTTCCTTGAGCCCTGCAAGTTCCCCTGATAGTTAGCCATTCAAATGCACACAGAGATAGTACAAGGCCAGGACGTCTCCCCATACTAGTGTCTGGGGCCAGGATTGCTTTGGACAGCCTGGGCTTTCTTTCTCAACATTAACCACCCAGGAGTAGGATGGCCCTGCAATGTGCTGAATTTCCTTATGAGCCTGTTACTGATTGTACTCTGTGATTACAAATCATTTGGGGAAGCAGTGAATTGGGTGACACCAAGGAAGGCTACCCGGGCAATGAAGGAAGGCCTGAGGTCCTCTGAAGAAAGATAACTCAGCAATGTGTGGGGTGGCGAGACCCTTTTACAAACTGACTACTCAGAGGCATCTCAAAGTATAAACAGAAAGTCCTTTATTTGGTTCTTGCAAGAAGCGGACTTCACCTTCTCCCAAACAGATTGGAGGAGGTGAAGTACTTTACAGAAGCAGATGCAACGTTATATAGCAGAAAACCACAAAACCCCCCTACCCTTTTGGTCAAGAGCCTGAGCAAGCAGTCCTATTTTCAAAATAAGGAAATGGGTTAATCGAAACTGGGGAGAGGGGCAACAGATAGTTTCACAACTTCAATTTTCCCCATATCATATGATTTTTGATAAATTGAAACTCAGGCCTTATGTCTGCTTTACTTTAGCTTTAGGTCCTTGAGAAGTCTTCACTGACTTATCACATTCAGCAAGGTACATTGGAAGAGCAAAGGGGGAAATGGAAGCCTGAGTTCTGGTCTTGACTCTGCTGTGTGAGACTTACAAGTTACTTTCCATCTCTGGGCCTCAATTTCTCTTCAGTACAAAGAGAGAGTTAGACAATGTGGTCTCTGATGGTCCTCTGAACCCTAGTATTCTCTGTTCTAACATTCCATATTATAAAGATTCTCCCAGTTCTAACATTCTGGGTTCTAAGGACCCTCCCAGTTGTGACATTCTGGATTCTCAGGGCCCTCCCGGCTCTGATATTTTATGTTCTAAGGTCTCTCCTGGCTCTGGTAGTCCTTGCCTGTTATGAGGTCCGAAGGAGGGGGAGCCTGGGAGGGAAGAATGTTTCTATATTCTAGAAGAGATGTGCCTGAGGGCAGCTGCTAGGCAACCTGCCAGAATGCTTCCTGATTCCTATCAACCTTGGTATGATAACTCTTACCTTGAAAGCACTTTGAAGTCTTTGAAAGCTCTGACTTCTTCCTCCTAGCTTTCCGGGGAGAGGTAGATGGTTATCTGCCTTCCTGCTGGAATGACACTGAGTCATGGGATAACTTGCGGGTAATCTCATAACCCGCCAGTGACTAAGCAGAATGAAGGTGTTTAAGCTGCCAGGACCAACCTCTCCACTGCTGGAGTTCATTGATGGGTCCTCTTTTAGAGGAAGAGACACTGGACCTGTGGATGTCTCCCCCCCAGCACATGCACACTCAGGTTCTGGTAAGGACAAATTATAGGAGCATTCTGCTGTGAGAAAAACACATGTTCTAACTCACACACTTACTCAAGTGTGTTTTTCTCATTCCGAGTCTCCTGGTTCTCATCTGTAAAGTGGAAGGGGTAATATTTTCACCCCCTCTCACTGGGAAGCATGAGGAAGCAAATGAGGAAATGGACGTAAAGTGCTTTGGAATCCTAAAACGTCAAGTGATTGTGAGCTTCTGTGACTTTCTATGTCCCGTCGCTATGCGCACCCTCAAGTACAAAAATGACATTCTAGGCCTACCCTTTAACTGGTGTGTTGTTTTTCCATTGGTGGGGTTGGAGTCACACCATCCACCTGGTCTGGATCCCCGCAGTGGAGGAGGGCACATATGTAGAAGCAGGTCCTCTGGAGAGGAGAACCATCATGTAGCAGTCATATGTTGGATGATGGCATCGGGATAGGGTGAACTAGGAGAAAGAATGTTCGTAATGTTCATGTAGGGGAAGGCAGATACTGTGAGTAGACATCAGAAATTAGGAGAATGAGGAGCAGGAAAATGTGGAGAGAACAGAGACTAGGAAGAAATGATCAAAGTAGAAAGATGGGAATAGGGAGAGGGTACAGTATTGTGCTCTGCTAGATGCCCTAATCCTGGGCTTTTTGCCCCTAGACAAGTTAATATAACCCAAAAGAAATAATTCTACAGACTCAGAATGTAATGATTTGGAAGAGGGCCTTAGAACCCAGAGGGTAAAGGCCTAGAAGAGTCCTCGAACACAGAAGGCAAAGACTTGGAAGAGGGCCTAGGACATAGAAGGTCCTCAGAACAGAAGGGAAAGACCTGGGAGGTTCTGTAGAACATCCAATGGAAAGGGATTGAAATTATGTAGAACATAATTGTACAGCATACACTTGGAAAGGAAACCATCCATTCCTGTTCATTTGACAGATGAGGAACTGACTAGAATGCAAAGAGGGTCAGGCCCCTTCTCTTCCTTGCTTTCCTCCCAATTCCAATTTAATTGAATGGACCTAAATTAAGGGACTAGTAGATGCAAGGCACTGCATTCCTCTTTGTTGGCCAATAAAACATGGGCCTTATTCTTGGGGAACTTACAGTAAAGTGGGATGAAACCCAGAGGGACAGAACAGATAACTGCATATTAAGGATATTTAATGGATTGGAAAGGAGTCTAAATAACCAAATAAAAGAGACACAAAAAGGGAGTGACCTTTCCTTTCCAGGTTCAGGTAGTAGGGAAGGTGGGTATGGTACCTCAGTGGATCTTTGACAGAAAACAGGGGGTCACTCAACAGTTCAAAATGGGAGAAAAACATCCATCTGGGCATGGAAGATGACTTGAGAAAAGGCTCAGAGATGAGAAAGAGTAAGGTGACCACTGTGGATGGAGAATAGTCCAAAGTGGCTGGGATGCAGAGCCTATGAAGGGAAATGTTGTCACCAACCTAAGATAGGAACCAGGAAAATTAATTTGGAGTGAACTTATTGTTGAGTCATTTTTCAGTCATGTCTGATTCTTTATAACCTCATTTTGGGGTTTTATTGGCAAAGATACTGGCATGGTTTGCCATTTCCTTCTTTTTTGTACACAAGGAATTGACCTCATTTTGCACATGAGGAAACTGAGGGCAAATGGGATTAAGTGACTTGCCCAGGATCACATAGCTAGTAAGTGTCTGAGGCCTGATTTGAACTCAGGTCTTCCTAACTCCAGGCCTGGTGTTTCATCCGCTGTGCCACGTAGCTGCCTTTGAGTGAGCTTTTAAAGGGCTTTAAATGCCAGTTATAGTAATATGATCCCATGGTATTGTCTCATGGTGCTCAGGACCCTAGAAGGCCCTAATTTCAACTCTGATTCCAGGTTTTGGAAACTCAAAGCATTCTTTAAAAGCACACTCTGAGTAATGACCACGTTAAGAATGTTCTAACTCTGAGGAATCAGCCATTAATTGATTCATTGTACATGTATTAAGCACCCCTTGTGGAGGAGGCACCATATTACTTAGAGCTGTACTTGGCAACTGAGCTATTTGGTATCTACCAAGGTGTGTATGTCATCGACCCACTCTCAAGGACCCTATAGTCTAATTGTTAGAATAGTGGAGAGGTAGAAAGATGGGGAAAGACAAGTACACAGGTAACTAATCAAATGAGAGTGAGACCAGTGTATGGGAAGGAAAGGAGAATATATAGTTGCCTACTGTGTGCTAAGTACTTTACAAATGCTATCTCATTTGATCCACTTTATTTAAGCTATTAGCTTTAACTGAATAAAGATTTTTGGGATACCTTGTACTAAGATATTTTAATTACTAATAATATTATGTTAGTATAATATAGATATATAATATAATGTAATACAGATAGATAAACCCCACATAAACAGAAGCTCTTTGCAGGGAGGGTTTTTTAAAATTTCTACGAGTATAAAGAGGACCTGACACCAAAAAATTGAGAACCGATGAGCCTTTCTTTTACAGATGAGGAAACTGAGGACCATAGAAATTAAATGGGAGAATTGACTTACCTAAGGTCAAACAACAGATGGGACCCCAGGTCTCTGGACTCCTGATCTAATTCTCTTTCCTGTACCTCTTGAGATTTTATTCCTCACCTCCACCCCTTTTCCCTTTGGGCATGAATTCAACCTCAGGAGAAGTTTGGTGATGTAGTCCTTTGTTCCACTCTAAACCTCAGTTTTCCAAGAGGACAAAGGTCCTTTCCACCCCCTTCCCCCCATAAGAGGAAATAGGATGAGCTACGAGGATCAGGGGAATCATGGGAGAATGAGTCCCCTACACTGCCTGAGGGGAAGAAAGGGTTAGGTGAAGACAGAAAATGCATTTTTATGGTGAGATCCGACACTGAGAGAAACTCAGCAGTCCCATACCCAGATATCTGACAATATCGATGGCCGTTCCCTCCCTTTCTGAGTGTACATAAAATTTCTGGGGCTGATGTTCCTTTAAAAAATAATTCTTCTCATATTGTTCACGATCTTAGCAGGAACCTTGAAAACACCCCATTGAGATTTTCAAAAGCAGGCATAAATAGTAAGAGATCACATGACAAAATCATAAAATGTCAGAGCGGGAAGAAACATTCGCATCAGAATATCCTTGAGTTCGTCTAGTCCAGACCCTTTATGTCATCAGAGAAACAGAGTTGGAGTGAGGGCCTGATTTTATTAATTCAGGAACTATTTATTTAGCCCCTTCTATCTACGGCACTGTGTTGTGGTTGTGGTTTGTTGTATTGGAAAACAATAGGTCTCTGCCCAAGCCCTACTTAATCGTTGTTTTTGGGGACCCTCCTCAATCCAGATGAATCTAAATAATAACTGCTTCTCTTTTGGCCAGTAACCCAAAGGTTCTTCTCCTAGTTTAGTTTTTTTTAATTAAAGGGGCCATCCCTTGAGTCACTTCTAAAAGAGGCCTATTCACTGAATGGGTTGTTGGCCTCACTCAAAGTGAGAACCTGAAAAGACCTTAGCCTTAAAGGGCCAGGGTCTCCCATTGCATCCTGGGCCATCTCCAGTCCCCCTGACAGATTTCTAGCCTCTGGACCCAGATGACTCTGGAGGAGAAAGTGAGGCTGGTGACTTTGCACAGCCCTCCCTCATTCAAATCAAAGTCAATTGCAAGTCATATCATCAACTCCCTGATGTCATGGTGCTCTTTGAGATTGAAGGACCAGCACTATGTTATGTACAAGAGGAGAAGCACTGTTAATTTAATATATTGATTGATTGATACAAAGTCTAGCCTACACAAAGTGTTCTTGCCTTCGTGGATCTTAGCATTTTGTCCACTAGTATTAGGCACTTGCCAGGCCCCCACCTCTAGAAAGAGCACCAAACCTACTTAGGAGAACTCTTTATTTATATGCAATATTAACATGATAAAAGTACTGCTGAGAGTTGCCAAACAAAAGACAATGGAAGGCCCCAGGGGACAGTCACCAATAGCATAATCCAGGAAGGCTTCCCTAAGGAGGTGACTTTTCCGTTGTTGGAGTGCAGATGGATTGGAATTAAATTAACCAAAGGAAGGGGGAGAGGAGGAGAGCATTCCAAGTATGAAGAATAGGGGAGAGAACATTTTAGCGCAGAGAGGACCAGAAAAAGGAAAGTAGGATGAGAGGAAGCTTTCAAAGGATAGCAGATGCCAAACTGGGAAGAGCCATGAGTGCCAGGCTCGAGAGGCTAGACTTTGACTTGGAAAGCACTAGGGAGCCATGGATGTTTTCTGAGTGGAGGAGTGACAGAATTCTGATTAAGGAAGGATATTTGGAGAGGAGTTGGACTAGATGGTCGATGAGGTCTCTTTTGATTCTGAAATTCTCTGGTTCTATGAAGATGGATCAGGGTGAGGAGAGAGTTGAGACATCCCCTAACAGAGTTTTATTTCTTAGAATGCTTTACATTTATTTCTTTATATCTCTAATGCCTATCACATGCTAGCTGAATTGAATTGAGACAGAAGGACCTATAACCTAATGAGCCTTAGAGTAATTCAGGGGGGCAGTCATCAGAGGAACTTGTAATTGGTTGATTTGCCCAAGGTGACAATGGGGCTGATTGCCAAGGTAGGAGACTGAAACCTGATTCTCTTGTCACTCTCCAGAGCCAGTCTCCAGCCCGATTTGGGTTTTCGGGAGCAAGGGAGGGGGTGTCTTACACCTTACACTGGTTCCCTGGTCCAGTACTGTGGGGCAGGAGCGGGTGAATCAGATAGGTTTAAAGTTGAAGTCTGGCTGCCCATGCATAGTCAGGGGCTAGAGAGGTCAACAGTCCCATTAATACCCGGACACATGTCGGAGGCCCCTAGCTTGTCGCTTGGCCTGCTTCCACGGGAATTCAAGAAAGGGGAGAAAAAACTTCTGAAAAATGTCAGCAGCGGAAAAATCTGCTTAGCTCACAGTAGGATCTGTCAGTTGCCTGAATGGGGCTTCCTCAGCTTCCCAGAGGGGGCAGGCTGGACCTGAGAAGGGCCTACGCCAAATGTGGATGGGGCCACTTCCGGAGCCATCCCCTTTCGTTCCAGGACCATCCAGGGTTGCCTGACTGATCTGAGAGGCCTCTGTCTGTCCACATCAGTGTCATTTGTCCCCATGGAAGCCCCCAGATGGCAGTAGCTACAGCTGTTTACTCTATTGATGCTGTCCAGAAGGTACTGGGCTCCCTCTGTAACCCCTGGGAGGCCAACTCAACTCAGCAGAGCTGAAGCCCTTCCTGTGACATTCTTGGCTGGGGGAGACATTGTCCCCCTGGGCCTTGGGCCAGAAAACTAGCTCTTCACTGATGAAGGAAAAGAGTGTGGGGGAAAGAACCCAGAGGCCTGGCTTCTGGTCCCTTCTCTGCCACTAGCTTATCGGATGACTCCCGAGAAGGAATTTCTCTTCCTAAGCCCCTACCTCCTTCAAACTTTCTTGTTTCTCAGTAGAATAATCTCTAGGAGATTATTGGAGTCATCTTTACCCCTTTCATATCCAAGAGGGGTCTTGGGGCATGATAGATAGAGAACTGGCCTTGGTAGTCGGCAAGATCTGAGTTCGAGTCCTTCTCTGACTTTGGACAAATCACTTAAACCTTCTCAGGTTCCCTAACATCAATTACCTAATGTGATAAGTTACTGAAGAGTGGTCATTCTCTATCGGTAGGAGGATCAGCTCAGTTGTCCTCTCCTCTGTATGGCATTCCAGTCTGCTTTGGATTCAGAGAAACTGGGTTCAAATACTGACTGCTGCTTTCTATCTGTGGGACCTTGGAAAAGTCATTTCTCATCTCTGAGTCTTGGTTTTCTCATCTGTAGATAGCAGATAGATGATCTCCAAGGCCTCTACAGTGTCAGCCTCACAGGGTTATCCTGAGGAACAAATAATGTGTGGCAGGGCAGCTGTTTGGAATGAAAAAATAAACACTAAAATAAAACTAGATCTGTGATTTTGTTGCTTCCAATAAACTCCCAGATGAGGAAATGCCTCCCCATGCAATTGAACAATGTCATTGTAATTTGTAGTCTCCGAATAGAATATTGCCTCAGAGCACAAGGAGGGTCCATGGGTCACACAGCCAATATGTGTCAGAGGCAGGATTTGAACCCTCGTTAGGTTTAATCTACTATAGCATGACTGCCTGTCTTCAGTGAGGCATTAAATCTCTGTGTCTCTGTCTCTTTCTCTACCTTGATTAGTATTTTGAGGAGGGACCTCAGAGATCCATATATTCCAAATCATTTTATAGCCCAGGGCCCTAATACCTGGATTTGCCCAGACCACATCAGATGTAGAATTTGAACCCAGGGCTTCTGACTTGAGAGCTGGGCTGTTTGCACTGTGCCACAGCAGTAAGACTCATGAAACTGACAGTTGCTTATCATTAAGCTCAGCCAGCGTTCTACATGCCAGGAAGAATTATTGTTATTGGGTTTGGTGTTACAGAGAGACAGCTGTGGAATCCTAATTCTTTGCAAGTGGCCCCAGGCCTCTGCACTCTTCCCCCACCCTCCCTTTGACACACATACTCCAAACCTGGTCACAGCCAACACAGAAGCTTCACCCAATCCTCTGGGGGCTGTCGCTCCATGCCTGAATTATTCCAATTGCATCCCAGCACTGGCCTTGGGCAAAGATGTCTAGGTCTTTCTGCAGCTTTTCCAGACTTTGACAAATTCCAATGACCATTTCTGGTATCCCTGAATCTTCCCTTTGGCCTTTGAGCTCTGGTTCAATGGAGTGGAAAGAAGGCTGAGGGTCAGCAGCCCTGCACTCCAGCCCTCTGTCCACTGCTGAAGAGTCTTGTCGCCTTCTATAGGCCTCAGTTTCCTCAAGTGTAAAATGGAGGTGGTAAGACTCAGACTACCTACTTTTGTGTTTTGATGATGATCCAAGGAGATAATTAAAGTGTCTTTAACCACAAAGTGTTTTTTATAAATATGTAAATATCAGCTGTTGTTATTACAGTTTTATATAACTTGATGGGAATGGAAGATTTGATGTTATGGAAACCACACTAGATTTAAAGGCAGAAAGAAAGAATGTTATGGATAGAACACTGGGTTTGGGGCCATAGGACCTGAGTTCAAATATGACCTTTACCACTCACTTTCCGTAACCAATCTCAGTCTCAGTTTCTTCATTTGTAAAATAAGGGAGTTGAACTCAGTAACCTAAAGCCCCTTCCAACTCTAAATGTGTGATACAGTTATTGTGGATCCAGCAGCTGGGTGGCTCAGTGAAGAGAGCACTGATCCTGGAGTCAGGATAACGAGTTCAAATTTGGCCTCAGACACTTAGTAGATGTGTGATGTAGGCAAGTCACTTCACCCTGTTTGCCCCAGTTTCCCTGTTTGTAAAATGAGTTGGAGAAGGAAATGACAAACTACTTTAGTATCTTTGCCATAGAAACCTTAAATGGGGTCATGGAGAGTTGGACATGACTGCAATAATTGAACAGTTATTATTTCCCTTCCCTGAGCCTCAGTGTCCTAATCTGTACAATGAAGGGATTGAATAGATGGTCTTTGAGGGCTCTTCCTGCACTAAATCTATGAGCCTATAAATCTTAGGCCTGCGGCTTATGCTGAAGGTGACCTGGGGCAATCATAAAAATAACGTAGAATAATAACAAAAATGGACATTTCTATCAGGAGACCCCAAAGTCTTACTGCAGTTTTAAAACTTTTTTAATAAGCTGCACAGTTGCACTTTTAGGACACTCCTGTAGAGTGCTTTAAGATTTACAAAGCAATCATTTTCTCATTGGAATCTCACAACTAGCTGTCTCACAAAGTAGATTCTACAGATGTTACTATCCCCATTTTTCAGATGAGGAAATTGAGGCTGAGAGGAAGTGATTTGCCCACAATCCACAAATAGTCTACATTAGATGCAGAATTTTACCCTAGGCCTCTTCTGACTCCCATGTCTAGGATTCTCTCCACCAGATCACACAGTCTTAGTTTCTTCATCTGCAAAATAAATGAAGTCAGACTAGTTGACTGATGTCCCTTTCAGATCTAAATCTTATGATCCTAAGTAGAAAGCCCAGAACTAGCCTTATATTCACAGAAAACAGTGTAGATTTGTGTCTGTGATGGCAAGGGTGGATAAATTCCCTTGAACTCTGGTGGACTTTTGGTCTTTTTTCATAAAATAGACTATATAATCTATAAGTTGCCTCCCAATTCTGATATTCTGTGTTCTAAGGGCCCTCCCATCTCTGGCATTCTAGGTTCTAAGACTCTTCTCATCTCTGACATTCTATGTTCTATGTTCAATACATCCAAGATAGAGGGAAAGTTCTTTGGTGAGTCTTCCAAAATAGTTTTCATGATCTATTTTCCCCCAACCCATATAAATACACACACACACACACACACACACACCCCACATACCCCCACCCCAAACTCCTACAGCATTCTCTCCAAACAAAGAAATTACCTATTCCTTCAAATTCAGCCACCCCAGAGACAATGGGATCAGTCCCTGGGACAGGACCCTGTGCCAATGGCAAAGCTTAGTATACTCTGACCAGCAAATGCTTTCCTCGGTCACTGGGAGATTCTCTCCTGCCCGAGGTGTGATTCTGCAGTTATAAACAGACACTACTGCTTGTCTGTCTGGAGCTCAGCACATAGAAATAAACACAGCTGTGTTTATGACAGAAATTACGCATCCCAATAATATGTTCATTCTGGATAATGTGGCCCAGTTAGGAGGAGAGGGGGAGCAGAACGCCGAATTTCCTGAACTCATGTGTTGGTCTGAATTCCGTCATAACCATGCACTTGAGCAGACTGACTCAGGGAGAGAATACTTTTTCAAGAGACTTGAGTTCATCTCTTACGATTGTGCCCATTGGTTTTTCTCCCAGAAACCTCAAAAACTGAGAATGTGTAGCTGGCACTGAGACTGGAGTTGACCTGAAGATTGCATTGTAGATCTCGAGTTTTCTGCAAAACCAAAGGACAGTGTTGCATGTGCCTTTCCTTGGTCTCGGGAGAAACTGAGGCTTGTTTCTTGGGGGTGGTTTAGACTAGTGGGTGTCAAAGTTATATGAGGTCCTCCAAAGATATTTTCCAGGTGGTTTTTTAATTAGAGCCCTCCAGGATTTCTAGAATATCATAACTGGAAAGGGGCTTTAGAATTTAGAACCTTAGGATAAAAAGTATATCGGAGCATGGAATATTAGGGATGGAAATGAATTCAGAACACAGAATGTTCTTTGTCTTAATATTCTATAGAATGGAGATAGAATGTCAGAGCTGGAAGGGACATTTGAAAAAAAGGTAGCCTAATTAACACCTTCCTTTTAAATAACTTCTCAGTGCCTCAGTACCTTTCTTTATGATAAAGGCTCTTACATAGTGCTTTATGGCATTCAAAGTTGGAGCTGCTCTTCTAATTTTATAGATCACGGTCTAGATACTCAAAGATCTAATTGTGTTCCTTTGCTTTTCCTCATTACTGTCCCATAGTCCCTTGGTGGAGGCATGTACCAGAGAGGGACTGCGGCATCCTTCTGTGAGATAGCTCCTTCTAACAGTACTATACTCCTTGTTCATTCATCCCACTAACACTTATCAAGCACCTACTGTGTGACAAACACTATGCTTAGCACTTGTCATACAACAAGGAATATGATCCCCCAAGGAGCAGGGGAGCTGGAGGAAAACAACATACATCTACAATATACATGCAAAATTCTTCTTCCTTCAGGGAATGCAGTGAGAACTCTTCTTGCCTTGCCTTGAACACCTTGGTTTTTGCAAAGTACACAGTTTTGGGCAGCTGGACCCCAGATGCTGCTAATGCCTGTGGCTGACTCCTCTTTTACTGTGGGAGGCAAGCTCCCTGGGGGTCTAACTGTGCCTGTCCAGAGGGGCAGCAGCTGGAGTCAGGGTAGGTCCTTGTACCAGAGATTTGAGAAGTATTTCTTAGTCTGATATATTGGGTGCTAGAATTTTAAGAACCTGTGTCTTATGGTATGCAGAAGCCAGAGATATGTTTTACAATAGATATGTAATCTTGGGTAAGCCCTTTCCTCTCTCTAGGCTTGTTCTTCGCCCTCTGGAAAATCAGGCATTTTGATTAGGTGGTCTCTAAGGCTACCCTCTGCCCCCCAACTTGGATACTTTGTGTTCTAAGGTCCCTCCTAGTTCTTGAATTGTGTTCTAAGGTTCTCTCAAGGTCTGTCATGTGATGCTGTGAGGATGTTTTGATGCATTGATGTTCCAATGTCTTTTTCAAGTCTAACATCTGATGAGAAGGTTCTTTGGGCATTTGTATGTTTCCTGGAGACTGTGAAGGCTAAGACAGATAGATAGATGGGTTCAGGGATTGAGAAGGTGAGAGAGCAAGCTATGTTACTGATAATATTCATGGCTTTGAGGCTGTACCTTAGTAAAGGTTAAGGGTTACAGGTCCCTGGAAGAAAACGGAGAAAAGTGGGAGTGGGAGTGAGAGTAGAGGGAGAGGGACAGTCAGAGCCATCCTTCAACTTGTGAGGGATATTGGATGTGAACTGGATGACCCCTGAGGTCCTTTCCAGATCTTCAGTACCTTGAAGTTAGATACTCAAAGCTTTGGAAGCTGATTGTAGGACTGTTGAGAGGGGATCTGATCAAATCGAACCAGCATTTACTAAGTGCCTGCTTTGTGGTTGGACTGGGGCTTCCTCTTTCCAAAACTTTTCAACTTGCTTCCCTACCCCAAGAGTGTGGGTGGAAACCAAAGACTGGTAGAGTTAGAGGGGACTTTATAACAAAGAAGATAGTGTTGGAGTGGAGCAAGCCTTAGAACATGGCTTGTCAGAGTGAAGAGAACCTTAGAACAAGGTTGATTAGAGTGGAGAGAGTCTGAAAACATGACTTGTTGGAGTAAAAGGAACCTTAAAACATGGCTTGTTAGAGTGAAAAGAGCCTTAGAACATGTCTTGTCATAGTGAAGAGATCCTTAGAATATAGTTAGAGTGAAGAGAGCCTTAGAACATGGCTTATCAGAGTAAAGAGAGCCATAGAATGTGGAGTGTTGAAACACACCTCAGTCTGAAGAAATGAAAGTGAGTTAGTTGCTTAGTCACAGGGCAGTTCAGTGACAGCAGCTTGTGGGGACCAGACTCCAGCTCCCCTGACTCCCTTCCTGGTTCATTGTGGTTTCTATTTCTTATTCTAGACTAACATTCAGGACATTTGAGTGAATGTGGCTTCACCTGGACACAGATCACAGTGTGACTGGGCAGCCAGAACAATGACTGAGCTGTAGGAAATGAGGAAACCGAGGAAGCTGGGAAACTCTGCTCTGATCTGTGGGGAGCCCTATACCTTAGATGGATGCATTATTATGCAGGCTTAGTGAAATATAACACACACATACACACACAAACATACATACACAGAGTGGGGGTGGGTCCTGGAAGGTGTGTTGTTCAGCGATCTTCTGTTACACCTGTCAGTCAGTGGGTGTTAAATGAACGGGCAGCTCTGAGGCAGGCCCAGCCCTCCTCCTCCTCCCCACTTCCCACTCCTCAACACCCCCTCCACACACACACAAACAAAAGAGTGTGACACACACAGGTCCCTGCCCTGAAGGCCCTTATGATACATTTGGGGAGAGGAAACATACACACATGAAAAGTTGAACCACAATGGAAGACAAGGGCACAATGCGAAGGCTGTCACTGGACCTTGCGTGATTAATTGCTGAATAAGTGGTCTAGACAATAGGTGCGGTGGGCGTTTGGTGGAGGAGGACAGATGACGGTGGGTTGGCAGGGATGAAGAACTGATTCCTGGAGGAGGCAGGTTCTCTTTAAAAGCTGATTGTCTCAGAAAAAACAAGAAAACTGAGGTTTAGATGGGGTGATAATGATGATGGTGATGCTGATGATAAGCATTTTTTTCGTGCTTTAAAGTTTGCCAACCACTTTACATGGTATCTTATTTGATTTTTCCAACAACCCTGGGAGGGGAGTGCTGTTATGCCCATTTCATAAATGAGGAGACTGAGATTCAGAGATGTTCAATGATTCGCCCAGCATTACACATCTGGCCTATTTCAGGCCAGACTTCCACATGTGTCTCCCTGAATCCTAGGCCAACTTTCTATCCACAGTGCCATGAGGGTTCCCTCTTGAAGCCAAGGGAGTCTAACCAAGGAACAGTGAGTACCTGGATGTAACCACAGCGAAACCCTATCCTACGGTAACGAGCAGTGAGGTAGTGTGTACGTAGCACCAGCTTTGGGGTCAGAGGACTTGAGTATGAATTTAGGGAGTGCTAATTATTTTTGCCAGAGTGAGCTGGAGCAAGCCATTTCTCCCTGGGGCTGAGTTTCCTTCTCTGTACAGTAAGAGTGTCAGACTTCGATGATCTTCCAGCTTGAAGTCTTTCCATGTTTATCTAGGGGGTCACATTTCTACAAATCGCTTCTGTTTCTAAAGCCTTTTCTTGATGACTGTTGAAGTAGGTAGGACCCACAATTGGCTCATCTTACAAAATAAGTCATGTGGTTACTAAGTGGCAGAGCGTGATAGGACTCGAATCCAGTTCTTCCAAGCCCAGTCAATTACTTATTGATGATATTGAGCTGTTGGGGTGCTTCCTTATGGCTGTTGAATACAAACACTATCATATAGAAGGAAAATGGCAAGGGAAACAGGTAATATTGGCTGGGTGGGTAGGAAGGAGACCTAGGGGCTGTGGCCAGTGTGACTGGTATACAATCTAAGGCTAGCTATGCCCCTCAGACCAACCTCCTTGAATCTTGCTCCTTTGTACTGCCAGTGGTGGTAGCATGATGCCTAGATCTGTGGACTTGGATTCAACAATATCTGTGTACAAATCCCACCTCGGATACTCACTCACTAGCTGTACAGCCCAGGACAAGTCCCAGTCTCTGGGAACATCCATCTCATCTGTAAAAATGAGGAGAGTAACTGTGGTAGCAACCTCATGGGACTGTTGTAAAGGGTTATAGTGAAAACATAGATGCAAAGCACTTTGTAAACTTTATAGGACCATATAAATACCAGTGATGGCGATGATTTTGTATGGGACTTTGGGTAAGTGACTTAATTCCTTGTAACCTCGTGTACTGATTTCTTCCCTGTCTCAAGATACTGTGGTTTTTTCAACTTAGTAGTATTTTGTTTTTTCCGATTACACATAAAGATAGTTCTCAACACTTTTATAAGATTTTGAGTTGCAAATTTCCCCCTTCCCAAGATGACATGCCATCTGATATAGATTATACACATACAATCATATTAAATATATTTCCACATTAGTTGTGAAAAAAGAATCAGAACAAAAGGGAAAAAAACATGAGAAAGAAAAAACAAAAAGAGAAAATAGTATATACTTTATCAAGATTCTATGTTTTAAAGCTCCTTCAAAGTCAATCCAATGAGCACTTAAAATGCCTATTATGTGTCCAGACCTTGTACTAGAGATGCAAAAGCAAAAGGAAAAACAGCTTCTGTCCTGATGGAGTTTAATAATTTACCTTGAGAATAGAGTGTCAGATAAGGATCTACATGAAAATTTGAGGAATGAGAGAATATGAATGGAGAAGGGGAGGTGAGGGTGAGGAAAACTTTTGCTAGGAGGTAGCCTCATGATCTGAGCCTTAAAGGAATGGGATTCTAATAAGGGAAGGAAAGACTTCCAAGCCTAGGAGATCACCTACACAAAGGTCCCTGGGTAGGGAGAGAATGCTGAGTTTGTGGAACAGCTAGTGGTAGGCCAGTTTGGATGGAAGGTGCAGTACCCAAGATGAAGCAGTCATATTGTGAAAGATTTTAAATGCCAGGCTGAGGACTTGGTCTTTGATCCTAAAAACACAGGATGGTCAGATTTAAGTCAAAGCAGGGATATTTTGGCAGCTGAGGGCCAGGGATCCAATTAGAGAGTTGTTGCAATAGCTCAGGTGAGTGGTGATGAGAGCCAGAACCAGGGGAGAGGCTGTGTGAGCAAAGAGCAGGGAAGGGGCTTGAGAGGGGTTATGGAAGTGGATTCAAGCATAACTGGCAATAAATCTCCTAGGGAAGGTAAAGGAGAGTCAAGAGTGGAGGATGACCCCAAGACTGTGCAGAATGTGGGAGCACAGAACATGGAAAGTTAGAACTGGAAGAGATCTTAGAACTGGAGCTGAAATTTAGATCTTTCTGACTCCTAGTCTAGGATTCTTTCTATGAATAACAATGACTGAAACTTATATTCATATACATAAAGTCATTTGATTCTCAGAACAAGTCATGGAGACATAGGTGAGGCAAGGCAATAAGCATTTATTGATTGCTTACTATATACTGGACACTGCTAAGTCTTGGGTGACTAGAAGGCTATGCCCTGTATCTTTAAAGTGGGGTGACTTTGGAGGAGAGATAGTTTAGAAGAAAGGATGCTAGTTTTTCTGCATCTGTGATTCTTAGACAGTGGGGGGCATTGAACATGACAGGTGTAGGGGAGAGACTAGTCTTGGCTATCTGTGGTTCTCTCTGGGGGTAAGAGGTGGAAGGAGGGTCTATTCTCTCAGACCTTGGTTTCCAAGAAGCATGCTAAGGATCCATAAGTGACTTTGCATGGACATGGGGCTGATACGCATTTCTCACTGTGGGAAGGAGATCTTTTCAGCTCCTTGCCATGCAACATGGCTAACTGGGAGGTGGGCATCCAAGGCTGGAAAATGGGCCAGATCCCTTCTGATGTCCTGTCTTAACTCTGATCTGCTAAGATGCTATGAAGAAAGATCCTCTCCCACCAGGGGAGATCAGAGAAACCTTCCTGGAGGAGGCACCTTTGGTGATGTCTGTAGGCAGGGAAGTTGGGGGCCAAGGAGAGGGCATCCACGTGGAGTGAGAAAAGGCAATGAAGTGATTGTGATGTTCTTCTTCCCCCATGCACCCCCCTCTCCATTCGCTGAGGGTGGCCCAAGTGAACAAAGACCGTCCTTTACATTCTTACCCCTCTGTCCTCCCATTTGCCTCCATGGATTTAGGCAGAAATAATGCTGGGAAGGTGGACAAAGGAACCAAAGCTCAGTCTTTCTCTCCCAGCACGTATGTAAAGGAGGGTTTTTGTTCAGCTATTTCCATCCCACGGAGCCTCCTCTCGCTGACAGCTGCTCATCACTGAGTTATTGGCTGTGCTGGCCGACCAGGAGCCAGCCTGCTTTTCCTGGTGGCTGGGGAGGGATTGGGGGGTGGGCGGGAGAGTGGGAGCTCTGAGAGGATGCAGGCCCTGACACTCACTTAGATGGCAGGTGACTTTGGGTGGAACCAAAAAGGGGCTTGAGCCAGTGCCCTTCTCTTTTTTGGGATACGATGACCAGAGCAGGGCTAGAAGCCTTATTGGGGCCGCTCAGGCCTCAGCCTCCCTCTTTCCCATGGGCTCAAGGAATCTGATCCCTTCCCAGCTTCCCATCAGGGTCGAAGGGGGGAGAGCTATTTCAGTGGTTCCGCCTGTGGCGGCTGCTGACACTTTTGCTGGGGTCACTGCAGATAAAGACGTTCCCGGACCTCGAGTCAGGCCTGAAAGTGGGGCTTTCATGTCAGAGCCAATCCTTTCTTCCCAGTGCAGTGTGGGACATCAGTAGGGGGCCAGGCAGTCCTGGTGGATAATGAGGTAATGGGGGTTGTGCAGAGACTTCCAGCCCTATCGTACTGAGCCCCACAGTACAATGGAAGGAGACGAAAGAATTGAGGAATGGGGTGGTGGAGGGGGTGCTGGGATGGCCAACAGGCAAGGAAGGCTTCCTGGCTGGCCACCTTTCAGAGGTGTTGGGGGGTGGGTATGCTCTTCCCAAATAGAGAATCTCTCCCTAGGGTGCCCACTTAAGGCCCACCAAAGTAGCCACTCTGGCAAAATATCTCCTGGTTATAATGGAAGGAGCCCCAGATTTGGAGTCAGAGGATCAGATCCCCACCCCCGTTGCCATAAGGATAGGTGCAGAAAGGAAGTGAATGAGAGAGATGGACACAGTGCCCCAAACCCTCAAAGTCCTTTGAAGTGAGGGGCAGGAGCAGAGGGAAATTACAGTTAGAGGGTGTCCAAGCTTCAGGGGTCCTTAGAACATGGACAAGGAGAGTGGAAGGGCCTTTAGAATGCAGAATGTGGGAGCACAGAACGTGGAAAGTTAGAACTGGAAGAGATCTTAGAACTGGAGCTTAAATCTAGATCTTTCTGACTCCTAGTCTAGGGTTCTTTCCATGAATAACAATGACTGAAATTTATATCATATTCACATACACAAAGTCATTTGATTCTCAGAACAAGCCATGGAGACATAGGTGAGGCAAGGCAACAAGCATTTATTGATCGCTTACTATATACTGGACACTGCTAAGTCCTGGGAATACAAGAAAGGAAGGGAGGAAGGGAGGGAGGGAGGAAGGAAGGAAGGAAGGAAGGAAGGAAGGAAGGAAGGAAAGAAGGAAGAAAAAAAGAAAAAAGAAAGAAAGAAAGAGGAAGGAAAATAGGAAGAAAGTGTCCTGTCCTCAAGGAGTTCCATTCTAAGGGGTGAAGCCAGCACACAAAATGGGGCTGAAAAGTGGGAAATGGGGGCAGGAGATACCTGTGGGAGAGTGGGAAAGGATGGTGTCAAAGTCTGGAAAGTCAGAAGCATAAATGGGAAGGGAATAAAGGTTGACTGGTCAGAGCCCTCCACAAAATGAAGGAACTCACCAGTGGGAAGAGGAGATCAGCAATGTGGAAGGTGAGAAGGTTGCAGGCAAAGATGGATATTCCAAGGTGAAGAGTTTACAGTAACTGAGGATAGATCCAGGATGAGACAGTAGCTGAGTCATGATGGAAAAGTTCAGAAAGTCAGAAGCAAAGCTGGAAGAGGAATGAAGGTACTATTTTTCTCTCCATTTTTCAGTTGAGGAAACGAAGACTCAGAGACTTACCCATGGTCACACAGCCAAGAAATGTCAGAGGAAGGATTTGAACCCAGGTGTCTCTTGACTCCCAGTCTAGTATTCTCTCCACTACTCTATATGTTCCCACATTGTATCTCCATGTTGTTTTAGGAAGAGAACTTCTGGGAGGATGATTGAGTAGAGGGATCCCTGACCTTGGGAGTCAGGCCACCTGAATCCACATTCTGGTTATGCCACTAACCAGCTGCATGATCTTGGGCTCATCGTTTCCCTTTTCTGGCCGTCAGTTACCTCATCTATAAAAGGGCATTGACCTGGGTGATGTTTGAGGTCCCTTTCCGTTTTAATGGTCTCCGATTGATGATGGTGCGTAACTGAGGAGTCGAACCCATCTTTGAGGTTGAGGGCTGGAAGAGGTGGGGCACTAGAGCTGAGTCATGAAATAGTGGTTGGGCTTTGGATGGAGCAGGAGTTACACTACTACTGGGGGGTCATTACAGTCAGAGGTGTTAGAACTGGCAGGTGGTTAGATAGGGCATTCTCTGAGAAAGAGAGAGGCTGATGACTTTATGCAGTTCTGCCATACTTAAACCCAGTTCACACGACATTACCCATGATGTCCTGAGTCCTCTTCAAAAATAGACAACAACCACCATCTGTTTCTACACAGTTTCCCCATTTTTCTTTTTCTGCTCTGATGTCTCTCTGAGTTTCTAGAGTCAGAACCCTGCTTAAGTGATATCTCAACTCTAACAGTAAAAAATTCTCCACCCACTTTTCCGGCAGAATGGGAATGACTAAACTAGACCTGGGAAATGCCTTAGGCTGGAGAAAGGACCGTATTTTATCTAGGCCAATTATTATTACAACTACTTCTTTAATCTGGGGTAAACATTTATCCTTCCCAATTGACTTTCCCCCACCCTTTTGAGGGATGGGCCTCTATGGTTCCTGGTCACCTCCCCTTCCTTTTTAGCATCAGAACGTGGTGTAGTTAGTTCAGAGAAGTATAGCTAGAGTACTAAAAGCAGGTAGGTGATGCAGTAGATAGAGTATAGGACCTGGAGTCAGGAAGACTCTTCTTCCTGAGTTCAAAGCTAGCCTCAAACACTTAGTAGCTGGATGATTCTGAGCAAGTCACTTCCCCTGTTTGCCTCAGTTTCCTCATCTGTAAAATAAGCTGGAGAAGGAAATGACAATTCACTCTGCTATCTTTGCCAAGAAAAACCCAGCTGGGGTTGTGAGAGTTGGACATGACTAAAACTACTGAATGATGATAACGACAAAATGTGAGGCAGGAGAGACATAGATTTGTAGTCTGTGCCCGAGACTCAACGAATTGCGTGACCCTGGGCAAGTCACTAATCCTCAGTTAACTCATCTAAGAAATAGGTTGATAATATGCATATTAAGAATCCTGCTGGGTTGTCATCAGAATCCAGTGAGATAATGTGTGTAAAGCACTTTGCTAACCAAGGGAGCTTTGGCTCCATATCCCTACCCAAATGTCTCCAAACTCTTAGATATTTACCCTAGGGAAAGGAATTCACAACCAACCAATATTCACTGAACTCCAACTGTGACCAAAATTTTGCTGTGGAAAATAAAGAGAGGAAAATATGATCTCTGCCTTCAATGAGCCCATAATGTAATTGGGGAAATAAGACCATTCTCCATAAAATGTTTAGAGAACAAGAGCAAGAAATATATAATCAAGTGTAATCTGTGACCCAGTACCCCATGCTCTGGCTCACACAAACTAGGTTTAGTCCTGGGGTTGGGTAAGTAGTAAACCTTTGGCTTGTTTTGTTCACACCCAGAATTCACTCTAGGAAATCACAGAATGTAGGTCCAAAAGTTTGTCTAGGAATCCACAGATGAGAGTGAAAAGGTCCTCAGATCCAATGCAAGTATTTAAGGTAATGATACATTCAAGAAAAGGTCAGCCCTAATTCTACCCCTATAGAAGACATTGTACAAGACTGTGTTCTCCCCTCCCCAGTGAGTTCTACTCTTTTTCCAGCAGCACTTTGTTCTATTTAGAAGTTTGAACTCCCTGGAGAAGGATAATGAACTTAGAGTTACTAACAGGGGCAATTCTTCAGCACACCATTGAGTCCTTTTCATACCCCCCAAGAAGTCATATAATTACCAGTCTGCTAAGGTTAGAGCTACTTCTCAGAAGGCAAATTCCTTCCCATTGGACCTGAACTGTCCAAAAAGTCCATGGCAATGTTGGAAGGCAAAGTCTAGGTCTTTTGATCCTCTCCCATCTTGGCTTATAACACTTAGCTGCTCTTCCAATGACCATGGAGGCCTTCCAAGAGACTGGTACTACGCAAGAAGTCTCTTTCTCCCTCCAGGAAGCTGGGCTCTAGAACTCAACATCTGAGGTTGTTGGGAAAGTAGACCCAAGGCTGCTCAGGAACTCCTTTTTCTCTCTAGAAGCTGGGATCTAGGATTCTCTTCCTTCTACTGCCCAGCAAAAACTCACCTCCTCTCTTTCCAGAAGGCCGAGGTTCAGGTTGAGCTCAAACCACAGAACAGAAAATAAATGCAACTTCAAAGTGACTCTGACCTCAAGGGGCCATTAACAGTCTCTAATTCCATGCAGAGCCTTCTTCACACACACTCCTAGTACCCAGAGCTACTCTTAGATCAGATACTGTCAGGGTCTCTCTCTCTTTCTCTCCCTCCCTTCCTCCTCTCATCTCTCCCTCCTGCTCTTTCTTTCTTCATACATCCATCTTTCTATTAATCTGTGCCAATGGCATCCTGTAGAATTAAGTTGACCTTGAAGTCTTAAAGGTGATGTCATTGGAACTCATGTTTTGATAGGTTCTACCATTCTGAAAAGACTTTGAATTGGGCCCAAGCAATAGAGGTGGTGCTATTTCTTTGGCCATGGCAACCCATGAAACAAAGGAAAATATAAAATCACTTTGAGTTTGGCAAACCCTCATTCCATTCTTGTAGTGGTGAAGGCAGAGTGGCAGAAAAGGAGACTGAAGAGAGTAAAAGTCATATTATTTTTAGATTATGTATACACAGTAACTTCGTTATTGGTTTTCTAAAAATGTGATCGTTGTCCAGTGACCAATAAGTGGACATATTCCTGCAGAAACTGAATCATATCAATCTTGGTATCCTTCCTATGAATGAAGCCAGAAGACAAAAGGGAGTTGCAGCTAAGTGAAGTAATCCACTTCTCCTTGGAAAAACTAAGAAAAGAGCTGGTGAAGTTGGTTTTATTGTGTGTCCAAAAATAAGAAGAAACATATCATGGTGCACTTGGTCATCTTTTATTGTAATACTTATGATAAGCATTTGCAAAACATTTCAATCAATATAATTACAGCTTATGTGCTATAACATTTAGTGTAGAGGATGAGGGAGTAAAGAAATCCTACAAAGAATATGAGAAAACCCTCCACAATAAGCCAACATATACTTTAATTCTTAGTGACTTCACTGGAAAGATAAATGTAGGGAAAGACAGTGGAAAATGTGTATTGGAAAACATGGTTTAGGAGTAAGAAATGAAATGAACCAAAGGATTATAGAATATGGCATATGCATGCCTATGTATCATGAATACTTTTTTAAAGAAGATTCTGGGCATAGTAAGTTCCCAATAGCATCACAAAAAGTTATATAGATCATATTTCTATAGACAGGAAACAACTGCTTACTAATGTAAGAGCCATTTCCAAATAGCTGTCTTTGAACATCTAGACCACTGAATTGTTGGAGAAAAGATCAATATCAAATTAGAATAAAGAATAAAAATAGGAAGATGTCACCACTAGTGAGATGACTTCAGTCTGACCTATTTAAGCAAGCCTCTGATGCCAAGAAATGGGAAATAGATAAAAGAACAGACATTAACTAAGTTTATCATTATTTCCTAAGCAAGCTTAACCGATGTAAATTGCCATGATGAGGATTCTGAAGGAGCTTAGAAACAGCCTCTTCCAGCAAATACTTAATCTCTTTGCCAAACTGAGAGATGTGGCAGCCAAGGGCAACACCAGTTTAGAATATAAACTCATTTTAAAAATCTTACGGAGGAGGATGGTAGGAGGATATTGCCTCATAAAGCAGTGAGAAGCCATGGACATCTGCTTTAACGGCTTTACAGAAAGCTTGGCAAGATACCCAACTCAGCCACATCATCCTGAGGGAATTTAAGTATGAAACTGGAAGAAAAACAAATGGGCAGAAAAGTGGAAAAAAATCTTTAAAGAAGTCTATAACAAATTCTTTTCTCCATTAATAACAACCAAGCCCCCACATTTGGACTCCAGCATCACGGGTCCTGATGTGCTGTAGGATGAGGAAATGCAAATGGTACTAAGGAAAGCAAAGATGAAAAGAGCAGTGGGACTCTTTCCTCCATGCATACACAGAGGAGGCCTCTGCATGGAGGGATTGGATTTCATATCTGGCTATGAGAATTCATCAATCTGAATCAATCAAACAAGAAACTTTTCTTAACACCTATTGTGTATAGGCACTGTTCTAAACTCTGAGGATGCAAAGAAAAGGCAAAACCAGTCCCCATCTGCAAGGAGCCCACATTCTCATGGAGAGGCAACACATACATGTGTGTATGTGTGTGTGTGTGTGTGTGTGTGTGTGTGTGTGTGTCTGAGCATACAAAATATGTGAGTCTAATTAGAAGAGGCACTTCCTAGCTAAAGGGGAAGATGATACATACATACATACATACATACATACATATCATGGTGATGTCATTTTGGTCCTCTTTGAAGATGAAGGACAACAGCCACACACACACACACATATATACACATGCATACGTACATGTATACACACACACACATATAGAATCAGTTGAGGATAATCAGTTGGATGGACAGACACTGGAGATGGGTCTCCAGAATTGAAGATGGTGGAGAACAGGTTGGATTGTGTTTGGCCAATGTTAGTGCTAGCAATGATTGAGCTTCTCTCTGAAACAAAAACATGTCTTTTTAATGTCAGTGAATGGCAGTGTTGCCTGGTGATTAGTTTGCTAATCTTGAAATCAGGCAGGCCTGAATTCAAGTCCCATCTATGCCATGCACTGGCTTTGTGACTCTGGGTAAGTTACATAACCTTGTGAGAAGTGAAGTACAAGCCCCCAACTATGAGAAACATGCTCACATTAAACAGAACAGAATCTGTTGTGCAATCAGAAAAACCTTGATTAATCTTTACATCCGTTCCCCCTGAACGGATGAGTAGCCTCCCCAGTAAAGTTATAGAATGACTACAACACTTTCAGAAAAATGGAAACTTCTTATACTGTTTTCCAAATTTTGAATCTGCTCGGCCACCATCCCCTGGTCACGTGTGACTTTATGTTCTCCTCTCTGATAGGCTTTCTCTCAAATAGCTCATTGAGCCTTCGAGTTAGTTTCTGACCTTTACCTGACCATCCTACTGACTGTCCTAGGTCATGACTCTGTGGAAACAGAACTTCCTTGTTTCCCACAACCTCTCAGGGACACAGGCAACTCTTTAAGACTATGAATTAAAGAACTGCTAACTCGCATTGATAGGGGGAGTCTTGTCTCTCTTTGTGTTCCTTTTGCCAATGAAGTCATAAATCTAGACCAAAAAAAATTTTTTTAATCTTCTAAAATTTAAATGTAGCATCCAGTATCTGCTTGTATATGTCTGCAAATCTTGGAATGCCATGGTCTCTGAAAATTAGTCATGGTTCACCCTAAAGGGGCATGTGGAGGCACATGTTTGGTACAAGAAGGATATGAGGTCATTCACTAGAAGAACTGTTTGGAAGTCACATAGAGGATAGCATCAGAAAGACCCTGGTCAGACCATAGTAGTGAAGGATAATGGCATACTATATTGGTATCCTTGCAATACCAAGATGGCAAGAAGGATACCCACTGCATGGTGGGTAAACTCTATAGAATTTATGAGAAGAAATGGACAAGAATTGTGTAAAGTAAGAAAGTGTTGCTCTCAGTGTCTTTGGATTCAAGAGATCCTATTCCCATTGGAGTACCAGTTACATTGGGTATGGAGTTGGGAAACCTGAGTTGGAGGCAAAGCTCTGCAGCTCATGAGCTGAATGACTTTAGACAGCTGCTCTCCCTTTCCAAACATCTATGTCCTCATTTGTAAAATATCTAAGGCCTCTCCCACCTCTAACATTTTCTGTTCTAAAAGCCATCCCAGCTCTGACATCCTGTGTTCTAAGGCCCTCCCAGCTCTGACATTCTGGGTGCTTAAGGGCCCTTCGAGTTCTGACCTTGTGTGTTCTGAGGTTTCTTCTGGCTCTAATATTTTTAAATTCTAGTTTGTGATTCTCTTTTCCATCTCCAAATCTTAAGTAAAATTTCCATCTCAACCACTCTCCTGGTTCCTTCCACACTGTTTCCCTCTAATGCCCCTGCTTGTCCTTTCCTCCTCTTCCCCTTCACTCCCTACCTCACCATTTTCCCCCTTATCTAAATCAGTAGAGCCACCGGGCCTCTTCTTGGGGAGATAGGGCACCTTCTCCCCACCCCCTCCCTTGCCTGTTTACATATTGACTTTCCGGTCTGTTGCAGCCATTACCATATTGACATACCTTGGGGGTCATTAAGCACAGTCTAACACTTGGTCAGGTACTCCAGGTATATTTTCTTGACTTTGTTAATAAGTTTCATTTGATTTGATGCAGAATAAATTAAAGAACTCATTGAAGTCAAGGTTCCATTGTCCCCTAGGATGGTTACCCTCTCCCCAAGAAAGGTGAAAGACTGTGTCCCTGATATGATGTATCCTTTACAAAGCTTCACAACTTGTAGCTGACAGAAAAAATGAACAGCACATCTGTTACCTTAGTAGCGGGGCTTTGTGTATTTGTAAATTTATCTGCAAAGTGTTTTGAAATTGTGTCTTTTCAGATAGAGAAGATACACTTAAGAGGGCTGTGGTTTCTAACAGCCTGCACACCTATTAAGCGACTGCATTCACGGATCTTCGATCTCACTGATATATTGCCCCATCCCCACCCTCTCATCTGATGCCATTCCTGGCTTTGTGCTCCTGAGAATTCCCCATGGGAGGTCTGCTAAGGGAGATACAAAGTTGAAATAGACCTGGGTGCCTGGAGCTTATAGAAGGAAAGTGGAGGGAGGGAGACAGAGACAGAGACAGAGAGAGGAGGAGAGACCAAAAGAGAAATGGGGGTGAGGGGAGAGAGATGGAGGGAGAGAGGTAAAGAAAGAGAGGGAGGGAAAGAGAGAGGGGGAGGGAGAGAGAGAGAAAGGGAGGGAGAAAGGGCAAGGGGGAGACAGAGGGGGGATGGAGAGAGAGAGAGGGAGGGAGAGACAAAGAAAGAGAGAAAGGGGGGCAGAGAGAAAGAGAAAGGAGAGGGGAGAGAGAGATGGATATGAGTATTGTATTTATCTGAATATATGTATGCAATGTTATATGTGTATATGCTGATATGTATATGGATAATAGATACATTTCAATATGCAGGTAAGAAATGCAGAATTATACATTTACAGTATAAGAAAGGTATTAAGACATTTTAAGGAGAAAGAGGGGATAGGGTGAGGGGGCTTGGATGTTTGACTTCCCTGATACAAAGTAAACTTAAGAGGTAATGACAGTTTCATTTGGGTCTCTGGGTCCCTGTTCCCTGGTACATGGTAGACAGTTTGTTCATTGATCAGCCTGGAGGGGCTAAGTTGGATCAGGACAGGCTTCATGAAAGAGATGGCATTTGAACTGAGCTTTAAGTGAGGTATAGGATAGGTTTGCAAGTTTACCTACTACTCTGCTCTAAAACCTTTAACACCTCCCTATTTCCTCTGAGATAAAAATGCGTACTCCTTGGACTGGTGTTTACAAGAATCTATGCCATCTGGATCTAGCTTGCCTTTCCTGCCCAGTTTCATTTTACTCTCCTTTGTGCCTTTGGATTTCTTTAATTTAAATTTTTTATTTTGAAGTCAAACACCAAATAAAATAAACATTTCCATATTCAAAGTAGAACAGAAAAAGACAACTCTACACAACCCTATGAATCTCTATTATGCAGAGTTTATTTTTCCTTTGTAAATATGTAATGAGTTTAATAAGTAACTTTCAAAACTATCTTGCTTGTCTCTTTTTCCTTCTAGCCTTCCATCTATTTTCTTCTGTTAATTTAAAAAAATAATCATTTTCAATTGTCTTCTTTCTCTTTCTTCTCCCCTTCATCCTTCTTCCTCCTCCTTTTTCTTATGGCAATCTTATCGATATTTCCATCCTCCTCACCACACACACACACACACACACACACACACACACACACACACTAAGCATAAACAAGAAAAACAAAGCTTTTGTAATAAATACACAAACAAAATAAATTCCCACACTGAAGGTGTCCGAAAACAGCTGTCTATTTCTTCAGCTTGAGTAACCCATTCCCTCTTTGTCAAGAGGTGGGCAGCAGGCTCCACCATTTTTCCTTTGGAGTCATGCATGGTTAGTCACTGTGTTGCTCAGAGTAGTTAAGTCTTTCAGTGTTGTTGCTGTGGTATCAATTGTCCTTCCGGTTCTGCTCGCTTCAGTCTGCCTCAGTTCATGCAAATCTTTCCAGATTTCTGTGAAACAATTCCTTTCCTCATCTCTTATGGCTTAGTAATATTCCACTACATCCATGCACTGTAATTTAGTCATTCCCCCATGAATCGGCACCATCTTCATTTCCAGTTCTTTGCTATAGCAAAAAATATATTTATATATTTTTGTGCACAAGTCCTTTCCCTCTACCTTCACTCTCTTTGAGCTCCCCTAGTCTAATTTGAATTGAATCCCTGCTCCACTAGCTGTTCCCTTAATTGGACATTCCATCTCTGACCTTGGTAGATTAGCCCAAGCTGCTCCTCTTGAAATGCTCTCCCTTCTTATCACTGCCTTTCAGTATCCTCCTCATGGTTGGAAGCACAGCTCAGCTACCACCTCCTCTGTCTATTTTTCTCTGATAGTTTCTCCATTGTTAGTGTTTTCCCCCTCTTCAGATTCCCCTGTGTTTACTTTTCAGGCCCCCTCCAGCAAATTCCACAATAAACATCTGGTCAGACTACATCTGGAGTACATTTTAGGGCAGACTTGATCAACTGGAATGCATCTAACGATTGGGAGAACCCCTTTCTTATCAAACCAGAGATGAAGTGTAAAAATATTTCCTTTTGAAAAGCTTAGCCCCATTCCACCTGCATGCTCTCTCGGGCCTTTATTTCCTCCAAGAAAGAGTCTCTGAGGCCCCTTCTAGTTCTTAATCCATGAGGACAACCAACCTGGTATGGAGACTATATCAGACAATACTCAGGTGAAAGAACTTGGGAAGTTTAGCCTAGAAAAAAAGAGATCTTTGACATGATTGCCTAATAGCTTTTGAGTGTTTAAAAAGTAATTTTTAAAATGTAAATAAACATTTAACATTTAAAGGGTAGGCACATAGAAGATGGATTCAATTGTTTTTTTTTTCTTGGGCTCAAAGAGCAGAACTGGGAAACATCGTGGGGAATAGGAGATGGGGAGAGAGTGCAGAGAGGCAAGTAGGCATTCCTCATCCACTTGATTTACCATGTTTGCATAGTTGGGCTGTTCTTTTAAATAGAAACCAAAAAGTTTCTGGAATGTTCTGAGACCTGATGCAATCATTACAGTGCCATCCACCAACAGGAGCATCTGAAAGACCTCATCTCCACATGGAATCTCTCTTCAAATTGGAGTTTATTCAGACTCTCCTCCATGATAGTGACAAACACCTGTTCTATACCTTTGTGATACTAATGACATGAAGGTTTTCACTGTTGTTATCTCTTTGATGAAATCTTGTTTAACTTAATTTTGATGGATCCACAGGAGACACCTTGTTACAGGAGAGTCCTTACGGCAATGCTTTGCTCTCCTGAATCAAATGTTTTCTTTATAGACAACAAACAATAAGGTTTTAAGTTTTGAAAATAGTTCTCCCTCAAAGATTGGGGTCCCTTGTTTTTTATATTGAGTCTATATTAGACTCAAAATTTCTGGCTTGCTCAGAACACCCATGGGGTTGTTTTTAAATGGATGTTGACTATATGTTTGAAACATAGTGTGAGTCCTCTTTTGCAATAATCATCACTTAGTTAGAATCATAGATTATAACAACTGGGAGACCATAGAACACAAAATGTCAGATTGGAAGGGATCTTAGAACACAGAATGTTAGAGCTGGGAGGTGTCTTAGAACACAGGATGTCATGAGTGGGAGGGCTTTAGAATGTAGAATGTCAGAGCTGGAGGGCCCTTAGAACACAGGATGTCAGCGCTGGGAAGGACCTTAGAACAGAGACTGTCAGAGTTGGGAGGGACTGTAAAACACAGATTTTATGTTACAGCATAGAATGTTCCACATAGAATATCAGAGTAGGAAGAGTCCTGAGAGCATGAAATGATAGGGTGTTAGAACATTCAGGCAGGAAGATGTTTTAGAGATCGTCCAGCACCCTCCAAAATGCCATTTCATTGCCTCTCTGGGAGCAGAAGAACCATGTGCTTTCTTCTTCACCTTTCTCCTCCTCCTCCTCGTCTGTTTGGGTAATCCTGGCCGTCTGTTCTGGGGGTTGTGCACAGGTAGTGAGGCCTCGGGAGCACCTGAGGCTCCTACTTTTGGATTCCAGTCCCAGCTCAGTTCTCTCTCTGCCAGTCAGGAATTCAGCCTGAGGGCAGTTGCTTCCCACCGCTCCCTTCTGCTGGTTTGTGGTTTTGTGCTGAGGATAGGTGGCAACCTGCTGCTCCTGCCACTCACCCTGACTGACTTGGGGGGCTTCGGGGAGCAGGGAGGGGCTGGGAATTTGCTGAGAAGTGAATGGGGCCCTCTTCCTCTCCTTCCATCAAATACCATTGTTCAAAAAGGAAAAAAGGCCAAGGAAAATTATGGGGAAGATGGTGGAATAAATCCAGATATGAAATAAATCATTGAATCCTAAGAGGTTAGGCAGTTTTCAAATATAGAATGTTAGAACATGGAACATCAGAGCTGTAAGTACCTAGAACATAGAATGTTGTAGCTAGGAGAAATCTTGAACATAGAATGTCAGAACATTCCATACAACATGACCAGCTGTTAGACAACAGATAATGTTAATAGTTCAAAAGATTGGAGGTTGTGGTAGGTGAAGGTAGAGTGTTAGCCTGAGGAATCAGGTAAGGTTTCTGGGAAGAGCGAGGACCTATGCCAAGCCTTGAATCTTGAACTGGATTCAGATGATTGAAGTAGGAAGGGAAGGTATTCTGTTTAGAGTGAATATCAGACACTGGGTCCTAGCTCTGACATCCTGTGTTCTAAGGGCCTTCTCAGCTCTAACATTCCGTGTTCTAAGAGCCTTCTCAGCTCTGACATTCTGTGTCCTAAGAGTTCTCCAGGCTCTGATGTTCAGGGTTCTAAGAGCCCTCCTAGATTACACATTCAATGATGCCCTGAATGGACAAGTGCTCAGAAGCAGCTAGATGACCCATCCAGGGACAGCAGGAAATTCTTGGAATGCTGGGCTCTCTTGGAACTGGGAGAAAAAGCAGCTTGGGGAGATGAGTGGCTGCAGACAAAGCCCCTTGTCACTTGGAGGTGTGGGGCAGAGGCTGTCAGGGAAAGAATGTGTGAATGGATCTGGAGAAGAGGAAGTGCCTTATCAGCCAGCTTTTCTCCAGGCAGCCAGAGTAGGGAAGTTTCAGTTTCTTTTCAGGACCACCAGCCAGTCAAGTTTTTTATGCTCTCTCCTCTCCTTCTCAGACAGGAACTGGTTAAAAGACATTAGCGGAGTTTGGGGGAGGAGAAGATGGGAATCGTTTGTTAATTTACATGTGGTTTGCATATGTTAGTGCGGTGCAATTCAGAAACCCTGACTGTTCCTAGGACATAAATGTTTAGTATAATTTACTTCCACTGTGACTGAGCCAAACCACCAACTCCTTTTCCTTCAAGAAATCCTCTTGCAGCCCTGTTTGTGCCCCTCTCTGGACATACTCCAGCCTCTCCAAGTCAGAGACTAATCATAATAAAGCTAACAAGAGCAGCTGACATTTATTCTCGGCTTTAAGGTTCACGAGGGGTTCCTCCCCACTGCCCTGTGGGGAGGTGTGGTTGTCATTCCCATTTCACAGATCCCGGACCCACAAGCAGTGCATAAGCTTCTGAGGTTAGATCCTAACTCAGTAACGGACTCAAGGTCCAGTGCTTTATCCCTTCTTTCTTCTCAGGGAGCTCCACAATAGGGTATGGGGCAAGAGGATATGGTCAATGGAGAAACCTGGCTCACTTATATTTCAGAAGTTATGGTCCTTTGGGGCCTGGGATTAGTTGAAGAAATACTCGTCCTTTCTTTCCTGGGAGAGGGTAGGGGGTGATGGGGGCAGATACTCAGACATGTTGGTTTTGCTTAAGTATTTTTCTTTGTGAGAAGAGAAGGCTCACTGGGTGCTAAGGGTGGGGTTATAGAGGGAATGGTGGATTGCTGTATTTCTGGAAATGACAGATACAAAAAAAGACATCAATAGAACTTAATTCTTAAAAATTTAGTGACCACACCTAGGGGGCTTTTATTTCTTCCCTGGCAGTTAGCCCACAGGCATGATCACTCCCATCTTCCCTTCTACCTACAAAGTCCTACTTCCAGATCAGGGCTTCAGAGGCACAGGATGGTGGTGTTCCTGAAAGTCATGGGGAACCGAGTGAGAGGCAGCCCTCTCCCCTCAACAATCTGTATTGGTATAACACACTTTGAGGTGTTACACGTGTCTTTCTCACAATGGATAATGAAAAGCTCACTTCAGCATTGGCAGTAAACACAATCTGGAGGTGTCACCCGGACGGGATTCACACTCAATAATGAATGGGGCTCTGAGACTGAGAAGCAGCTCAGCCTAACTGTGACAGGCAGTGGTTGCTCAGAAAGAGTTCAGCCTAACATCCCAGACACTGGGTTCCAGCTCCACCTCCACCTATACTAACACACTCTTTGAATTTAGGCAGGTTTCTTCCCCTCCCTTAGAGGCAGGTTCCTGATCACTAAAATTAAGGGGTTAGACTAACTGGGAACCTAGATGTTGTTCTGAGTTTCTTCCCAACTCTGACATTCAGTGTTCTAAGGGCCCTTCCAGCTCTGACATTCCATGTTCCAGGGGGCACCTTCAGTTCTAGTACCATAACATTCAATCCGGCCTAACTTGCTATTTTTCTCAGTAAGTGTAGCTTCCAGAATTGATTACAGTCGTCCGGTTTCACTCTGACCCACAGCCGAAAGAGCCCTGAGAAAGCATCTCATCTGTTCATTTTACAAATGAGAAAAGTGAGAGGAGTAGAGGTGATTCAACTTGTCAAGAGGTCATAACAGGTAGTAAGCAGTAAGTAACTGAGCAAAGATACAAAGGGTTTTTTTGTACATTTTGTACTCCAAATCCATCGTTTTTTCTACTACAACAAGGTCTTCCCTTCCTTGTTCTGGATGCTAGATCTCAGTTGATATGGTTTATAATTGACTTAACTCTATGAACAGTTGTATCACCCAACTGGCTTTTGGGCCACTAACATGCTAGGGTCTTTTTCACATGCACTGCTTTTTGTTCATCTTACTGACTTCTCCTAAGTCACAAGCAGAGAGCTAATCATGATAACTGTTCCCAGAGGAACGACCAATGAGGGATTCCCTGTCCTCCACACCCCACCCCCACCCCAAAAAGAAGAAATGACACCTTCTCAGTAGTGTCCCTTACTCAGCCTGAGCTGATGAGTTAGGAGGGGAGTGTATCATTTTGAGGCAGGGACTCCCTCTCTCCGCGTCTGCCAGCTCTTCTTAACAGTGGGTTTGGGGTTGGGAATTGGGGGGTAAGGGGATAAATGTGTTAGCTTAGAATCTATCTCCATCCCTGCTCAGTATGTGTGTGTGTTGGGGGGGCAGGGAGGAGGGAGGAAGTCACCATCTGTGTTTTCCGATAAAAGAAAATGAAAATTGAAGCCCATTAAAAATAACTCGATTGGGATTCTGAGTCGGGCTCCAAACCCTGCTGCGGCAGAGAAAACAGCTCCCAGAGTCAGTGCAATGACAACGGCAATCATTTGAGGAGAAAAATCTCACTGAGAGTTTTCATAGAATGTCGGAGCTAGGAGGGCCCTTAGAACATAGAATGTATGAACTGGGAGGAACTTTAGGAACTAGAGTGTTTGAGCTGTTAGAGTCCAGAAGGTCAAAGTTAGAATGGGCTTTGTAACATAGGACATCAGAACTTGAAGGGGTCCAAGAGCATCGACTGTTAGAGCTGTAAAGGAGTCTGGGACAGAAAATGTCACAGCCAAAAAGACTTAAGAATACAGGTGGGCAAACAGCATTTATTAAGTACCTACTGTATGCCAGGCACCATGTTAAGTGTCAGAGCTGGGAGGAACCTAAGAACACAGTATTTCAAAGTTGGAAAGAACCTTAGAACATTAGATGTAAGAACCAGAAGGCCCTTAGAACATAGGCCATATGTCAGAGCTACAAAGAACCTCAGATGCCATATAGTTTCACCCCTTTATTTTACAAAGGAGAAAAGTGAGTTTCTGACTGGTGTGTTTGGGGTAGAGGGGTCACCAGGTCACACACCTGGTAAGTGTCAGAGCTGGGTAGAACTGTGGTCTCTTTGCTCCAAATTCAGCTTACTTTTCACATGATCACCCTCCTCCCTGCCCTCCCCCTCTCCCTGGAGTGTTTTTGAGGACCAAAGGACAGGGATGAATGTAAGAACCCTTTCTAGACCCGTGCCCTTTCCACTGCCCCTCAGTAGGGTCTTTGGTTCCTCCAACAAAGAGAGGAGATGAAAGGAAACAAAACCACCAAAAAACAAACCAAAAGCCAGAGGGCCCTAGGGTTCTCTGTAGGCTGGGCCCTGGTTGGTCCCTCCTGAGCTTCAAAGACCCTGAAGGGGGTGGGGGGAGTGCTGAACACCTTGTAGGGAGCTGGGATCTTCCAAGCCTCCCCTCTGACTTTGATGTCTCACCAGGTACAATGGGACATAGAAAAGAGAATGCTAAGTCAAAGGGAGATGTCTTGGGTTTGAGGTTCCACTCCATCATTCAGTAGTCATGCGATCTTTAACAAGATCCCTGAGGTCTTCCGTTTCCTCACATATAAAGGGAGGGGCATCAGTCAAGGAGGCATTTAGCTTGCACATTCTATGTTTAGTCATTTATCCATGCATGCATTCTTCGCACAAACATTTAGTAGCTGTTTCCTGTGTGCAGATCCTCATGGTAGACACAAAGAGTGGGGTGGGGGGGTAGGTATGAAGCTACACATGCCATTGGTAGTTTATTGGGAGGATATACACCAAAAAGGTTGTAACACCATCATATGTCGGAGAGTGGCATTATGAAAAGTGCCATCTGACCCCCCGGGGAGGTTGTGACCCGCCTGGGCCTCAGGGAGGCCCTGATGGAGGACATACCTTTGATTTGGACTTGAAGCTAGAATAGGAACTAAACAGGTAAAGCAAGGGAGGAGGGAGCAAGTTATAGGAAGAGGGAATAGTGAGCACATGTAAGAAGGGTCATAGCAGAGCAATGGGATAAAGAGCAGGCCACCTTGGCCAGAGTGTTGAGTGCATGGTCAGGAGAGATATGAGGATGAGGCTTGTAAAGTGGGCTGGTGCCTGAGTATGGAGGGCCTTGAATGCCAAGTGAAAGATTAATGAAGAGAAGAAGGAGGGAGACAGAAAGAAGTTAGGAGCCTCCTGCAAAAGTATAGGTTGGGTGATAATGATGATGCACTGTGATGATGGAAATGGGTGTGGAGAGGAGACACAAAAGGAGTCAGCAGAAATGTGCTAGCATTCTGTGTTCTGAGGATCCTCCTAACTCTGACATTCTGGGTTCTAAGGCCCTTCAAGGTCTAACATTTTGGATTCTAAGTGCCCTCCCACCTCTGACATTCTGTGTTCTAAGACCTCTCTAACTCTGACATCCTGGGTTCTAAAACTATATTCTCTGGTTCTGGAATCTCTGAGTTGGCAGGGACCTTCAAAGCCAACTAGTCCAATCTATGCTTGAACAAAACACTCATGTCCCCTGTGTGTCTGGTGTCTGAGAGCTGCAATGGTTCCCAGGCAGCCTTCTACTCCTTGGGGATGGGTCTAAGGGGCAGGACATCAATCTAAGTTTGCCTGTTTGCAGCTTCCCCTGACCTCATCCTCCACTGTAGGGCCTAGACCTAGGCCTCTGACCACATACCCCTCTTACTTAAGATGGCCCTTCAGATGCTTGAAGACCACTCTCTTGTTCCTGAAGTCTTCCAAGCTCAATGTCCTCAGTTCTTTCAGCTGATCATCACATGACTGGACCTCGTGAACTCAAGGTCCTTCTGCATCCTGCTCATCCTCCTCCAGGCACTTTCCATCTCTTTGGTGCCTTTCTAAAATGTGACAGACCTAAACACAGCATTACAGTGTGGGCAGAGTCGGAGTCTCCAGACTGGTCACCAACTTGTTCCTACACACTCCGCTTTTCTTTACAACGTCTCAGATCTCGTTAACCTCTGTGGCTGCCATCTCATTCCCATTTTGCTTCCAGCCTACCCAAAGCCTAATCCTCTTCTAGAAGAGCTGCTGTCTGGTCATGTCTCCCCCATCCATCATCTGCTCTTGGCATTCTGTGTTCTAAGGTCCTTCCAGCCTTGGACTTGGCGTTCTGGGTTTCCTTCCCAGTGTGTGACCCCTGAGGTGCTGGCTCTGCCTTGCCTTGGGAACTGGCAGGTGGGGCAGTCATGGCACAGATCTCAACTTTGGACAGAAGGATTTTGTCCAGCGCCCTTTGCTACTTCCTCTGCAGTTCTGGGGCCAGCCGATTCCCGATTACACGGGGATTTGATGAGCATATGGAGGGTTGGATCAAAGTGGTAGAGTATCCTGGCTGCTGCCGAGGCCCAGCAAGCAGTGCCTCCTCCCTTTGGGTTTCATCTGCCATAGCCGTGTGCCTTTCCCAGGGGGTGGTCATTGTCTCACAGGCAGACCGTGTGTTCAGTGAGCAGGGAGTGGGGGAAAGGGGGTGGGCAGGGTAGGCTGTGGCTAAATGGGACATGTGGAAGTTAGGAAACTCCTGGACCCTTTGTGAATAAAAGTCCACATTTCTATAGTTCATCAAAGTTTGCAAAACTCTCTATCTGCAACAATCCTGTAAAGCAGTAGAGCGCAAAGGTAAGTATTCCCATATTTCAGATGAGGAAACTGATGCCAAGAGAGAAGAAATTATTTGGAGAAATCATGGAGAAGCCAAGACTAGAATCCAGATATGTGAACTCTAGGTCAAGTGTTTTTTCTGTTGTCTCAAAAGCAAACTAGTTCTGGATCCCAAACTGTAAATTGGTCTAAAATAGGGATTCATCAATTCAGTACAGTCCAATGGAAAGACTGCTGGATTTGGAGTCAGAAAACAAGGATTCAAAACCAACTCTGACATTTACAACCTATGTGACTTTGGGAAAGCCCATCTGTAAAATGAACTCGGCTCCAAAGTCCATTCTAGTTTTGAATCTACGATCTAGCATAGTTGGGTGGCTTAGTGGATAGGGCACTGGTCTTGGAGTCAGGAAGACCTGGGTCTGAATCTTACCTTATATACTTACCAGCTCCTGGAAAGTCATTTAATTCCTCTGACCCTCAGTTTCTTCATCTGTAAAATGGGATAAGAACAGCATCTACCTTACAGATGTAAGCATCTGTCCTTACATTGGGATCTCATTTTCCCAATAAGATAATATACATAGAGAGCTTTGCAAACCACAAAGTCCTACATGAATGTTAACTATTTCTTGTTGCTACTGTTTCTGACGTGGGCAATTCTTCTGAATTGTACGTCGGGAGAGGTGTGAAGCTTCATCAGCTGAGGGAATTACCCCCATCCAGAGTTCTCTCTACTGAGGAAATCATAGGAGCAATCAAGACAAGTCAGCAAATATTTAAGGGTCTTCTCTGTGCCAGGCACTGTGCTAAGCACTTGGGATACAAAGAAAGACAAAAATAATGCCTACCTTCAAGGAATTTACAGTCTCATGGGGGAGATAACATGTAAACAACCATGGACAAACAGGCTAAAAGTTAGGGGAAAATGGAAATAATAAACACAGGGAGAGTGGGAACAGCTTCCTGTAGGAGGTGGGATTTGAAGGAAGCCAGAGAAGCCGGGAGGCAGAGATGAGGAGCGGAAAAGTGCCAACAGTGGAGGACATTGACTGAAAATGTCTAGTGTAGTGCCAAGGTCCCTGGACTGTAGAGTCCTAGGATCTAGTAAGCTATAAGACAACTAGAAAGGTAGGAGATGGCTAGGCTAGAAATGGCTTTGAATGGAAAGGTAGAAAGTGACTAGACTAGGAGTGGCTTTGAATGCCAAATGCAGCATTTTGTATTTGATCCTAGGCAATAGGGAGCCACTGGTATTTATTGAGTAGGGGAGTGACATTACTTTTAAGGTGATCAGTTTGACAACTGAGTGATGGATAGACTGAAGTGGGGAAAGATTTGAGGCAAAGCAACTAAAAGGCAACTGAAATGGTCCATGTGTTAGGGTAGTGGCCATGTCAGAGGAGAGAAGGTGTAGGTGAGAGCTATACAGCGGTCAAATCAACAGGACTTGACAATAGATATTCTATCTATTGTCGAACACTAAGACTTGGGGGGAAGTTAGGGGGCACTATGATGCACAGAACACTAGGTCAGTAGTCAGAAGATTCATCTTCCTGAGTTGAAATCCAGCTTCAAACACTTATTAGCTGTGTCCTTGGGCAAGTCACTTAACCTTGGTTGCCTCAGTTTCCTCATCTGTGAAATGAGTTGGAGGACGAAATGGCAGACCACTCCAATATCTTTGCCAAGAAAACCTCAGATGGAGTCGTGGATAGTTGGACATAACTGAGAAGACTGAACATCTGGATATGAGGGAGAGGGTGGAAGCAAGAGAGTGAGGAGTTGAGGATGACCGTCAGAGTTAAGTAATTTGCCCAGGATCACCCAGTTAATAAATATCTAAGGCAAAATTTGAACCTGTGTCTTTCTGACTGGCACCCTCTCCACTATTATTAGTAATGTATTGTGGAGGTGTTTACTGCTGCCACCATTGCTACACCTCTCTCTTTTTGGTAGAGCTGGGTCCCTGTCTCCAGCCTGAAGTCCTGTCACTGCTGCCTCCTTTCTCACTGGAAGCATTAGTGGGACTTGGTAGCTCCCTGGGTGTCTGAGCAGCCTTTTAAAGATTGCACTGCTCACCCCCTGGTGTGAGGAAGGGGCTAGAAAAGTTGCCCTAAACATTGTCTGCTTACCCAAACCTGGCCTGAATCCCACCATGTGGTTGAAACACAAAAAAATGTACAAAAAGATCTGCACAGATGATTCCACTCACCATAGGCTCATGGAATGGGCACACACTTATAGACAATACAAATCCAGTAGACCTAAAAAACAAACTGCTCTTGGTGCAAGAGAACCCATCACGTATCTCATCTAAGTAGCAGCCCTGAGTGAAACAGGGTTGGTAAATGAAGGTCATTCTACTGAAGTTGGAGCTGGATACACATTTTTTCTGGAGTAAGCGCATGGCGGGGAGTGCCATGAAGCTGACGTAGGTTTTGCAATCAAAACTAATCTAGTCAGCAAGCTGGTATGCCTACCAAAAGGAGTGAATTACAGGTTCATGACAATGCGAATGCCACTTGCAGGAAAACTCCATGCCACCATCATCAGTGCCTATGCTCCCACCTTGATGAAGTCAAAGAAAAATTTTATGAAGACCTAGAGACCCTTATCATCAATGTGCCAAAAGAGGACAAGCTTATAATTCTGGGTGACTTTAATGCTAGAGGAGGCTCAGACTACCAGACTTGGCAGGGAGTCCTAGGAAGGAATGGAGTTGGAAACAGCAAGAGCAATGGTCATTTTCTGCTGAAGACTTGTGTGTGACATGATCGTCTCATCACCAACACTGTTTTCTGTTTTTCTAAATGCAATAAAGCTTCATGGATGCATCCTCACAGCAAGTATTGGTATCTAATAGACTATGTGATTATAAGGAGAAGAGACAGACAAGATGTGAGAGTGACAAAGGCAGTGTGTGGTGCAGAGTGCTGGACTGATCATAGACTTATTCTTTCCAAGCTAAATATTTACATTTGTCTAAAGCGCTGCCCCCAAGGCAAAATGACTACCAGAAGAATTAATGTCAACACATTAGAGCTCTTCTCCGAGTGTGAACAATTTGTTGCTAACTTGGAGGGAAAGCTGAGCCAACACATATTTGGCAACAGTGGAGCAGAAAAGGAGTGGGCAGCTTTCAGGGGTTTGGTGTACAGCACTGCATTTGCTCATCTGAGTCAGAACACTCACAAACACTAAGACTGGTTTGGTGAAAATTATGGGGAAATTCAGAAGCTGCTAAACAAAAAAACGAGAATTCCACAGAAGATACCAGCAGGATAGTTCATCCACCTCTAAGAATGCAGCATCTAATTCCATCAAAAGCAAAACTTAGAGAAATGCAGGATTCTTGACTCAGTAAGAAGCAGATGAAATTCGGTTTTATACTGATAGTAACAATCCAAAGCACTCTTATGATTCCCTGAAAGCTATTTATGGACCAAAAACCTATGGTGCATCACAGCTACTCAGTGCTGATGGAGCCACATTGATTAGTGGTAAGGACGTGATCCTAGAGAGATGGGCTGAACACTTCCACAATGTTTTCAACAGACCATCCCCAATCAATGCTGAGACCATTGACCATTTACCTCAGGTTGAAGTCAATCCCTCCTTAGTTGAACTTCCAACTGAAGAAGAGATTTTGAGGGCCATTAGACTCCTTTCATGTGGTAAAGTACCTGGTGCTGATTCTATTCCAGCTGAGATTTACAAGGTAGGGGGATCATTGCTCATACAAAAGCTGACTGAAATTTTCCAGGTTATATGGCAAGAGGAAGTTATTCCTCAGGAGTTCAAGGATGCCTCCATTGTCCATCTCTATAAAGGTAAAGGGAATAGATTGTCCTGCAACATCACAGAAGGGTCTCTCTCTTAATCATTGCTGGCAAAAATCTTGCTAGAGTCCTCCTTAATAGGCTGATTCTTCACCTGGAAGATGGTCATATACCCGAGAGTCAATGTGGCTTCAGAAAGGGCCAAGGTACAGTAGATATGGTATTTGCTGCCCAACAATTCCAGGAGAAATGCCAGGAGCACAACAGAGGTCTGTACACAATGTTTATAGATCTGACCAAGGCCTTTGACACTGTTAGTCATGAGGGCTTTTGGAAAATTATGTCAAAATTTGGCTGCCTGGAGAAGTTCATCAGTATTGTACATCAATTTTATGATGTCATGTTTGCCCAGGTTCTGTATAGTGGACAATGCCTTCTCAGTCACCAGTGGAGTGAAACAGGGCTGTGTGCTTGCTCCCATGCTTTTTCACATGATGTTTTCAGCCATGTTGTCAAATATTTTCAATCAGGATGAACACAACATGAAGGTCAACTACTGTACTGATCCTAAATTCTTCAGGTTGAAAACACTACAAGCCAAGACCAAAGTGGAGGGAGTGTCGGTGCATGATTTTCTGTTTGCAAATGATTGTGCACTCAATGCAGCTTCTGAAGCTGAGATGCAACAAAGTATGGATCAGTTCTCTGCTGCCTGTGCTAATTTTGGCTTAGTAATTAACACCAAGAAAACACAGGTGCTCCATCAGCCACCACCACACCATCTATACGTGGAACCATCAATGACAACAAATGAAGAAGTTTTGAATGCTGTGGATAAGTTCACTTACTTTGGTAGCGTACTTTCCAGGGATGTATACATTGACAATGAGGTTGATGCATGCATTGCCAGAGCTAGCTCAGTGATTGGGAGGCTCTGAAAAGTTTGGGAAGGAAGAGGTATTACACTGACTACCGAACTGAAAGTCTACAGAGCCATTATGTTGATCTCATTGTTGTATACCTGTGAAACATGGACAGTCTACCAGTGCCATGCCAGGAAACTGAATCACTTCCATTTGAACTATCTTAGGAAGATTCTGAGGATCACCTGGCAGGATAAGGTACCAGACACTGAAGTCCTTACTTGAGTTGAACTGCCAAGCATTCCAATTGTGCTTCTGATGAACTGGCCACCTTATTTGAATGCAAAATGTATGCTTGCCAAAAAGACTTTTTTATGGAGAACTCACATGGGACAAGTGATCCCATGGTGATCAGAAGAAGCGATACAAGGATACTCTCAAGGTCTGTCTCAAGATCTTTGGATTTGACTGTACAACATGGGAGACACCGGCACAGGACCACTCAGCATGGCATGCCTACATCAGAAAGGGTACTGTGCTCTTTGAGCAAAGCGGAATTGAGACAGCACAAAGTAAACGTAGGATGTGCAAATTTGGAGTATCTATCCCAGAAATTCATACAGATTATCTGTGCCCAACCTGTGATAGAGCATTCTGAGCTCATATTGGTCTGATTGGCCACAGTCAGACACACTGATAATTCACTTTATCATGGTGATGTCATTTTGGTCCTCTTTGAAAACAAAGGACAACAACAACCAACTGTTATGGAGATGATTACTGGTGCCACCACTGCTACCTCTCTCTTTCTGGTAGAGTTGGGTCCCTGTCTCCAGCCTGAAGTGCTATTACTGCCACTTCTCTGAGATCCAGGACAGGAAGGACTGTATACTGCTGTACACTCAGCAGTGGCTTAGAGCAGCCTCCCTGGAGATCTTTGTGGTAACTATTGAAGTCACAGAGAAATGGGACAGATAATTACAACCTTAAATAATGCCTTGTTTAACTGTTTTGGTTGGGCCAGTAGAGAGGCATTCAGATTTGTGCTGTCCATTTTCTCAGGCTGGCCCTGAATGGGACCACCCACCTTCATTGGGCCACAAACACTCTGGGCAGCTGACCAAGGTCCCCTAGCCAGGGTCATAATGTAGAGTATATAGGAAGTCATCAATGTGGTTTGATTTAAAGGGCACCTGGCATGCCCCCCTCTATATCCCGGACATATTCTCCCTCCTGCCTGAAATTCCACCATTAGAGTTTCATGGGATGGTAGGATCATAGATTTGCTGTTCAAAGGGACCTTGAAGGTTATGGAATGCAACATTTTCATTTTACAGATAAAGAAACTGAGGCACAGAAAGTGATATTTACCCCATTCCTTTCCTGGATTCTCTTTCCATACCTTGGAAAGGGAAAGAAAAATAAACATAGATCACATTTCTTTTCAAAAATATTTTGTTGATGTCTTTTGTTTTTACATCATCTAGATTTTCCCTGTATCCTTCCCTATTCCTACTCTCAGAAATCCATTACTTATGACAAAGATTTTGTTTTAATTTTTAAAAATGTATGATTTACTTTTAGCATTTCAAAAAATTTTGAGGTTCAAATTCTCTCCCTCCCGCCTGACCCTCTCCTACTCATTGAGAAGGCAGGCAATATGATATTGATATGCTTGTGAAATCATGCAAAACACATTTCTATGTGAGCCAATGACAAAGAAGTAAAAAGAGGAAAAGGGGGGAAAATCAGCAAAACTGGTCATTATATTGAAAAAAATCAGACATTATAATATTCCACCCTGCTGGACTTCATGTACAACCCCCTTCTGCAAAGCAGTGGGCAAGGTGTCTTCTTATAATTCTCTCTGGACAATGTTTGTTCTTCATCATTTCAAAATACTTATTTCTGATTTTTTTTAATTCTTTCCATTTACTTTGCTACAGTCGTTATTGTTCTGTTTCTGCTTACTTCACTCTGCATCAGTTCATGGAAGTCTGCTCAGGCTTCTCTGTATTGATCATAATCACTCTTTGTTAGGGCAGTTATATTCCATTCCATCAATGTGGTGCAAAGTCTTTGTTTATTTCCTAGCTGTTGGGTACCAACTTTGTTTTTACTTATTTGCTACCAGGAAAAAAATGCCGTAGGAGTCTCATTTAAAAAGCATTTCCAAATGCAGCTGAAATGCCACCTTCTGCTTGAAGATTTTTCAGATTTTCTGCTCCTCCCCCCTCCCCAAGCTGTTACTACCTGCTTTCCCCCTCCCCGTACAATTACCTTATATTACCTTCTGTGTATTTTTAGGCTTAGTACTTAGCACAGGACCTGGCACATGGAAAGAATTTAATAAATGTTTGCTCTGTCCTCCCCCTCTCTTTCATATATATATATATATATATATATATATATATATATATATATATATATATATATATGTGTGTGTGTGTGTGTGTGTGTGTGTGTGTGTATATGTATGTATGTATGTATGTATGTATCCATCTGCCAGTCTGCCTTATCCATATCTATCCATCCATTCATCCATCCATCTATCTATCGAGCTGTCTATCTGTCTGTCTATCTATCTATCTATCTACCCATTTTTCCCCAGCTAGAAAGTAAGATCCTTGAGAGTAGGGATTGTTTCATTTTACCTCTGTGCCCCCAGTGCCTAGCACAGTGCCAGTCACATAGTAGGTATTGAATAAATACCTGTTGGTTGTTTGATTTACACAGCTCTTCCTTCATCGCAGTCTGACTAGAATGGTTGTACACCTGTTATTAATCACATTTTGCTGATGAGGAAACTTCAGGTCAGAAGGATGAGGGAACATGCCCTGGGCTATGGCCAGGACATGTTGAAGCCAATATTTGACCCAGGGTTTCTCAACTCCCCATCCCAAGTTCTTTCTACCCCTTTGCTGCTCTGTCTCTCCTTGGATGCCCTTCCTTCTTCCCTGGTTTGCCCCCTCCTTCCCCCGCTCCAAACACACACCTTTTCCATGTCAGGGAAATTGTTTTGCCTTCCCAGCAGGGAGAGCGTCAGCCAGGCGGGATTCCTGAGGTTCCAGATCCAATTTCTCAATTAAACCAGGAATTCCTAAGCCTGGCTCCCAGCGTCTATGGGTCTGACTGTGGTGCTTGAGGCTGTTACCGATGAATTCCTGGAAAGGTCTGGAGAAAAACCCCAGTACAAGCTCGGTTAGAGCAGGAAGCCATGACTCATTCTGGGAGTAGGGCTGGACCACTCTACCAGCCTGGCAGTAAGGACCAGACTGGGAGCCCATCCAGGAAGAAGCCACCCCCATCTGCACATCTTATCTTAGGGGCAGATGGGATGAGTTTACAGCCTTGGTTCTGGCTTTCTGACCACTGAGTAGGCAATTGGCTTACCTTCTCTTGGAAGCCAGCTGGACATACCACCTATTGTACTTACAGTCTGCAGGGAAAGACTGAATCATAGATTGTAAGAGCACCTCAGGCCATAGAATGTCAGAACTGGGAGGGCCCTTAGAACACAGAATGTCAGAGCTGGGAGGGACCTTAGAACACAGGATGTTTGAGCTAGGAGAGTCTTTAGAACCCAGAATATCAGAGCTGAAAGGGACCTTAGAACACAGAATATCAGTGTTAGAACTCATCTCTCCTAATTCTTGATCCAATGTTCCTTCTAATTTAGTACTTTCCCTCTTGCTTAGCACTTGATTCTAGATTATCTTGTATAATTCTCCAGTTTTTTTTTAATCTCACAGAATCTGAACAGTGACTTGCCCAAAATGAAATTTATAGGGCATCTAGTACAGCCTGTAATTGACTCAAAATTCCTCCCACAATACCTTTGACTAATGGTCGTCCAGACTCAACTTGAAAGTGGCCATTGCTGGGGAAACTCTGGAGGTAGGCCATTCTACTCTTTTGACAGTCTAATTGTTAGGAAGTTTTTCCTCATGGAGCCTACATCTGCCTCCACATATCTCCTACCCATTGTTCCCAGTTCTCCCCTCTGTGGCCAAGCAGAATAGGTTAATCCTTTCCTAAAGCAGTCTTTCACGTTCTTGGACCTGTTATGTACCCCCAGAGTCTTTACTTCTCCACACCAAATATCCTCAGTTCCTTTAATTAATCCTCCTGTCACATGTTTTCCAGTCTCTTTACCATCCTGTCTTCTTGCTCTGGACTTACTCCAATTTGTTAACATCCTTACTAAAATGTGGTTCCCCAGACTACATACAGTTCTCCAGGTGCTATCTGACCAAGACGAAGGACAGAAGAAAATCCCTTTCAGTGTTCTGGTCCCCATGCTCCTCTGTTTAAAAATAAACGTGATCTCTAATTTTTTTTTCTTTTGCTTTTCCATCACAGTAGGCCTCTCCTAATGCAGTATAAGATCACTTAATGTTCGGGAGAGCAGCATTGTCAGACTTTTCATTTATATTGAGCTTGTTGTCCACAAAAACCCCCATATTAATTTCACATGAACTCTTATCTAGCCATAATTCTCTCATCTTGAACTTGTACTATTGATTTTCTTTACCTGAGTTTGGAAACTTTACAGTTATTTCTATTAAATCAACCTCATCTGATCACTATCTCACTAACTAGATAGTGAATTCTATGAGATTAAAGATCTCTTTCTTCTGTGTCTCTCAAAACTTACAATTACTAGGCACATAGCAGTAACAAGGGTAGGGCAAGCAGAGCTTTGTCACAGGGTGCCAAAATGTAAAGACCTATGAAAGTACTTACAGTCCTTCAGCAGCACAAAAACAAATGAGCTCAGCACCTAGATAACAAGAATAATTGGTTCAAATATGAAATGATTAGAGGATGTATTTTCCTTTTATACATACCGCCCCCACCTGCTCTGTGGCATGTACATCCCAGATGTTCTCATCCTCCCCCTGGACCCCACTTATTCTGTTCTTTCCTACCAAACATCAATCAAATTTGTCTTAAAATTTTGATTAGAGAGTTTCTTGGTGCCCCTTGTCCCAGTTGCACAAATTGGACTGGACACATGATTACTCCATAAAGACTTTTAGAATGTGACTATTCAAATGTGAAGTTGTATTGGGAATTGATTAACCTCTCAAGGTAGGGAAAGTGTTAGACTAAGAAAGGAAAAGAAAATTAAGGAGCCAAAGGAGAGCCTTAATGCTGATCATGAAATTCAGAGGTAAAAGAAGACTTTCCTAATCAAGAGCCCCTTCCCCTCAAAAGAGCCAAATTCCCCGTATTATAGAGGAGTTAATGGAGGCCTAGAGAGAGAAAGGATTTTCCCCTCACTCTGCTATTTAGCCTTTGGTGGAAATTTGAACCCATGTCTTATCTCTTCAGCATTCTTTCCTGTTTTTCCTGATCTTCAAAGGTGAAGTGCCATGTCTAAGGGGACTTAACTATTGAGTGGTAGCATTACAACTTGGGCCCACATCTTCTGACTGGACAGTTCCTTGCTCTCTTCCATTTGACATCTTAGACTGATCTTTCCCTGTGCTAAAGACTGGTTCTTTGACTTCCTGGGGGCATCAAAGTGCTCTCCATAAGAACATTGGAGTGCAGTGCCTCAGTGCCTAGATTTCTCACAAACTACTGGGCCTGCAGCCAGGCGTTCACCCTGGCAAGAGCTCCAGCAGCTGGGCCTGTGGGAGGTGGTTGACAGAACCCCCAGGGCATTGAGTTTTGGCTCAATGCCTCCCACTGTCTGTTTCCTTTGGATTTCCATTTTCACATGCGCAGTGGAAGGATCAGAAGCTCAGATCCCTTTGCAGGTCCAGCAGAACATCTCTTGTGGTATCTGTTGGCAAAGATTGATTTTGGATTTTTGACATATGCTGACCCATAATTCCCAGCATCAGCAGTCACCACCTTATCCTTGACTGTCACTCTTCATGCCCCTCCCTACTTTCAGCTGGCAGTCTACCAGCCAGCAAGGTATTGGTAGGAACAGGAGAGTCTGACACAAGAAGGAGGGATCTGGACAGAAGTCAGCCATAGGACAGGGTTTACAACCCAGGAAAGATTAGGTCCAGAGAACATCAGGTTCATCCCACTGTCTCCAAGTAGAGAAACATTCATCATCTCTCAGTACTGGCAGTGACAGAACAATCGGGGCATAGAAATCTGCCATCTGAACAAACCATTTCTTTGAGCCTTCATTTCTTATCTCTAAATTGGGAGTCAATTGTACGTGTGATCTCTATATCTCAGGGTTGTTATTGTGAGAAAAATGCTTTGGAAACTATAAAGTGTTGTAGAAGGTTGAGAGGAAGGATATCATCCTAAGGTCTCCTCCAATTCTGATTTCTGATGGTCATGGTCATGGTGACAGTGTTGGTGGTGGTGGTAGGCTTCTGCCCATGCCTTACCCTTTCCTACCTGTGTCTTTCTTCCTGCTGCCTAACTGCCATGCCGCTTCTCTCTTCTTAGGCAATTCTTACTGTCCTTCAAGGCTCAGATCATATCTGACTTCTTCCAGTATACCTTCCCTGACCTCCCCTAGCCTCTCTCCTATAAAGCATCTTCTATCCTTACCACCAATCATGATCCTTCATTATATGATATCTAGAGCAGTGGTGCCAACCTGTGATCAGAGGTCCCTGTGGAGGACAGGGGGGAAAGGAGTATCTTAGAGATAATACCATCAACAAGGATTTAGAAATTGCCCACTATTTTCCAGTAACTCTCCTGGGAATTAGGGTTACAGAGACAAAAATGCAATAATCCCTGTCCTCAAGGAGCTTGTATTCCTTCAGGGGAAACAATATGTATCCATATAAGTATGTTGCAAATACATGCTAAGTAGGTGGATGAGAATATTTTTCTTGAGGGAAGGTGGAGTTGAGGGATTAAGAAAGACCCTACATAGGCAGTGCCATTCAAGTTGAATTTAGAGATTCTAAGGGGATATTTCAAGAGACTCCCAGTCCACGAGGGGACCAACTCTTGTTGTATTGACCTTTATTTCATGCCAACAAAATATATACAACTTATCGGTCTATTATGTATTATGGTTCATTGGATAGCAGGTTTAGAGCTAGAAGGGACCTTAGGGGCCCAGCCCTCTCATTTTACAGATGGGGAAACTGAGACTCAGAGAACTTGAGTGACTTTCTCAAAGTCACTCAGTTAGAAAGGGTCAGAGGTGAGATTTTGCACTCAGGTCCTTTGACTCAAGAGCTGATGCCCTTTCTACCACACTACCTCTGTGATTTAAGTCCATGACATAAATGCCTTGAGGACAGGGATCAGGGCTCACTTATCTGTGTTTCTTCTCTATCTCTGTCGGCCAGGTACAGTGCTCTTAGATACAGAAGGCAAGTTGACAAGTGTCCATGAAAATGAAATGAATTGATTTCCACAGACTATCCCCCTCAAAGCCCCATCATTTCCATAAAGAACTCACAAAATATTTAAAACTTTTAAAAGGGGTCATCATACTTAAAAAGATGGGGACCAACGATCTAGGCTTTGTATCTGTTTCACGTATATTGGTACCATCTACCCGACAACACAGTGAGCCTCTTGGGAGTTTTGTTTTCCTAAGAGGCCTGGAAGTGCTGCACCAAGTTAGCCCTGCCTGTTGTGTCCTGGAAGAGCACAAGACGAGGAGGCTGAAGACTTGGATTCTAGACCTGCCCCTAACACTTAATGACTGTGTGACCTGCAAATCACTACCTCCACTGGACTTCTGTTTCCTCAACTGTGAAATGGTGATGATGGACTAGAGGTGGGAAACCTTTGGCCTCAAGGCCACATGTAGCCCTCTAGGCCCTCAAGTGTGGCCTGTTGACTGAATCCAAACATCACTGAACAAATCCCCTTAATAAAAGAATTTGTTCTATGAAGTTTAAATTCACTCAAAAGGCCTAGAGGGCCACAGGAAGCCTCAAGGTCGAAGGTTCCCCAATCCTGGATGAGATGATATTTAAGGTCTCTCCCAGCTCTGACATCCAATGTTCTAAGGCCCCTCTCAGCTCTGACTTTCCTTTTTCTAAGACCCCTTCTACTTTAGATGGTTTATGTTCTAAGGTCCTTTCCGGGTCTAATATTCAGTGTTCTAAACTGTCTTCCAGTTCTGACATTCTGTGGTCTAAGTCAATACCCATTGAGGAATCAATGTGTTTTGTCTTGCCTGGCAGCACACAGGAATGGGCTTCCTAACCTCTGGAGGCCCAGAAGTCTGCACTTCAACTTAATTATCTGCGTGTTTGGGGAAATGGATGACGATTAAGCAAACAGAACTGATGCCAGGAGATTCTTATAATAATAGTTGACATTGATAAAGACTTTACAACTTACAAAGCACTTTTCTTATATTGCCTCATTGGAACCTCACACAACAACCAGTGTGATAGGCAGTGTGGACATTTTCATCCCCATTTCACAGATTGAGAAACTGAGGTGTAGGAGCTATTGGGTGACTTGTCTGAGCTTTGGTGACAGCTCTGAAGTGCCAGATCTGGACCCTGAATCTAGGTTGTCTGACTTTGTCCTCTTTTCTCCAGCTTCCTCACATGCTGTGGCTGCACAATTTCTCCAGAGTCTTGTGCATTATAGGGTTTCAGTAAAAGATACGATGACTCACTCATTTGTGGAGTGAATGAATGATAAGGCTCTTCTGTCCAACTTTGCTTCTCCTCATGACATCCAACAGAGAGAGAGGTCCCCATGACCTCAACACTCCATGCCCACAGTCTGCTGTGGATGGGATAGCTCTGCTGACCTTCAGCCTCTGTCAAAAAAATGGATAACTCTAGGGATAGGGTGTCACAGAACCATAGACTGTTTCACCTGAAAAGGAATGCAGAGAGCATTGTGTCAGATTCTCTCATTTTACAGATGAGGAAATAGTCTTGGAGATGAGAAGTGACTTCATACAACAAGTTAGAAGCTGCTCTCCGCTCTCTGGGTCCGGGGGCTCTCCACTGTGGCCACATTGCCTCCCTGGTTATCTCCTTCCTTCCTGCCCCCCTCTTCCCCACCAGTTGGCCATCTATCATTCTGTCCCTCACAGAGGTTAAGTGGGTCCCTGAACAGCAAATCCAGAATATCCTGGAGACCCAGGCTTCACAATGCCGGGTGCTGTTACCACATCACCAGTCCGGCTGAGGAAGATTGAGTTTCAGTTTGCTCTTGCTGGCTTTCATCCAGGTAAAGCAAATTTGGTGTTAGAGGGAAAGAACGCATGCCTGAGATTGGCTTTGCTGAGACACACTTAACTTGGGACTGTGAAAATATTGTAAGAAGGCTCCAGCTCGGCACCAAAGGCAGATAGGGGGCCTTTGAGCCAGGAGGAAGGTAAATAGGTATATATGCATTGGAGATCCTTGAGGCAGAAGGATTTCTCATTAGTTGGCTTAACAGACTGAAGCCTGAATGTAAGGCCAAGGTAGAAAAATGCCCTTTTTTTGTCTCTTGCTAGCATGTACTTTAATAAATGCCTGCTGAGGCAGGAACAGTGAAAGCAATAGTGAGCTTGGGGTCAGGAAATCAATGTTCTTGACTTGGCATTGCTGCTGCCTGGTTATTTGGGCCTTGATTTCTTCCTCTGAAAAAAGAGGGACTTAGATTGGATGATTTTCATGGTTCCTCCTAACTGTGGCATTCTTTGTGTTCAGGTCCCTTTCAGATCTAACATTCGAAGTTCTCACATTCTATGTTCTAAGTAAGTCTGACATTCTGTGTTCTAAAGTACCTATAACATTCTATGGCTCTGATTCTTTTCAGGGGACATGGTTAGTGTAGCAGGAAGGGCCAGTTACTTCTGGACAATCATTGTTTATGCCTCACTATCCCAGACTGCCCCATCCCTTGTCCTGAGGACAGAACTGTGCTTGGTTCATCTTTACATTTTCCCCATCATGCCTAGTTAGTATATAGTTAGCCTTCATTCAATATTTGTTGGGAGGTTTTCTCATCCCAGTGATGGGCAGCACTGACCTATCCATTCCCTGGCCTTAATTGGCATTTGCAAGATGGCTGAGGTTTATGCTCGGTTCATGGAAATAAATTTGATTCAATGTGCTAAATGCCTGATGTATGTCTAGTTTTTGGCAGCCTGGGAATGATGATTATTGCCGTTATTGGAATTAACATTTATAAAATGTTTAAGGTATGCAAATCACTTAATATATGTTATATCGTTGGATCACAAAGATAAATGAGATAGGGATCCTGCCCGGATGGAGCTTATGGCCCATACACAAGTAGCCGGAATGCACAATTGAATATGGCAAGTACACAAGAGATGTGCCCAGTTTATATCTTTATTTTAGCTATACTTGTCCCTGTACTTCTATCTCCTTGCTAGAGTATAAGCTCCTTGAGGACAGCAATTGTTGCGCTCTTTGTTTGTACATAGTACAGTTCTGGAATATAGTAGGATATCCACTAAAGTCCCTTCCAAGGCTCAAATTCTAAGATTCTTTGAAGTGCTTGCTGGTTGATGGATTGATTGAAAGAGTCAAGTAAGATCTAGAAAAGGTTCATTTCTGATTAAGGGAAGATAACGAGGGAAGATTTCTTGGAGAACATGACATTGGAGTTGGGTCCTAAAGGATGGCCAGGCTATTGACAAGGAGAGAGAAGGTATGATTTGGGGGTCCATGGAGCTCTTGCCACACTCTTGCCTTCAATTTGTAGCAAAGAGAGACAATTCCAGCTCCATTGCTTACAACCTTTATGACCTTGGGAGTTATTCCCTCTCTATAAAATGAGGAAGCTGGACTAAGTAACCTATGTGGTCCCTTCTGGACCCAAACCTTGGGATTCTAAGAAATTCCAGAAGTTTTTTTATCCTTCCACTTGTTTGACCTTTCCAGGTTCAGCAGGACCTTCTTAGAGAGCTCTGTGGGGGAGCCAGTTCAATCCTCCCCAAGAGAGATGAGCCAGGACCAAAGGAGGCTCCGGTCACAAACCGAAGGAGCTGTCTTTCCATGGCACCTCTGGCCCATTTGAATTCAGTCAGATTCCAGTCTTGCTGGGCCTCTTGCTAGGAAAACATGGCCTTGCCTTGGCCTCTCCTGCCCTGAGGCCTGATGACTGAGCAGAAGCCAGCAGTTCATCACCCCTTGTAATAGTCTTTTGTTCTAAGGGCCCTTTCAGCTTTAAAATTGAGGAATCTGCAGTTTTCAACTTCCAGGCTTTGGAGACTTTCCACAATCTGGGACCGCCTTAACTAGCCATCCAACTTTATTGGAGCATGATAGTGATGATAAGGATGATGATGATGATGAAGAAGATGATGATGATGAAGATGAGGAGGAGGAGGAGGATGATGATGATGATGATGAAGATGATGATGATGATAAAGAAGAGGAGGAGGAGGAGGATGATGATGATGATAAAGAAGAGGAGGAGGAGGAGGAGGATGATGATGATGATGATGAAGATGATGATGATGATAAAGATGAGGAGGAGGAGGATGATGATGATGATAAAGAAGAGGAGGAGGAGGAGGAGGAGGATGAAGATGAAGACGAGGAGGAGGAGGATGAAGATGAGGAGGAGGAGGAGGAGGATGAAGATGAGGACGAGGAGGAGGAGGATGAAGATGAGGAGGAGGAGGAGGAGGATGAAGAAGATGGTGATGGTGATAGCATTCATGTCATTCTATCTGTCCAACAACCCTGGGAGGGAGGTGCTATTATTCTCCCCATTTTACAGATGAGGAAACCAAAGCTTAGAGCGGTTAAGTGATTTGTTCAGCACCACACACAACTGGGGCAGGATGTGAACACAGACTTTTCTCACTCCAGGCCCAGTACTCTTACCCATTATGACATCTAGGATTTCAAAAAGGGTGAAAATTGGGAATCAGGGGACAGTGGGGATTCTGGTTTGGGATGGGGAGGAATTTAACAAGCTCATTCTTTTCTTCATTCTATAGAAGGAACCTGAGGAGAAAAAAATGTCAGAATTGGGAGGGCCCTTAGAACACAGGATGTCAGAGCTGGGAGGGCCCTTAGAACACAGGATGTCAGAGCTGGGAGGGCCCTTAGAACACAGGATGTCTGAGCTGGAGAGGCCCTAGAACATAGCATGTCAGAGGTGGGAGGGCCCTTAGAACACAGGATGTCTG
>CM053771.1:49138323-49168375 GCA_028658325.1 Potorous gilbertii
TGGGAGGGCCCTTAGAACACAGGATGTCTGAGCTGGAGAGGCCTTAGAACATAGAATGTCCGAGGTGGGAGGGTCCTTAGAACATAAGATGTCAGAGCTGGGAGGGCCTTAAGAACACAGGATGTCAGCATCTGGGAAAGCAAGAAAATATGGTGATGATTCTGTTGAACTTTGAAGAAAATGAGAGATGATGAGGTAAGAGGTAAGGGTAAATGTAAAGTTAAAAGTTAGGAGATAAGGAGGGAGAGCATCCCAAGCACCTGGCACTGCCTAGACAAAAGTACAGAGATGGAGATGGAGTGTCAATTATGAGAAACATTAAGCAGACCAGTTTGACTGGAATATAAAACAAAAAAAGGGATGTGTAATAACCTTGAATAAATAGGTTGAATCCAGATTATGAAGGATTTTAGATACCAGAGAAGTTTTTATTTTATTCTAGAGGCCAGAAGGGGCCACTGGAAATGTCTGAACAAAGAAGTGACACAGTGAGATCTGTGATTGAGGAGGATTGTCTTGGTGGTAATCCCAAGGATGGGTTAGAGAGGGGAGAGACCCAAAGCAGGGAAGATCATGAGAAGGTTATGGCATTGGTCTAGGCAAAAGGGGATGAAGACCTGTAGAAAGACAAGAAGAGGATAGATGTGTGCCATGGGGAGGAAGAGTCAGCAAGCCATGTTAACTGGCTGGATGGGTCAGGGAGTGGAGAGGGACAGAAAAGGAATGTGAAGAGGAGTCATGGTGGTATCCTGGGCAGAAATAGGGAAGTTAAGAAGAGGGAGATTTGGGGGATGGGGAGGGGCAAATATAATGAATTCTTCTTATCAGTTCCATGACCAACCATGATTCCCATGGTTCCCACCTCCCAACAGAGGGAAGAGGGCTTCAAAATACCAAATGAGATCTAGGTTTTTCAGCATGGCTAAATGCAGGAATTTGCTCTGCTTGACTGTGTATTTGTTACAATGGTTTGTTTTTCTTTGATTTTTTTTGCAGTGGAAGAGGAGTGTGTGTGTGTGTGTGTGTGTGTGTGTGTGTGTGTGTGTGTGTAAAAGAGAGAAAACAAATATTTGTTCATGGAAAGACAAAATAAAATTTTAAAAATGAAACCTACAGGAGACAAACAGAAAGAAACATCATGAGTTCTGTTCATCTAAACATTTCTTCCTCTATCAAGGGGGTGGAGGTTCCACTGGATGCCTTCTGACAGATCTGGGCTCAATGTAAGGAAAGACTTCCTAATGATGAGAGCTGCCCAGATGAACCTGCCTCAAGGGGTTATGATGGTCCCCCGGCAGAGGGGTGGTGACCACTTGGGGTAGGTGGGGAAGAGTTTTTCCTTCAGGCATGGCTTAAGCCCCCCATCATCCCTAGATCAGTGATGCTTCACTCTATTTGAGTGACTCCATGCCAAGAGATCATGAGGCTAGCATTCCCCAGTTCTCATCCCACAGACAAGGCCGGGCCATCCTGGACTCATACTCAACCCTGCCCTGAGCAGCCACCTCACAGGTTCCCGGGACAAGCAGCAGCAAGTAGCCCACGGAAAGCATGTTGGAGTGGGAAGGCCAAGCGCTTCTCCCTAAGCAGCCTATGGGGAGAGGAGCGGTTGCTGTTGGGAAGGTATCCAGCCCGCTGTCTGGTAGCTGTGAGCAGCTGTGGGTTTATTTACATCCTGGGCTGTGGGAAGCATCTCTGTGGGGAAGCCGACCAAGGGGAGAAGGGCACATGTGGGGCCACCTCCCCAGGGCTGCCGTAGGCAGGGCAGGGATGGATAGACTGTCCAGAGCCCAGCAGAGCATCTGTCCTCTCTACTGTCAGCCCTCAGCCCTTCCGCTTGCTGCCCTCCCTCCCTCCCTTTCTGCCTGTCCACATGAGCTCTCTGTGACATTGGCCACTGGTGACAGCCCCTTCTTCCTTCCCTAGATTTCTAAAGCATTCCACTTTCTGGGTTCTCCTCCTGTGTCTCATGCTGCTTTTTCATAGATTGAGACCTAGAAGGGAGTATAGAGGATGTCTAGTGCAGCTCCTTATTAACAGATGAAGAAAATGAGACTCAAGAAGGTCATGTAGGCAATGAGTATAAGATGGAGGATTTGAACTCAAGTCCTCTTTCCACTGTACCATGCATAGGATCATAGATTTAGAAGTGGGAGGGGATTGAGAGGCCATCTAATTCTATGGCTTCATTATATAGATGAATAAACTGAGTCCTAGATGGTAATAGGGTACAGATGGTAATAAGGAACAGAGGTAGGACCCACATGGCAGTCTTCCTTCTCCCAGCCCTTCCCTCCTAACTATATCTTGGAAGACAGTGGTCTCCAAAGTGGGAGTATGTGATTCAAAGCCTAGAAAGAGTGGTCACATCCCACCTACAGTAGTCAATAATGGGGCTTGTTATCTAACCACAATCATACTCCTTAGCTCTACCTTCTCCCACTACCTGGGATTCTACAAGTCTCTCTCTTTCTTACCATTGGGGGCACCCCAAGAAGTTATAATCTAACCACCTTTCCCCCCCGGCAGCAACTGCCCAGATGTCATTGGGAAAATCCTTCCCCCTGCCCAGAATATCTACACTCAGCCACACTAGGTCGTCATGTGGCAGCAAGGGTTCTGACCATGGCACTCCCCTATTTCATAAACTCCAGTGTCTCTCTGGTGATTCAGGTATCAACCATTATTTTATCATTAGCTCATACATTTTTAAATTTCTACTTTTTTAAAGTTTTACAATGTATATAGTGATTGGTACAATAGCAAATGCATCTAACTTAGGAATATTTGAATAAATGTTTGTATAGGTTTTCCCAAAAGTCTTCCCAAAGTGCAGTTCTAGGCTACTGAATCTTCAGTAAGCTAAGCCTTTGGAGGGGCGGTGCTCAACTTTTTTTTCTAATAGGATGTGTGAGCAAAAAAACGTTTGTCCATCACTGTGGTAAAGCTCAGTCCTCCATGCCAACCCTGCTGTCTATGTGGATGTCTCCCATGTCTCTTTGTTCACTGGCTCATTCCTCCATCTATTCATTCCATTTGTCCTGTTGGTCAGTCATTTCAGTTGCATGTGACTCCAGTTGGAGTTTTCTTGGCAAAGATCCTGGAGTGGTTTGCCATTGCCTTCTCCAGCTCATTTTATAGGCAAGGAAACTGAGGCAAACAGGGAGAAGTGCCTTGACCAGGGTCACACAGTATCTGAGGCCAGACTGGAATTCAGGGCTTCCTGCCTCCACTCCTGGCACTCTATCCACAGTGCCCTGGTGTGACCTTGGGCAAGTCTTTTTCTCTCTGAGCCTTAGCTTCCTCATCTGGAAGATGGAGATAATGTATTAGAGATTCTAGAAGGCAGAGTGGAAGAGTAGGGCAGAGGACAATGGGGATGAGAGGCAAGGAGCAGGAGCTTTGGGTGGAAAAGTTTCGCCTAGGCAGCTTCCTGACTTTGATTCTCAGGAATTTAGACAGGAGGAAAGGAGAGCGTTTGCTAGCCATGAGACAGTAAGAGAACAGTATAATTAAGCCCACTTAGGCCGATAAAGAGCCATGCATTCAGGGTGTGTGTAGGAGTTCTTGGCCAACCCAGAACCTGGCTGGCCTCATAATGACCCTGCAGGTCCACTCCCTTGGAAACACTTTGACATCCACACCCTGACACCCAGATAGGTCCCGAAAGAGATAATACTGAACAGATATAAATACATATATACGAAAAGAACACAACTCAGGTTTCTCTAGCACCACATTAACTACTTTCCTTTCTGGCCTGGGGAGAAAAGTATTATCTTCATTTTGTAGAGGCCTAGTGAGGTGCATTAACTTGGGCAGGCATATACTAAGTGTGTGAGCTGGATTTGAACCCAGGTCTGACTTTAAGCTTAAGCTTTACGTAAAATACACCCAAAGCCATAGCCATAGCCATTTTGTCTCTGGGTGTTTCTGTATGCATACGGGTGTACCCAAATCTACACACCCCCACCAAAGGTCCCCTTGGAATCATGAAGACCCAGTTTCAAGTCCAGCTAGTCCAACCCCCTTCTTTAACCAGTGAGACCAGGACTGCAAGTCAGTCCTTCGTTTGACATTCTAATTTCCTTTTTTTTTTTTCAAATTTATTTATTTACTTTTAGTTTTCAACATTTACTTCCATAAGTTTTAAATTTTCTCCCCAAGATGGCATGGAATCTAATATGGGCTCTATGCATACATTCCTATTAAATACATTTTCACGTTAGTCATGTTGCATAGAAGAATTACAGCAATTGGGAGAAACCATGAGAAAGAAAAGAAAACAAAAAATAAAATAGTGCGCTTTGCTCTGCATTCAGACCTCATGGTTCTTTCTCTGGATGTGGATGGCGACATTCTAGTTTTCTAGATACCTCCCGTCACCTAGACACATCTAGCTTTCTAGATATTTCTAGTTATTTTCTAGTCATTTCTAGTTGCCTAGTTATTTCTGGCTATCTTCTAGTCATGTCTAGTTTTTTATATATCTTTAGTTACATGCAGGATTTGAACCCAGCTCCTGTGCTCTGGAGTTAAGAGGACATGGGTTTAACCCTCATTTTTACTTCTGACATGTTACCCCTTTCATCTATGTGGGCCTCAGTTTCTTAATCTATAAAATGGCTTCCATGGTCTCCAAGGTCTTTTCAGTCTACAGTTTTTTGATGCAGTTGAGAGATCCCATTTGACCTAGAAGGAGGCTGAGTCCAAGAGGGATGCTTTGCCTAGTTCTGGTTCACATACTGGACTCGTGGTCGAGCTGGGATGAACATAGACCTGCTAACTTTCAGGTCTGGGTTGTGTCTGAATGACAGATGTTGGAATCAATCTGAGGAATCTGAGACAGGGTAGAAAAGAGGATTATGGGAAAGGGATGTCATTCTCCTGAACTCCAAGATAGCTGGAGTTTATTTAAGAATGGTAGGTGATGGTCATAGACTCCCCAGTGCTGAGATCCTAAGTCACTGGTCCATAGGGTGTAGAGCTGGAAGGGACCTTGGAGATTATCTTAGCCTCAGGGCTTCCATTTTACAGATGGGGAAAACTGCGGTCCAGAGGAAGGAAGTTGCCTGTATTCATATAGGTAGTCTCTCGTTCTTGTTGTCCTTTTGGACGAGATGGAGAGAGGCAGGCTAGGTGTGTGAATGGTTAAATGGATCCATAATTGGTTCAGTAACTGAGCCCAAGTTGGATCTCTTAATGGGTTGCTGTCAACATGGAAGGAGGTCTCTAGTGGAGTGCCTCAGAGATCTGCTCTGAGCTCTGTTCCAATTAGCTTTTTTTAAAATCACATTAATAATGAAAGGCCACATGGCATAATAGATTGTGAGCCAGCTAGGAAAAGCTGGGGTCAAGTCTTGCCTTTGGAACATACTGCCTGTGTGACCTTGGGTATGTGTTCTAGACTCCAGGCTCTAGACAAGTCTCTAAGACTAAGTTGTGGAGAAGGTATTAACCTGCTTTGCTGGAGGGATTTTCTTCAGCTGGGAGTTCTCTATATCAATGAAATCACAGGTCCACAGTCCAACATTGATGAAGAAAAGTGCAGCAAGACAAGTAGACTTCAATAGGATATAATAGAAATCTGCCTAACCTAACCCTTAGTGGAGGGGTTTTGTATGTGTGCCCTGCACACCTTGGGCAGACTGGTGAAGCCTAGGGGTCCATTCTTAGAAGAAATGCATAAAATAAAATGTACAAGATTGTAAAGGAAGTCAATGATACTGCATTCTTTCTCTCTGTCTCTGTTTTTGTCTCTCTCTCCCCCTTCCTCCCTCTCTCCCTCTCTTTTCTCCCCTTCTCTCTCTCTCCCTCTTTCCCTCTTTCTCTCTTTTTCCCTCCTTCTCTCTCTGTATATATGTGTATATATGTGTGTGCATGTGTGTGTGTATATATATGTATATGTGTATATATATATATATATGTATACACAAGATTCATAGACCCCAGGTTAAGAACTCATTTCTTAGAAGTCTCCAGACAAGGAATGGGTTGAAGGTAGTGGGTTCTCCTTGCTAGAGAGCCCAGGGACCCTAAGGACTGTCATGCCCCTGATAGTCTCTAACTCTTTGTGGCTCTCACTTCTCCCCCAGGTCTTCTTCTTGCCCTGCAGGGGCGGCCTGAGCCCCTGCAGGGAGTGGAGCGTAGGTGTTCCCATGGCCCTTTGCCTGTGTGCACTGCTTCCTGTATCACCCTCTCCTCCTGGCTCCTAGCAGCCATTCTCTGGATTCAGGCAGAAAGTAGGGATGGGAGGAGGTAAAAGGGATGAGTAGTGTTCAGGGAGCATCTGCTGTGGTGGAGAGTGGTGAGAGGGGAAAGGGGGAGAGGGAGAGAGGCAGAGAGAGAGAGAGAGAGAAAGCGAGCGAGCAAGCGCAGGTTAAAAGTTCAGCCCTTGTTCTCTGGAGGAGGACAAATCTGTAGCACCGGGGAGTGTGAAAAGGAACTCTTTTCTCCAACTCCACACCAGCAGAATGGAACGTCCGTCCAATCTTCCAACTTGTCAGTGATGGAAAACTGCCCTTGGCCCTGGGCTTGGGTAAGGGAGCCCAGGGCTCAAAGGGAATGCTGTGAATGAGCCGGAGTGGATGCCAAACCTCTTTTCAGCTAAGCTTTGCGCTCCCTGGGGGTGATGGGATATCTGCCCCCTTTCCCCAGCTATTCACCAATATCTAGTGGAGTTCAAAGTGACATAACCTGGGGGGGGGGTGGTATGTCATGCTGGCTCTCTTTCTTCATGGCCTTAATTCAGTGCCTGCTACATAGTAGGTGATTAATAAATATTGATTGATTGATTCCAGAGATCTTCAGCACCTTGATATTTTTTTACTGGTAGGAGAAGGGAGGAGACAAGACAGGAAAGGTTGAAGAAGGTCAGAGTTGTAATTAGGTCACTGAATTTAGAAGCCAATGATAACATCTGCAAAGCTCCACAGCAGAGAAATAACAGACTTGACCCCTAGTTAACAAATAATTATTTAAAATATGAAGCCCCACGTAGATGGTGGACTCTGGGAAACCCTTCCACTACCCTCCCTTGCTCAGCCCTGCTCTTATTCCCCTCTCCTTAACACAGAGCACATTTCCTGCTGCTTGCCCTGGGCACAAAAATCCCTAGGTTCAACTCTGGAGATAACTTCCTGGCTAGATCAAAACTTCCCAGGAAATTCTAACTTTTAGCCTAGACCTGAAAGAGATGATCAACTCTGGAGAATCAACCTCAAGCCATGAAAATGCTGAACAATATGTAACCTTGTTTTGGAGTCAGACCTAACTAAATGTAGGCCAGGTCGCTTTCTCTTTTTCCATGAAAGATGGCCAGCCATTAAAAGAAAGGAAGGCATGCCTCCAACCCCAACAAGGAGGCATGACTGATGGAGAGAAAGCTAGTGAATCAGTGCAACAGATGCAACAGACCAGTGGAAAGGGAAGGGTAACCCAGTGGAAAGGCAGAGACCAAGGAAAATATGGAGACTGTGGGGCTAATGAAAGGGGCAAGGTCTATATGAAAAGGGACCCATATTCATGTAGACAGCCTCTCATTCTTGTCCCTTTGGATGAGATGAAGAGAGGTAGGCCAGATGACTGAATGGTTAAATGGATCCATAACTGGTACAGTGGCTGAGTCCAAGTTGTATCTCTTAATGACTTGCTATCAACATAAAGGGAGACCACTAGTAGAATTGCAGCTAGGTGGTACAGTGAATAGAGGAACTGGCCTTGAGTCAGGTTCAAATTTGAGTTCAAATCTGGCTTCAGATACTAATGTATCTGAGATAGCTATGTAACTCTGGGCAAGTCACTTCACTGTGTTTGCCTCAGTTTCCTCATCTGTAAAATGGACTGGAGAAGTAAATGACAAATTACTTCAATATTTTTGTCACGAAAACCCCGAATGGGATCATAAAGAGTTGGACACGCCTGAAATAACAACTGAATACCAACACACAGATCTTTAGATCCCTGTGAGAATGAATGAAAAGAATGGAGGAGGTGCCAGCACTGGATGAGCCAATTAAAGAAGTAAAAGCTCTAATCCTGCCCCTACACACACTCACAAACACACACACACACACACACACACACACACACACACACACTCACAGTTGGAGGAGCTGGTGGAAACCTTGACCCAGGCCTGAGTCTCATCCCCAGGCATTTGGCTTTCACCCACTGATCTGGGAGGCAGGGAACTGAGACAGAAAGGATGACTGTCCCTGGTAGTGCCAAAAAACAAATAAAAAAAAGGCCCGAGACTCCCACGCACCCCATTTGCTCTACCATGCTGAATTTATTCAACATTTAGTTTGCGTTTTCTCTTTGCTGGGGAAGATGGGGAGGCAAAGGTGAACAAAACTGGCCTCATCAGACTCTGAATCACTAACAGCTTTAATTTAAGGCGGACGTGACAGGAGAAACATGGACAAAATGGGAGATTCCATTCTGGGAAGAGATGTTAAGTGCAAGAGGCACTAAGATCACTCTGCGTAGGTCCCAAGGACAGAAGCAGGGGCAGCGTCTGGAGTTTGCAGTTATGATTTTGGCCTAGTAAAAGGAAACACTTTCTAGCACAGCATTCTCCAGAGGTACCATACAGAAAGGAAGCAACCATAGCATGACCACTTTTTGGGGGATGCTCTAACTCTCTTCAGCCATGGCTAGCCTAGATGGCCTCTTTCCTGTGCTAAGCTAAACATGCAATTCTCTGAGATAACTTTTTGTTACTCAGATAACAAGATGGAGGAAGGAGTGAGAGATCAGGGAAGCCTTCCTGGAGGAAAAGGCAGAGAGGGCAGGTCTCAGGAAAGGGAGAAACCTGGAGGGAGGTTGGGGGACTAAGAAGGCGAGAAATTCGGAGAGCGGCAGAGTCTGGGGGACTTAGCGGTCGAGCCTCAGACCACTTTTTGGGAATGCTTTTAGCTCCAGTTCAATCTTCCCTCTGCCCCTTCAGTTTTTATTGGCTCCCCTCTTTTTTTTCCTCATCACTACCCCTTCCTTCTTCCTTCATTGACTTCTCAGCTTTGGATCCTAGAGGATCCTGTAGCCACATTTCAAGCCCCTTCATTTGGTTTTTCGGAAAGGTTTTTTCTTTTATTCTGAGAATAACAAACACCAAGTGAAATGAGCATTCATTTCCATATACAAAGCAGCACAGGAAAAAGGTTTGTATACGAAATGGTGAATCTCTTTTATTAACGACTTCCATTTACTTTAAAGTGTATTATAAATTCAACATGCAACTTTCAAAACTGTCCACCTTGTCTGTGTCTCCTTCCAGCCTTACTTCTGTGCATTAAAAAAGATACTTTAATGACCCCTTTTTTCCAGGGGGAAGGAGTACAATCCTCCTTCCCCAAGTCAAAAAAAAAGAAAAGAAAAACTCATAACAAATATGCATAGTCAAACAAAACAGATTATCACATTGACCATATTAAAAATGTGGTCTTCATTCTACTTTCTGAAACCAATCTCTGTCTGTCAGGAAGTGGGCAGTGTGGTTCATCATCAGTCTTTTGGAATACTGCTAACCCCTTTATTTTACAGATGCAAAACCGGAGACCCAAAAGATTAACTGCCTTGCCTAAAGTCATATAGGTAGGAGGCATCAGAGATGGATTTGAACACAGCTCCTCTGATGCAGCTTGGTTGCCTAGTATATGGAATTCTGGGTCTGGAGTAAGAAGACTTGAGTTTTGAATCTAGCCTCAGACCCTAGGCAAGTCCCTTAACTTTTGTCTGCCTCGGTTTCCCCAACTATAAAATAGAGATAATCATAGGACCTACCTCCCAGAGTTGTTGTAAGGATCACACAAGATAATATTTGTAAAATGCTTAGCAGAGGGCCTGATACATAGTAGGCATTTAATAAATACATATGCTCTTCCCTTTCCCTTCCCCCTTTGACTCCAGAGCCAGTGCTCAATTTTATTTTAAAATCATGAATTTAATAGACATTAACAAATAACAGCATTTCTATATAAAGAAAAATAAAACAGGATTGCCTACGAAACTGAGAATTGTTAGAAATAGCTTGTCTTTTAAAAAGTTTTTCTAAAAAAAAAAAATCTTGTCTTAATTAAATAAACAAAATTGCCCTAAGTCAACCCTTTTGAACTCTTATTTTCTTCTGGGTATTTTTAAAATTTTGGATTGATGCTCCTTTTTCTTTCATTTCCTTTTGCATCTTTCTGACCACCCACCAACTCACTTCCACCCTCCCATAAAGGCCTTCACTTGTGGCAAGTAAGCTAGTCAAGCAATGCATGTGTCATTCTCTACTGGGGGTTCTTAGCCTGAAGGGAGGGAAGGGAGGTCCGTGAACTTAAAAAATGATTTTTTTGGAGGACTATATTTCGATATAATTGGCTTTCTTTGTAACCTTATGAACTTTATTTTATGCACTTAAAAACATGATTCTGAAAAGGGCTCCATCAGACTACCGAAGGGGTCCTTGAAAGCCTCAGATTTAGTCTGTCTCTCAACGAAGAGTGGTCCCCTGAGGTCATGGTTGGTCACTGCTTTGAAGACCCTCAATGCTGCCCTCCATGTGACTGGGATCACCGTGGAAGCCTTCCTCCTGGTTCTGGTCATGGGTTCTTTTGGCTGTGCCATACTGTCTTATGAATCCCCTAAGCTGAAGAGATTTAGGGGAGGTTCAGAAGGTTGAGGTTTGTTGTCAAGAGTCCAGGCTGCCTTAGGCCTCATTATGTCTCCTCTTCCCCTGACTTTGTGTTCTCCTTGCAGAAACGCTGATGGATTCAACTACAGCCACGGCAGAGCTTGGCTGGATTGTGCATCCATCATCTGGGGTAAGTTGATTTTCCCACCTGCCTGGAAGGCTAACTGTGGAGGCTTTAGTAGGCCTGGACTGTTGATGTGGGTGCAAGACACACTGCTTCCTTCCCCCACCCCCTTCAAGGGCCATGCTGGGCACCCTTCAGTCAGTGAGTACACTTTTATTAAGTCCCTGTCCTATGCCCTCTCCGGGATATACAACGGTAAAAACTGAAGTCTGTTCCCTCCAGAAGCTTATATTCTACTTAGGAGGGGAGAGGGATTAACAAAATGTACACAGATAAAGAGAAAATATTTATCAAATTGATACAAATTCAGACACCTTCCTCTCTCGCTCCCTGGACCCCAGCACAGTCCCTGCCTTCCCAGAATTCTCAGGCTAGGAAGTCCTGTCAAGGCTCCATACTTGGACTATCTTTTAAGTCTTTCAGCTTGGAACTGAGGAGGATCTCAGAACATTGAATGTTAGAACTAGAAGGAACTCTAGACAGGCTCTTGGGACATAGAAGTTCAGACATCAAAGGTTCCTTAGAACATAGAATGTCTGAGCTAGAAGTGAACTTAGAACCTAGAATGTCAGAACTGGAAGGAATCTTAAAACAGAGAATGTCAGAAGGGAAGGCCCTTAGAATGTCAGAGCTGAGAGGGCCCTTAGAATAGAGCTGGGAGGACATTTGGAACAGAGAATGTTAGAACTAGAGGAGACCTTGGAACTGTGATGGGAAGGACTTTAGAACATGGAAAGTTAGAGCTGGGAGGGCTCCTAGAGTATAGAGTGGTAGAGATGAAAGGCACCTAAAAAGGTCTAGTTCTACCACCTCACTTTACAGACAAGGAACAAGACTCCTTGAGAACATATGACTTGTTTAGGGTCACACAGCAAGGGAATCCAGGTTCAGGACTTTTTCTAGCCTATCACCCCAACATGATTTTGGGCTTTGTAGACCTAATCTTGGAGAGTCCATTGGTAAGTCAATGGAGGGAGACTTAAGTGAGAGTATAAGTGTTGTGAGTTAGTTGGATTTTTTTGTCATTTTGTCTGGAACATAAAACTGATGTTTTCTAAATCACTTTAGAGTTTACCAAGCCCTTTCCTTACAAACCTGTGAGGTCTCTAGTGCAAGGTCCAGAGTGGTGAAATGATTTGTCCAGTCACACAGTTTGTCATTTACAGGGATTGGGCCATGGTCCTCTGACTTGAGTTCATCCCTCTTTTCCTCTATCACATTGCCCTACAGCCCTGAGCTGCCTCCCTTGGGGGAGCCTTATAGACTCTCTGTCCTCCCTGCTCCATGCTATCTTCTAGTTTCTGAAATCCCACCACACCCATCAGACCCTGTGGTCTTTGTGGCTACTGGGAATCAGCTGTTGCCTCCAAGACAGTGGAAGAGGGAGGGTCCCCTGAGGCTGGGCTCTTTTCCTTCCTCTCTTTTTGTCCTTCATTTTTCTGATACAAAGCAGGGCCTGCCATCTCCCCTCACTCCCACCCCAAACCCCCTCACTTGGCCCCCATTCCTCCTCTGGCCTAGTAATGAGGGCAGGTCTGGCTGCAGGCAGCCTGAATGCGTTATTTGGGGTGTTTAGTCTGTGAGTCCTTGGCATGTTAATTAGAGAGAGGGGAGAAAGGCATCGTGCTCTAATTAAGTGCTCTAATTAAGTTCTGAAGAACAGCAGCTGTAACAAGGGGGTGACTTTGTCACATGGTGGAGCAGTAAGGAAAGGGGGACTCTGGAGGGGCGAGGGATGGGGAGGAGCTTGGCTGGGAAGCCCGTGGGATCTGCTGTTGCTGATCCCCGAACTTCCTCAGGCTCACCTGTCCTTCCCAACACCAGCCCCTCAGCCTCCTTCTAGGCCCCACCACACCCCGTCTATCTCTGAGCATTCCCTAAGCCCTTAACCCATATTAAACCCCTTTGTATAAAGCAGGGGTTCTTGACCTTTGGTGTGGGATAGATCCCTCCTTAGTCAGTGTCTGGGAAAACCTGTGGAGGTTTTAAAATGCTTAACATAAAACATGTAAGCTCATAAAAGAAATTAATTATATTGAAATAAAGATGTCATTTTGCCCCATCCTAGTTCACCCTCTAGACCCCCTAAAATCCATCCATTGAGACTCTTTGGGGGAATGAGTGGACCCCAGGTCAAGAACCCCATGTATTTAGCTGTCTATCCCTCCCACCTCTGCAGCATTCACAAATGTGAAAAACTTGCCATCTTTGCCTTTATCCAAGTCACTGATAAAGTTATGGAACAAATAATATATTGGAAAGTAGATAAGAGAGGTTATTACTATTCACTCTTCTGTCTTTCTAGAAACTGAGGGCACATAAAGAAATGGAGTGATGACGATAGCAACAACTTATTCTTGTGTAGGGATCGGCAGAGGGCCTGGAGATGAGATTTCATTGATAGCAATTTCCCAGTGAGAAAATTCCCTTTATCCGTACAGGTTGGCCCCTGTTCTGCAAATTAAAGTCATAGAGAGTTACTTATTGCATTGAGAAATTAAGCTACCTGCCCAGGGTCACACACCCAACATGTGTCAGAGGTGAGCCTGGAAACTGGATCTTCCTGGATTGGAGGCCAGATTCCTATTTGTGATGTCACGGGGCAACAGTCATCCTTACATAGCACTTTTACATTTACAAACCATTCTAGTAACAACCCTGTGAGTTAGCTAGTACAGGTGTTACCATCCCCATTTTACAGATATGGAAACAGATTCAGAGATGAAGTGACTTGGCTGTTAACACAATAAATTATGAATCTGGATCTCATGGGAATCCATGAGAATCATGGATTCTCAACCTGGACCAGGTCAGCTGGTGTTTGACCTAAAGGATTTTTGCTCCCAAAAGTTGTAAGAATTGAGCCAAGTAGGCTTCAAGAGTCCTTTCTGAGACTACTAAAGAGAAGAACTGCTTCCTCTCTGGGGACAGGGCTGGAGACCCTGGGGAATGGAGAAAGGTTATAGAGACCAGTCTAGTAGGATGGACTGGGTCAAGGAGGTAGGGGGAGATACCACCCTGATCTCAGCCCTTTTCTCCCAGACCAAAATGCTGCATAAGGCCTGGGGTTCCCAGAATTCTGGACTAGGGGGACACTTAGAATAGAGAATGTCAGAGCTTAGAAAGGCCTTAGAATATGGGTTATCAGAACTGAGACAGCCCTTAGGACACAAAATATAAGAGCTAGGAGGGGCCTTAGAACATAAAATATCATATATCTTAGAGCACAGATGTCAGAATGAGAAGGGATTTTAGAAGAGTTAGAACTGAAAGGGGTCTGAGAACACTGGATTGTGAGAGGAGAGAGGGACCTTAGAATGTTGAATGTCACAGCTGGAAGGGCTCCTTAGAGATCATCTAGTCTAATTCTGTTATTTTATAGGTGAGCCCACTAAGTCCCAGAAAGGTCAATTGTGTTGGCCAAGTGTCTACCATGAGTGAACAGCCAAGTTGAGATTCAAACTCTGGTCCAAATCCAGCATAATTTTCAGTATATTATTCTGTTTTTTGCTTTGGGGCTGGGTTTCAGGAATGGAATGCTAGGTCTTAGGCAAATGGAAAATATACTAGAAACTAAAGAAAGTTTAAGGCCTAAGAATAAGAGACAGGGCGGAGAGTTAGAGCCGGGGGCATTATATTAATATTTTAGAGTTTTCAGGAATGTTGGAAGTGGGGAGAGTCACAGGATCACAGATTTAGAGCTGAAAGGGAACTTAAAAAATATTTAATCCAACCTTCTCCTTTTATAGATAAGGAAAATGAGGCCTACAGAGACAGAGTATCTTGTCCAAGGTCACATAGCTACTAGATGATGGGGTCATTTGAGTCCAGATCTCCTTTTTCAAAATCCAGTGTTCTTCTCATGACTATGGCTCATTTATTTTGGAAAGATTAAAGGTTAAAAGGTAGGAGCCAGAGCTTAGGGGATAGGCACAGAGATCAAATCTTGACCATTTCTTTCCTCAGTCCCTTGAACCACTAAATTTTGTAACCTGAGACTTCTATTGCCAATGTTTCTCATGGCCCCCAAAGCTACAGGTCAAGTCCTGGAGAGCCAGTTTTGTCCCCATTGGCCCTTCAGCAAGGAGGTTGCCAAAGCCCAATCAGGGATCCTGAACCCCCATGAATGAGACTTTGGGTCTTTTCACCAAAATGTCAGCACTGTGGGCCCTAAAGTACAACTCTCCTCTGCACATTTCTGGGCATATGTTTGCATGTTACATCCAATTCCCAGTGTGTCAATAAAATGGAATGTGCAATGCAGTCGTTTCTGAGGGCCCAGCACACGTAGAATACAGACTAGGTGATTAGATGCATTAATGTCCTCCCACTCTTGATGAAGATAGATACATATGCAGCCAGCAATCCAGGAGAGCAGCTTAGAGGTACTGGGTTGGGCAGATGGGAAGGCTTACCCAATGGACCACCAGGAATGTTGTCTGAGAGTCTTCATGCACAAGGCCGGGGGTGCAGGGGGTATCTACAGGACTGCTGAGACCCCCTTCCTATTCTACTCACAGGAGTGTAGATTTAGGATTGTCAGTGACCGTAGACAGGATGGGAAGTTTAGAGGACTCCTTGACCTACTAGTGTCTAATGTAATGAGTCCCCTAAAACAGCCTCCCCAGATAGATGCAAGGGCGCTTCTCCCTTTTCCTTGGGTGCTTCCAGAGACTTGATGATCAGGCTTCTCCTGTCAGACTGTGCTATAGTGGTCAGAACACTATACTTGGAGTCAAGAAATCCTAGGTTCAAATCCTCCCTTGGCCACTTACTAGCTGTGTGACTCTGGGCAACTCACTTAATCACTGTGTACCTCAGTTTCCTCATCTTTAAAATGAGGACGTTGGACCCAATGGCCTCTAAGAACCCTTCCAAACTCCAAATTTATGACCCTATGTCCCTATGATTTTCTGTCAGACTTGGAACTCCCTGAGGACAGGGATTGGGTTGTCACTGTAATAACAGAGGTGGAAGGTCTCCTAGCAAGTAGTCAAAATGTTAAGGAGATGCTGTAGAGCCTACCTCTCCTCCCTCCAAGAATTCTGTCTCCCATGGTACATGGAAACTATTTATTCAACTTTTATTGTTTATTTTATCAATTAATAATTATTTATTTATTAAGTTAACATTTTTTAAATTTTTCATTTACACATCACCTTTATTTCTCCATTTCTAAGAAGGAAGCTATCCCTTGTAACACAGAATAAAAAAGAACCAACCCCCCAACCCCCCCAAAGCAGCTTAGCAAAGCCACCAGAAACATGAATAATGCCTGGTAGCCCTAGTCCACAACTTCTGCGAAGAAGGAAAGGAGGCATATTTTGTCAGCTTTTCTCCAGAACCAAACTTGGTCATGATAGTGACACAGACTCAGTGCTGTTTTGTCTTTTCTTCGTTTATGGTGTTGTCATTTTTATATGTGATTTTCCTGGTTCTTCTTCTTTCACTCTGCATCAGTTCATATAATTCTTCCCATGATCCTCTGTGTTCGTCATATACCAGAGGTCTCCAAAGTCTTAGTTAAAAGGCTTAGCACTAAGGCTTTGAGGACACTTTTATAGTTTCTTGTGGAACAGTAATATTCTATTTATATTTATACATTTCAAGTTGTTTAGCCTCAATGGATGGATGCCCCCTTCTTTCCCCCAGGTTTTTTTGTTTGATTATTTGTTTTTGTTTGATTTTTTGCTACAGGGATAGAACATTTTAGTGTACATTGGACTTTTCTTCCTGCCTTTGACCTCCCTGGGGAATATATTTAGTAAAGGGATCCCTACATGAAAGAACATGGACATTTTAGTTAGGTTTTTAGCCTGACTCCAAACTACTTCCCAAAATCTATTATTTATTAGGCACCTTGAGAACCCTCTAGTCTAGCAGCTCCATAGATCTCCACTCCTTGTTTATTTTATAATTTATTTTTTAATATATTTATATTATATTTATATATTATATCTATGTATTATTTATAATTTATATATAAATTATGTAATTTATAATTAACAGATGTTAATTAATTTGATGTCTCCCTTTGTGTCCTGCGTGCAGTGGGAGGAAGTGAGTGGGTACAATGAAAACATGAACACCATCCGGACCTATCAGGTGTGCAATGTCTTCGAGTCTAGTCAAAACAACTGGCTCCGCACCAGGTACATCCGGAGACGAGGAGCTCAGCGCATCCACGTGGAGATGAAGTTCTCCGTCCGGGACTGTAGCAGCATCCCCAATGTCCCCGGCTCCTGCAAGGAGACCTTCAACCTCTATTACTATGAAGCCGACTTTGACTCGGCCACCAAAACCTTTCCCAACTGGATGGAGAACCCTTGGGTCAAAGTGGATACGATTGCAGCAGATGAAAGCTTTTCCCAGGTGGATCTTGGGGGAAGGGTGATGAAAATTAACACAGAGGTTCGGAGCTTTGGGCCTGTCTCCAGGAATGGCTTTTACCTAGCCTTTCAAGACTATGGGGGCTGCATGTCCCTCATTGCTGTCCGTGTTTTCTACCGCAAGTGCCCCCGTGTGATCCAGAATGGGGCTATCTTCCAGGAGACCCTATCCGGGGCTGAGAGCACATCTTTGGTGGCCGCCCGGGGCACCTGCATCCCAAATGCTGAAGAGGTAGACGTTCCCATTAAGCTCTACTGCAATGGGGATGGGGAGTGGCTGGTGCCCATCGGGAGATGTATGTGCAAAGCTGGCTATGAATCCGTGGAGAATGGGACCACCTGCCGAGGTAATGGAATGCGTTTTTGGTTTGTCCCTTGATTAACTGTATTTCACTGCCTCTGGAATGGACTGGTTTTTGGTCTCTGGTGTGGGTTGATTCTTGGAGTGGGCCAGTTCTCATTTTGCTAGAGTGGATTGATGATGGGGACAAAGGAGAAAGGTTAAAGTAGCTTCTTCTCTGGTGCCTCAGGATTTGGTTCAATGGCAGAGAGATGCCACATTCTCTGTACCCTAGCCTCAATTACTCCTCAGGACACTGTGTGGGTGTTGGTAAATGGAAGGGGTCAGACTTCTGCTGTCTGTCAGGAAGCCTTGGTTCTTTTGGTTGGTCTGTGATGAGGTAACCCTCCAAGTTGGAAGTCACCTGAGAACACTGAGTGTTGGCATGTTGTGTGTATTGTTTTACTGGTTTTGATTAGGATTACATTCATCATTTCTTTATGGTTGGTGCAGGGGTAATTCCATTGTATTCTTGCTTAGCGATTCCTTATTAGATGGACATCTACTTTGTTTCTACATACATAACATATTAAGGTGGAAGGACCCAGAGAACAGGGAGTGAAAGGCCCCTGTCCAGCATCAGGCTTTGTATTCTACAGTGCCTTTCACTCAGAAATTCTGTATCCTAAGGGCCCTCCCAGGTCTGACATTCCATAACTTAAGGAGCCTTCCTGACCCAATATTCGGTGTCCCGACATTCTTTGTTCTCAGATCCCTCTACCTCTTGGCACTTTACAGTTTAGGGTCCTTTCTGGTTCTGACATTCTGTGACTATAGTTTCTTGATTTCAATTTTTGTTTCCCCATTTAAGGGAATGAAAAGGGAGGGTCTGATGGGAGAGACAATACCAAGAGAAAATCGACAGAATCTCTTTTAACACCTGGTGGCTCCTAATCAAGGAAAATTGATTAGTCCCCCTACTCCCATGCTGGCCCAGAGCCCCCCTAGAGGGGCAGTTTTTGAGCCAGCTGTCCCTATGTGAGTGCTGATTGCCGGCTATGGCGTGATTAATGAGCTAGGGGAGTGCAGAGCCGCACAGCCCACGAGAGCAACCTATGAAACAGCTGCCCAGATGTGGGGCCTCCCAGAGCCTATGGCTAGAAAACAGACCCTGTGACCTGACTTCCTCACACCGTGCATACTCCCCCCTCCCCTGTTCTCATCTCAATCTCTCACTCATTCACTCTTTCTTACTCCCTTTTCCGTTGGTTTTATGTCTTGCACGGAGGCCCCCAGACAGCTCCTTTTTCCCCATCAGAATTTTTGTTAACCCAGCACTGGTCCATTTATATCTGGCCTTTTCAGGAACCTAAAGGATTGCTGAGCTGAAAGGGGCTTCCCAAGGGCTGTGAAGTCTCTGCCTGTCTCCAACTTGTTCTAGATTATTCTTTTATAGAATGTTAGTATTGGAAGGCCCTTTTAGATCATAAAATGTGTGACTATGGGATATGAGAGTTAAAATGGCTTTAGAAGGCAGAATATCAGTGCTGAAAAGGACCTTAAAATAGAGAATTTATTATCTAGAAAGGGTAAATGAAATATTAGAATCAGTAGGAACCTTAGAATGTAGACTGTCAAAATTTGGAGGTATTTTAAAAACAAGAATTTCGAAACTGGGAAAGACTTGAGAACAAAGAACATAAAAGCTAGGAGAGGCCTTTTAACCCAATGTCAGGGCTGGGAGGGCCCTTAGAACACAGAATATCAGAGCTGGGAGGCCCCTTAGTACAGAGAATGTCATAGCTGGGAGGGAGGGCCCCTAGAACAGAGAATGTCAGAACTGAGAGAACATTTACATAATACTTTAAGGTTGCAAAGCACTTTCTATTATATTAGCTCTTTTGATTTCCAAACCTGCATTTTGGAATCTGAATCTGGTTAATTCCATTGCACCCAAGTGGCCATACAGACACATCTTCTTCCTCTGTGGGCCATCCCTGTGCTCACGCTGCAGGCTCACAGCAGCCTGGTTCATGGCAAGACAGGGGAGGGGGATCAATGATCACCTATAGTTGATGGGTAAGTTCCTTTTTAGGACCCTTTTGGGAATGAGATTTGTATGATAGAGCTCCTAGGACCTAGGGGATATGTCTCAGGGATATGTCCCAGGAACATGTCCTATGGTGAAGCAAACATACCTCTACTTCTTTTTAGCTCTGTGACTTTGGATAAGTCATTTCCTCTCCCATAGCCTCAATTTCCTCCCCTGGAAAATGAGGGGCATGGTATAGATGACGTTGAAGAATGATCTAACAACTTATAAATAATCAGTCCCCTCTCCCTCTCTCCAGTCCCATTCAGCATTTGTCTCTTTTTCCCCACCCACCCTACTGAATTCCAGCCCTCCTGTGGGGGCTCACTCTGGGCTTAGGTGATGTAGTGTATGGAGGTCCAGCACTGAAATCTCTTGAGCTTTAAGCAAAACTGATAATGTGGAAAGAGGATGAGACTGGTCCCTCTTCTTTATGTTAGTTTTTTCTTCCCTGTGATAATTTTCTTAGTCTCTCTGTATTCTTTCTTTCTGTCTCTGTCTCTTCCTCCATCCCTCATTCTCTCTCTTCCTCTTTCTCTCCTTTCTTCCCTCCTCTTTCCATCCATTGTTTCTCTGTCTCAAGTGGGCATGAGGGTGTATATGTCTTTCTCTTCCTCTCTCCTCCCTGTCCCTTTCCGTATCACTCTTGTGTTCTGTCCACGTTTTCATGTCTGTCTCTTTCTCTGTATCTCGGTCTTCCTTTGATCCTCCCTTGTCAGTCTCTCTCTTCCTTTGTCTCCCCATCTGTCTCTATCTGTGTCTAGTTCTCTCCCCTATGCCCCCTGTGGAATCAGTACAGCGGTGCCCCACACCAGCAGCTGAGGGAATCCTTCACCCGTGAGCATCCCATCCCTCTCCAATAGTGAGCATTACTTCCTGGGCCCTGCCTCTTCCAAAAGTGAGCCAGAAGCTATGATTGATCCGGAGAAAAAACTGACACAAGCCTGAGTGTTGAGATTCTATTGGAGCTGGAATGGGATTTCTGTATGTTTACCGTGGATAGGGAGAGGGGTTTGTGGCCAGTACAGGACACTTAGAGCCAAGTGTTCATTCATAGGCTGCAATTTAGATTTTTATGTCAATGAGCCTTTGGGTTCCTCTTCAAATATTCATTCTCTCTCTGTCTCCCCCTCTGTGAGAGTGTGTGTGTGTGTGTGTGTGTGTGTGTGTGTGTGTGTGTGTGCCTGCCTCTGTCTCTCTGTCTTTGTTTCTCTGTCTTTTCCTGTATCTGTGTCTCTACCCCTCTCTCTGTCTCTGTGTGTCTGTGTCTCTCTCCTGTCTTTGTCTCTCTCTGCTTCTATCTGTCTCTGCCTCTGTCTCTGTCTTTGTTTCTGTATCTCTTCCTGTGTCTGTGTCTCTGTCCCTCTCTGTCTCTGTCTGTCTATGTCTCTCTCTTCTCTCTCTCTGCTTCTGTCTCTGTCTCTGCCTCTGTTTCTCTCTGTCTGTCTCTATCCGCATTTGCCTATTCCTGTCTCTGTCTGCCTCCTCTCATTATTTCCTTTGGCTTCTTGGTTTTTTCCCCCTTCTCTGTTCCTTGCAGTCCACCCATCACAGCTATGAAGGTTACTTCCCTTAGGCTTTGGTTTGTCTTTGCATCTCCCTCCCTCCCCCCATTTCAATCTCCTTCCTCCAGCAGCCCAAGGAGCACAGTGCTGTAACACCCTGTGTTCTAACGCTCCAGATTCTAAGAACCCTTCTGTCTCTTGCATCTTACATTCTAAGAGCCCTTCTCATGCCTACATTCTGTATGAAGAGACTTTGCAGCTCCAACATTCTGTATCTCATCATGTTTTGCCAGTTCTGGTCCACTTCAGTGTTCTATATTTGAAGAGCCTCCCCACATTCCTTATTCTAAGATACCTGCCAACTCTGGCGGTCCTGTATCCTCAGAGCCCTTCCAAGTTTCCCATTTGATGTCTCCTGGTGTAACCCTGGAGGTGGGGAGATAGGTCAGTCTAAGAGTGAGCCAACTGGCCCAGGGAGGAGGAGAGAAAAGATGGGTGGAGTAGATGCAAATTGGAATGCTCAGTGGGAGTGTAGTGACCTCTTTCTTCCAGCTTATGTACTTTTCCTAGAAATTTCTGTCCAGCCAGGGGTGGGAGAGGTATCAGTGGGCAGATGATCAGCTATCCCAGGAGCTCCCAGATGTTGCCTTCAGCAAGGGTGAAGGGAGAGTCAGTCGTCAGAGAAATTTTAGTGAAGAGAAAAAGTCCTCATTTCTCCTCCTTATGTCTATCTCAATTATACCCGGAAGCTGGATGGGACCTTAAAGACCATTTACTCCAGGGGTTAATAGTCTGAGGTCTATGAATTTATTCCTTTTTCTATTTTGCTAACTTCATTTCATATATTTGGTTTCCTCTGCAATCATATGTATTTTATTTTATGCACTAAATGCTGTGACTTTGAAAAGGGCTCCCAGGGTTCATTGAGCTGCCTGAGGGGTTTACAAGACACAAAAAAGGCTAAGAGCTCCTGCTTTAGTGAAGCCTTTTTCATCTCACTCCACCACCACCACCCCCTTAGCCTCAGACTTTATCACCAAACACCTGGACTTTTGCCACAGCCTCATCCTTCTGGTGTCCATTTTTCTCTAATCCATCTTCTACACATCTGCCAAATTCATTTTTTCTAAAATCCAGTTCTAACCAGTTCACTCCTCTACTCAGGAATCTTCTGTGGCTCCCTATTCTCTCTAAAATAAAATGCCAGCCTCTCCATTTAGGACTTAAAGAGCCCTCCATGGTGTCATATCAGCTTTCCTTTCTGAACTCATTTTGAATTGCTAGGTGGTTCACTGGGCCTCAAGTCAAGAAAACCTGAGTTCCAATCTGGCCTCAGGCTGTCGGGCAAGTCATTTGACTTCTGTCTGCCTCACTTTCCTCCTCTGTAAAATGGTAATCATAGAAGCAGCTAGCTCTCAGAATTGCCTTGAAGATCAATGGGGCTGATATATGTAAAGGCTGATAACAGTGCCAGGCACGTAGTGGTTACTTTCCCTCTCCTTATGCGGTCTGTATTCCAGTCAAGCTCTCCTTCTTCCTTTTCACGATGTGCTGTATATCTCTGTACCTTCCCATCTTTGCATAGACTGTCTCCTAGACCAGGGAAGCCATCCTGTTCACCTCGACCTCTTCGAATCCTGAGTTGCTTTCAATGCTGAGCTCTGACGCTCCCACAAAAGGCTTTTCCTGTAATGGTTGATGCTTTGCATGCACTCATCTGTTGGCACGTAGTAGAGTTTTTAAAAAGACTTACTGACTGACTAACTAGATATAAAATGTCCGAGGCAGAAGAGACCAGCAAGCCCAGAATTCCTCATGTGATCCCTGTGTACGTGGCCCACAGTCTTTCCCTGGCTTCCCAAGTTGGGTAGTAAGCTGGGTTTCCCTTTAAGAACCAAATCAAACCATGCCCTGGCAAGAAAATGAAGTCATAGGATTTAGAGCAGGAAAGGACTCTAGAGATCCTGTCATTTAACTCATTTTACAAATGGGGAAATTGAGGCTCTCAGATGTCTTACCCAAAGTAGTACGTAGCAGGGTCAGAATTTAAACCCAACTAAATTCTTTCTCTTCCTACTAGAAAGGGAAGCCTGTATTTATTTGTCTCTAATTCTTCACCTCCCACAATTCCCTGTTTATCTCCCTGCAGTCTAACACCTGATTCTACCTCTCTACTGAAAATGCTCAGAAATAAGTGACCTCTTACCCTTCCGGTTCTGTGGTTTTTCCTCACGACTCATCCTCCTTGACCTTTCTGTAGCTTTCCACAGCACTGACCATTGTATGTTCCTACATATTCTCCTTCCTCTGGCTCCAGTGGTCATCTTAATCCCCCTTCAGTGGTCTTTGCCAACCAGTGACCTCCTCCAATCCTCTAAGGGTGGATGCCCTGGTCTCTTTTCTTTCTTCCTCTATCCTTGGGTGATCTCATCTCTTTCCCTGGTTTCCTCTATGCAGGAGGTCCCTCTCAGTTCTATCCAGTCCAAATGTCAACTCTGAATTTTGGTCTTGTACTTCTTAACTGCTTCCTAGACATCTCTACCTAGATGCCACCTGGAAACCAAGACTCAATACATCTGAAATTGATCTCATCGTCTTCCCCCCAGCCCTATGCCCAAACCCACCCAATCTCCCAAGTTCATTATTTCTATTGATGATGCCCTCATCCTCTCAAATCACCCAAGCTTTCAAAGCTCAAGATTGGTGGTGACTCTTCCTTAGTCTTCCTCCTTCCATCTGCTCGGTCCCATTCATGTTCCTTCCACATCATTTCTATCCATCCTTTTCTCTGCCTGCACACAGTCATTACCTTCATTTCAGTCCTCCTCACATCTTGCCTAAACTATTGTCTTAGTCAAGTCAAGAAGCTTTTATTTTTTTAAAAGTCTTTTATTTTTTTTCCAATTATATGTAAAGACAGTTTTCAACATTCATTTTTCTTATAAGATTTTGTGTTCCAAATTTTTCTCCCTCCCCTTTCTCCTTCCTCCCCAAGATGCTGCATACAGTCTGATGTAGGTTATACATGTACAATCACGTAAAACATATTTCCACATTAGTCAGTCAATGCGCATTTATTAAATGCCAGATATGCCAGATACCATGCTAAGTGCTGGGGATCCAAAGAAAGGCAGAAACAGTTCCAGCCTGTGAGGAGTTTTCATTTTAATGAGGAAGCCAACATGCAAATGACTCCATCCAAACAAAATAAGTCCAGTGTCTGAATGGGTCTCTGCCTCCAACTTCTCCTCTCCTTAATCTGTGCTCCATACAGCTAGCAAAATAATCTCCTAAAGGCATAGCTTTGACTGTTAATACTACCAAGCTCAAAAATCTTCCGTGGTTCCCTATTGTCAACAGCAGTTTGTTCTCAAAGTGTGGTCTGGAGACCTCTCGGGGTCCTTGAGATCCTTTCAGGTGGTCTTCAAGGTCAAAAATATTTTCATAATAATACTAAAATGTTTTCCTTACTAATACTGTAAAATCCATATAAACTAAAGCTTTTTGTAAGGTCCTCCATAATTTTGAAAGTATAGAGGGGTCCTGAGACCGTAAAGTTTGAGAGCCATTTTCCTTCTCATGTTACAGAAGAAATTTAGGCAAACAGGGTCAAGTGACTTACCCAGAGTCACCCCGCTAGTAAGTGTCTGCGGCCAGATTTGAACTCAGGTCTTCCTGATTCCAGGCCTGACGCTCTGTTCACTGCACCAACTAGCTACTCCTTGAGAGCCATTGGTCTATAGGAGAAAATCCGAGCTCCATAGCTTAATATTCAGGGTCCCCAACACTGTGGTTCCAATCTATATTCAGAGCCTTAGTGCAGATTACTCCCCTTTATATACTTGCCCTGTACTCTTGTCCTATTTATTCCTTGGGCTTAACTTGTCTCCCACCTGTGGACATTTGCATAGTCCCACAGGCTGCCTTCTTGTATCCTCTTCCCTTCAGGTATATCCCATGAAGTCCCCTCTAACTAACCACTACACCCAACCCCCAAATGCCAGCTAAATATGACCTTTCGCTGTCCACATTTTCCTAGACTAGATTGTCTGAAACTCTCCCTGGCCCCCTTTACTTCCTACTTTGTGTTGTATTCATAGTACCTTGCTTGGCCCTGGAAATACAAAATTTAAGAAATAATAATTACAACATGTCTTGCTTTCAGGGAGCTTGCCTATGTGTATTTTGTATCCCCCTCCAATAGAATGACGTTCTTGGACAGCAGGAATTGCATCCCTGTTGTCTTCATGACCTTGTTGCCCAATGAATAGGATGACATTCGAGGCCACTGGGTCCAAACCCCTTGTTTCACAGATGAGGAAACTGAGGCATAGAGCTGTTAAGTGACTTGACCAGGGTCATTCACCTAGAAGTATCTAAGAGATTGCAAGCCCTCAATTAAATTGAATTCAATTTCCACTTCATCCTGGTGTCTTGAGGCACTTTGCTTTTCAGACTCCAGCTTGCAAATTTGTAAAATGAGAGGGTTGGATTTGATGCTCCCCAGGTACCCTTCTGGGTGAAGACAAGCAGCTCCTCCTTGCCTGGATGAAGAGGAGAGGGGCACAGTTTGAGGGAGAGGGAGGAACCTGGAAGAAAATCCAGTCCCTGAAAAGCACCTAACATGGTCCAAGTTGGAAAGGCTGGCTTGGTAATAGATTTTAATGAGAGCTTCCTCATTGCCTTCGTGCCCTCCAAACACAGCCATAAATAGCTGGGGAAGGTTCCCAGTCAGTCTCTCCACTGGGCTTTTCAGCTCATGCAAGAAGCCAGGGATCTGGAGAGAAAGAGGGGGGCTATTTATTGAGGACGTTTATGCATTTCAACAGTCTTAAGCCATTCTGAGCCGGTAACACAACAGGATTTGGAAGCAGTTAGCAATCCACCGGGAAAGAAGGAAAAATAAAAAGGCATGGGCTGCAGCTGGAATAGGCTCGGGTTTTACTGGTGCCCACCCTCTCCCTGCCTTCCAAAGCCTCTTTCATTGGCTCTGTCACTCACAAACTCACTTGTGATACTTTTAACATTTTTCATAATTAACTCCATCATGCTGCTGCCTGGTACAGACCCAATTCTCTCTTTCCTAATGAGTGGTTTCTCTTACCTTGTTCCCATTTCAGATCCATTGCGGGGGACTTGGAGGGTCCCATTGGAAGGAACCTTAGAGATCCTCAGTTCAGATCCTTTTTACTGATAAGACAACTGAATCCTAGAAAAGTGAAGGTCATGCAGGGACTGAATAGAGGAAAGGGAATTTACCAGGCTGCTCTAATGCCAAAGGTGGGGGTGGGGGGGGCTTACCATTTCACCACAAAATCTCTCCTAATAGCTCCTATTTCTTTGGGGAATTAAAGTTTACCAGTTTCTTCCTAATAGCTTTGTGAGGTTCTACTGTTATCCCCATTTTATAGAGAATACTGAGATCCAGAGAGAATTGACATCATAATACATACATACATAGATACATAAAGACCTGACCTCAGAGCCAAAAAGACCCAGGTTCAAGCCCCAACTCCAGTACAAACTGGCCTAGCAATCTTGGGCAAGACACTTAACTTCTCAGGGCCAAGATCAGTAGTGTCAAATTCAAACATTAACGGGAACCAGTATACCATACATAAGAATCCCTGCCAGTGAATTGCTAAGTGCTGACTTAGCTTTACAATGTAATTTTTTTCTATGTATTGTTATTTATTTTGTTAACTTTCCCAAGTACATTTTAATCTAGCTCAGGCAGGCTGAATGTTTGGTGCCTGTGCTCTCAGATGTAGCTAAAATTACAATTTTCAGGTGAGGTGCCTACCTGAAATTCACTCTTTGACCTCTGCATGTCTCATCTATGTCCCTCTGTCTCCACTCCATAAGCCCTCATCACATGACACTGGGCCATCCCAGCATCCTCCTAGGGATCCCCTTGGCTTGTCTCACCCCACTCCAATCCGTTTTCAACTCAGCTGCCAAAGAGATTTTCCTACATAAGTGAGCTAACCGTGTCAAAGCCCAACTTGGGGAACACCAGGGACTGACTGTCACCTTCAGGATCAAACATAAGCTCCTCCTTTCGGCACTTAACACCCTTCCCGACCTGGCCCTTTCCTGCCTTTCTAGTCTTCTACTTTATTCTCCTTGTGCTCTGTGATGCAGCCCACTGGCCAACTTGGCTGTTCTTAACACGCACCGCTCCACCTCCCTGCTTTTTGTGCTTCTGGCATCCCACACACCTTTTCCCCTCCAGCTTCCTTCATGACTGTTCCAAACCTCCTTCTGCAGGGGACCTTTCTCTGGGTGTCTCCTCCCCTTCCAGAGTCCCTTCCCTCTGAGGTTGACTTCCACTGAGAACAGCTATGACCATGTGCAGTTTGCCTCGAGGATTAGAGTGTGAGAAACTTGAGAGCCAGTGCCCTCTCTTTACCTTCCTTTGTATCCCCACCACTTAGGACAATGATTGGCACATCCAGTGTGCCTTGTAAATGTTTATTGACTGACTCTCCTACCATCAGTACAGAAACGTTCTGTGTTGTGTGTGTACTTGCATGTTTGAGGGAGGAAGGAAAGAAGGAGGGAAGAGAGAAAGGGAGGGAGAGAGGAAGGAAGGAAGGGAGGGAGAGAGGGACGGAGGGAGGGAGGGAGAGAGGGAAGGAGAGAGGAAGGAAGGAAGGCTTGATTATTTACTGGCTGCTTTGTGCCATACAATGAACTAAACACTTTACAAATATTATCTTCTTTGGTGCCCCTTGGGTGGGGGTCAGGAGTAGGTATCCTCATTTTACACTTAAGGAAACTTAAGGAAACTGATGACTTGCCCAGGGTCCCGCAGCCACTACCTCTAGACACTTTTGAACCCAGCATTCTATGTGCTGTGCTGCTTTGTGGCTTACCAGATAAGACCTAGGAAGTTGCCTGAGGCAGTAACAGGTGAAATGACTTGTCTAGGGACATACAACTAATAAGTACTAGAGTCTTGAACCCAGGCTTTTCTGACTCCCAAACCCAGCCCTTGTCTCCTGTATCATACTGTCTTTCCATCCCTGGACCTCTGGTCATTTGCAGTGTCTTAGGGAGGGGGAGCCACACCCAGAGAGAATGTACATCTCAGCCACGGTCACACTGTGAGTTAATGATGGAGTCCAGGCTGGAACCTTGGGCTTCACAAACCACTTTGAGTACAGCAGGTTTTAGGAACTGGATGAACTCCTGCCTCTTATTTCTTGTACACTGAGTGACTCTGGGAAAGTTGCTTAACTTTTTCATCTGCTAAATGGGGACACTGCTGGTTAGCACCTCTCTTACAGGATCGTTGGGGAAATCAAATATGATAACGAATGGAAATGGCTTTTGCAAACCTTGAAGTGCTTCCCAGGGTGTCCCCAAAGTCTTAGTGCTATTTTAGCTCATCCCCTGCCGCAGAATGCTGCATGGGGGTCATTTGAAGTAATGGGTATAGAGGCTTTCTGTAGGGCAGTAGGGCCCTATAGAAACATGAGCTACTATTGTCCCCTTTTTTAGCAGTATTTACTATGTGGCCTGCTCAAGGTCTATCTGGAGTTCAAGGCAGAAGTCAGAAACGAGCCAGGCAGGGGAAGAACTGGCTTTCTGCTTGAGCTCAAGATTTCTTCCCAGCCTCATCTTCCACAGTTTGACTTGAGTGCTATTTAAATGAGTGTTTGTCTCTATTAGGAAAGAGTGTGTGTGGCTGTGTATGTCTGTGGGTGTGAATGTGTTTGTGACAGCCATGCAAATTAACCCTTGCCCAGGGACCCAGGGCCTGAAAGAGCTGGGTCTGTGCAAGGTTATGGGGCCGGGAGCCTGAAGCACCTTGGGCCCCTGCAGGAGCAGCAGCTTGCTTTCTCTCCAAAAAGGCCTTCATGTCCCTGCTCTTGGTCGATCCGCACACGGTTTTTAATTACAGGAGGTATTTGCATGGCATGCATATTTACCCGGACTTCCCTCCCACCAAAGGAGCCCCCACATAGTTTCACAAACACCATTAATCTACAGTTTGGGAAAATGTGGCAAGAACATTGGATTGAAACGTCCTGTGGCCTGAGTGTCTGGCTGCTCTGGAGACTGTGTGACCTTGGCCAGGGTCAGCCCCTCACTCAAGGCCTCAGTATCCTTATTTGTAAAATGAGGAATTTGGATTGGGTGACATTATTAGATTCTTTCTAGCCTAAGGCCCCTTTTCAATCCTGACATCCTACATTCTAAGGTTCTTTCCATTTCAGACATTCCCTATTCTAGGCTCCTTCCTAGCTCTGATATCCTATGTTCTAAGATCACTTCCAGTTTGAACCATCTATCAATTTATCAACATGCTGGTATCTTCTAAGTGTTATACTGTTCTCTTGTTGCCTCTTATCTGTAGGAAGTCAGAGGAAGGGCAAGAGGGTGTATCCCTAGATTATATATGTGATGTGTGTATATATATGCATGTGTGTATGTGTACATATATATGCATGTGTGTGTGCATGTATGTATGTATGCACACATACATGTGTATACATGTGTATATATATTTCTATTTGACAAATAATGTTGATGATAATGATGGCAACTCATTTTATATAAAGCACTTTTAATGAAGAGATTTGACTTGCTCTCTGAGGTTACGTCCAGCTCTCAAGAACTGGCTCTACTTTCATCCCTCCCAAGATCCCTAACTCACTCAAAGTCACAGCCTCTGACTATTGTCAAGTCACCCAACCCCTCAGTACTCTAGGTAACTCTTCAGACTGTAAGTTGGCTGCCTACCTGTACTGGGAGAGGGAGGCTCCACCTGCAGGGAGCTCCTTAAATCGCTGAAATCAGAAGTCTGGCTAAAAAGTAGTAGTAGTGGTGGTAGTAGTAGTGGTAGTAGTAGTAGTAGTAGTGGTGGTAGTAGTAGTAGTAGTAGTGGTAGTAGTAGTAGTGGTAGTAGTAGTAGTAGTAGTAGTAGTGGTAGTAGTAGTAGTGGTAGTAGTAGTAGTAGTAGTAGTAGTAGTAGT
>CM053771.1:49168875-49190611 GCA_028658325.1 Potorous gilbertii
GTAGTAGTAGTAGTAGTAGTAGTAGTGGTAGTAGTGGTAGTAGTAGTAGATGTAGTAGTAGAAGTATAAAAAGTAATTTTCCCAAAGTGCAGGTCTGACCATGTCAAACCCTCTCCCCACAATAAATTCCAGTGACTTCTTCCTTAAATTGTCTCCAGGATTAAATACAAAATATTTTGTTTGGCATTCAAAGCCCTCCCCTACCTAGCCTGGTCCTCCCTTTCCAGTCTTTTTACACCTTCCTCCCCACCATGTACTCTTCCTTTCAGTGATACCGGCCCCCTGGTGGTCCCAAGGACAAGACCCTCCATGTCTCAGCCTACTGTCCCCTCTCTGGCCATCCTCCATTCTTGGAATGCTGTCCCTCCTCTGCTCAGACTACTCACCTCCTTGACTTCCTTTCAAGTCCCAACTAAAATCTCACCTTCTACAGAAAGTCTTCCCTCCACTCCATCTTAATTCCAGTGCCTTCCCTCTTGTAATCATTTCCTATTCATCCTGCCTATAGCTTTGTATATATTTGTTCCTGTATTGTCTCTCTTGTTTGATTGTGAGCTCCTCAAGGTCAGGGTCTCTCTTCTGCTTCTTTTTGTTTTCCCAGTGCTTAGCACACTGCCGGGCACATAGTAGACATTTATCAAATGCTTATTGATTGACTGACTGATTGTATTATCTGGCTGCTGTTTCAGGGAGAACATTGTCTCAACTTTAAAGTACTGTGGAGATGTGAGTTCTTTTATGATGATGGTCAAGCCAGTCTCTGGGCCTCAGTTTGCCCATCTGTAAAATGGGGGCTATGACATCCTCCTGACTGTGAGGAAGGTGTTTCCCATATTTTCCCAAAGGCCAGATTGGCAGACACTGGTTTAAAGCTGAGTAAGAGCTAGGGGGAGGGAGGATCATTGGGAAATCTGCCTTTTGCTTTGTCTCGTCCACTCACTTGGTTCTCAGAAGCCGTGTTTTTGTGGGCTCTCTCCAGCCCTCACCCCATTCCTTGGGGCTTCTGTAACATTTCACCTTCAGGGTGATGATGGTAGTGATGATACACTAAGGAGGCCAATGTGACCGGCAGGTTGGGCTGCTGCTATTTGGACAGATGTTTTCCACATCTGGAGGCTGAGCTTTGATTCTCTCTCTGCAATTTTCCTAGAATCATAAATTTTTTTATACCTAGGAGGGACATTGAAGATCATCAGTCAGTCCCCTTTATTATGATCTCATATGGTAACAAACAGGTTATCTCCTCATGGTAAATTACCTACCATAGTGGAAAGGGCATGGGCATGCACTTTGGGTTCAAATTCTCACCCTGCTACCTAATAACTTCTGTGACTTTTAGAGAAGTCACTTCTCCTTCTGAGCCTCAGTTTCCCAATCTATTAAAAAGAGAGAATCCAGCGATCTTTAAGGTCCCTTTCAGCTCTAAATCCCATGGTCCTATCTGCCTAGTACAAATTGATTCTTCCATGTAGAATGGTCCGGAACCAATCTGCTTCAGTATTTCCATCTCATTTTTTAGCTCATTCTTTAAAAATGACTTTGGTACCATCCATACTCCAAAGCTTCCTGTTAGCACCTAATAGGCCCTGTTCTTCCTCTGCTTCATAGCACACTTTAGACAACTCGAGAATGGATTTGATAATTGAGTAATAGAATGTCAGAGCTGGAAAGGTTCCCTCAGAAAAAGGAATGTTATAGATGGGAAGGAGGACCCTTAGAACACAGAATAGCAGAGCTGGGAGGGCCCTTAGAATGCAGAATGTCAAGCTGGAGAGGGTCCTTAGAACACAGAATATCAGAGCTGAGAGGGTCCTTAGAACACAGAATGTCAGAGCTGAGTGGACCCTTAGAACACAGAATATCAGAGCTGAGAGGGCCCTTAGGACACAGAATGTCAGAAACAAAGGGAATCTTAAAATACAGAGTACCAGAGCTGGGAGGAATCTTAGAACATAGAATGTCAGAACAGGAAGGAATCTTAGAGAAGGCATGTGGAATAGTGAAAATAGCATTGAGCCTGTAGTCAGAAGACCAGGTTTGAATTCTCCCTTCATCACTATTTTCTTAGATCTAGGACACCTTGGATGAATCATTTTCTCTCTGTAAGTCTCAGTTTTCTCTTATGTAAAATGGGAATAAAAACACTCCTATCCTTCCTCATCTTTGGAATGATATGGGAAGGCCCCTTACATTTTTCAGACTAACCTATTCTAGACTAACAACTTCATTTTAAGGAGTAGGAAACTGAGACTTAGGAAAAGGGAAGTGACTTGCTCAGGTTCCCACAGTGGTAGAGTTGAAGACAAAGAACCTAAGTCATAGCATCAGAAGATTTGAAACTGAAAGGGACTTTGAGCAGCCTTCTGGAACATCATGCCATAGTAGAATAAATAGTGGATTTGGAGTCTGGTAGACTTTGGTCAGTTACTTCTTCCTCCTTACTAACATCCCAACCTCATACATCACATACCACCTATGCATGTTACACACTCAATTCTTACTGTGTGGCCCTCCCTCTCTGTACCTCAGTTTCCCCATATGTAATGTGAGGATGATAATACATATCACTGTCTCACATGAACTGTTGTGAAACACAAATGGAATAATCTACATAAAGCCCTTTTGCAGACTTTAAGAGTGTTATGGAAATGTCAGTTTTTACCATTCCCAAGATGGAAAACCTGATATCCAATGAGTTTAAAATAAGTTGTCCAAGGTCACACAGGTGTGTTTTGACTCCCTAGACCTCTTTCCCTCAGATCCTCTTGCCTTGAGGAGATGGGACACAGGAAAGCTACTGGGCAGCAAGGTGGAGGTATGTTGCCTACTACGGGGCAGCTGGAATGGGAGACATGGAGCCTGCAATGGGGCTGCTGAAGAAGGGGCTCCCAGAGCGTCTTTGTTCTGGCTCCTCACTCAGTTACGTTCCCTGAGTGTAGAGCTATGGTCTGTCCAGGGCGAATCCATGTGTCAGGCAAACAACAGGGAGATTTTTCCTTAGCGGGGAGATTTGCCTAGCCTGACCTGAGTGCCTGTCTGGGAGCCAGACTGCTCATGTTAAAGAAACATGAACCGATATTTCCTCCTTGCTCCCTAAAAGGAATCTCTATCTGATTAGCAACATTCTCAAGACCTCGAAGTGGTAATTGGCCTTTTATCTCAGGGAGAACAATCCTCCATCCAGCATCCATTGCCAGGAGGGGGGAAGTGGCTGGATTCCCACATCTTGTCTCCCTGGCAACCCCCCTGATAAGTCCTGTTCCCTTCTCTCCTGCTCGTGTGCGTAATGGAGGGAGAAGGAGGTTCTGTTCCCCTTGTGCCTCTCTGGACCAGAGTCCTTCTCTGGGCTGACCCGTGCATTCCGTGGTGTGTTCCTGTATGTTTGTGTCTTCTTTGTGTGTGATGTGCAGCACATCCCCTAGAGTAGCTTCTGTGTTCTATTCTGTGTTTGTGTTCATAATGTATAGGGTGTATGTGTGAACTGAATGTGACTGGTGTATGCATTCACATGTAAATGAGTGTGGATTGAGATGGCTGAATGTATGAGGTGAGATTTGGGTATGTAACATGTATAGGTGGTATGTGATATGTGGGTATGGGATGTAATCTTGTGGATGGTACATAATTCATGAGTAGGCAGTACTAATATGTTTATGGATGGTATGTGGACATGAATAGTATGTGATATGTGTAGTCCATATGGATGTTACATGATGCCTCTGTATATGTTACATGATGTAAATGAGTGGCATAAAACGTGAAGATATATCATTTGCATGCATGGACCACATTCATGTGATTAGTATGTTCAGTAATGTGTGTGGAGGATCCATAATGACACTATAACAGTCATGGCAGATACCTAGCATTGATGTAGTACTTTAAGGTTTACAATATACTCTACAATCATTTGTTTATTTTGATCTTCACAGCAACCCTAGGAATTGTCCTGAGAGTATCACTCTCCCCATTGTACAGATGGGGAAAATGAGGCAGACAGAGATTAAGAGATTTATTCCAGGTCACACAGATAGTAAGTCTCTGAGGCTAGATTTGAACTCAGGTCTTTCTGGTTCACTCTACTACAGCACTACTTGGCTGCTTAAATGATGTATATATGGTGTTCATGGAGGGGAGATACACACACACACATGTGTGTGTGTATTGTTTGTATATATGGGATGTGTGTGATGCATGTGTCTGTTATATGATACATAGTTCACACATGTGCTGTAGAGACAGTATGGAATATGTATATAGTACATATATTTATGTGGTATGTGTGGCATTATGTTTCTGGCCCATTTGTATGCAGTATGTATATGTAGATGGTACATGATTTAGGCATGCATGAGTGTATGTGAGGTAGAATGATGTGGGTGTATGGTGGGGGGAGAGATATTTGTGTTCCCAGGGAGACAAGATGGAACTAAAGGGATCATGGATCTTTTTTTTCTTTCTGATTAGCAAATTCCTTTGGATCTTGTTTCTGTTTCATGGATGAGAAACAATATTCTCAAATTTGCAAAGGCCATGGTTTGAAGTGAGAAGCCAAGGAGGGCTTTGTAGTCATTGGCTCATCTTCCACTCATCCTACCCATTTTTCCACTGACTTGGAAGGGTAGAGGTAATGACTGCACGAATTACATGGGCTCTGCCCCTTCCCCATTCTCTTCGGAAAGGTACCTCTGGTGTTAGAGGCAGCATGTTAGGCTCAGAGACCTGGATAAAGATTATAACACTTTTCTCTTTCCAATTAATGATCTCAAATCTACCACATCCTGAAGCTTGAAAATTTGCTTGTAATGAGGAGTTAATATCATGTGTTACAAGATCCATGTTTAGAGCATAGAATGTTGGAGATGGGAAGACCTTAGAACACAGGGTGTCAGAACTGGGAAGGCCTTTAGAATACACAATATCAAGACTGGGAGGGAACTTAAAACCAAGAATATTAGATCTAGAAGGGGCCTTAGAACCCAGAATGTCACAGCTGGGAACCTAATGTTAGACATATGAAGGATTTTACATTATATTGTGCTAGCATTGTAAGGGCTCAAGGGATCCTATAGCCTTGAATGTGAAATGGTAGAACTGGGACCAGCCTTAGAGACCAACAAGTAGAACCTGCTTATTTTACAAGTCAGGAAACTAAGGCTTAAAGAGACAATTTTTCCAAGGACACAGGGAAGCTTGGCATTTGTGCTCATTCTAAGAAGCTTGAATCAGCTTTTTGATGGAGTAAATGGTCTCTCTCTCCTAGGATTCCCATGGCTAAGAAGAACATTACCTTGTTTTACTAATTGTTTTCTTGTGAGTTGTGTCCCCAGCCAGACTCTGGAGCATCTTTATTGCAAGGACCAGGTCTGATTCCTCCCTGTTTCCCACTGGGACTTAAACTCAGTAAATGTCTGTTGAGTCACAACCCATGTTGATGTTTCATTTTCCCTGTACCAGCCCCATGGGACAAGGAGTTCAGGGAGTATTGCCTCTACTTTACAAATGACAGAACTGAGGCTGAGAGAGTCACATCGCTATAAAGTGTCTGAAATCAGATTAGACCTAACTTTCTTCACTCCAAGTTCAGTGAATAGATACATGACTTGGCTGCCCATCCTAGGGAAGGATGTGGTGGCTTTCATAAAATTTAGAGTTGGAAGAGATTAGAATTGATATAAGTCCAATCCCTCTCTTATGGATGGAGAAACTGAGGCTCAGAGGGGAAAGGAAAGACCCTCAGGATTAGAGAATTAGTGGGGGTGTCAGAGAGACCCCAGCCCCTTACCTGCCCCCACAGGTAAGATACTTGGCTGGATCCCCGAGATGTCTGGGAAAGACAATGTGAACTCAGCCAGCCCTGGGGGATCTGGGGAAAAGGAGGGGAGCTGAAGCCTTCTCATCCTCTCTGAGTTCTTCCTCTCTCCCCCTCCAGATGGGCAGCCCCCTTTTTTTCCTTCTGTCTTTGTTGCTAGGTGAAGAATGCCTCTCTTTCTCTCCCCCTCTTCTCCCTCCCTCCTCTTTTCTCTTTGATTCTCCTTCCTCCTGTGTTTCTGCTGACCTCTGCGTGTTGTGAATCCAATTAGAGCCCGGGAGAGGAGAGGGTGGTGGCTGCACTGAATCCTGCCTTAACTACACTGAGCACGCTCCACGCCCCGGCGAGCTGCAGGGGACTGGCAGCCGGTCCTGTTTGTAATTCCGGGCTGGCTCTGGGCTTTGTGGAGATTAGCTGTTTGGAGGAGGAGAGGGAGGAGGAGAGGAAGAAATGGACAGGAGATGGGGTGGGGGTCCTGGGGGGAGATTGAGGAGGGTGCCCAACAGATGGGGCCATCCCTGTCAGATCCTGGAAGAAAGACTAAAGAAGGGGACCAGGTGATTGCCTGATGTCTGCCCAAGAAGGTTTCTGAGACTCCCCCATACCATGAGGTTCCTAAATTAGCATCTCAGGACCAGAGCACAGCATCAGAAAGGGAAGGAAGAGACCTCAGAACAGAGAATGTCAGAACTGGGAGGGTCCTTAGAACACAAGATGTCAGAGCTGGGAGGAACCATAGAACACAGGATGTCGGAGCTGGGAGGGGCCTTAGAACATAGAAGGTCAGAACTGGGAGGAACCTTAGAACACAGGATGTCAGAGCTGGGAGGGGCCTTAGAACATAGGTCAGAACTGGGAGGGTCCTTAGAACACAGGATGTCAGAGCTGGGAGGGCCCTTAGAACGTAGAAGGTCAGAACTGGGAGGACCTTTAGAACACAGGGTGTCAGGGCTGGGAGGGCCTGAGAACATGCAATTTGAGTTCTTTGAGACTGCTCCAACTTCCTTCACTTTATAAATGGGAAGACTAAGACTCAGAACATACCTTCCTGGAGGAACTGACCAGAATTCCTAGAAATTGCTTGGGAGAAGATTCTTTTTTTTCTTGGAAAGAAAGGCATAATCAATCTCTTATTCCTCTCTCCTTCCCTCCCCCTCTCCCTTTCTTCCTTCTTCCCTCCCTCCCTCCCTTCTTTTCCTCTTTCCCTCCCTTTCTTTTTTTCATTACATGTTAATCAGCAGGTATTATTAAGCTCCTGTTATTTGCATTCTGGTAGACAGTGGAGATACAAAGTTACAAGCATATCTGGGAGTTAGAAAACTGAGAGCCCTTCACAGTCTAAGTATCATTGGAAGGGGAGAAGTGAGTGAGACAGGGAAGGCTTCCTGGACGAGGTGACGTCTGAGTTGAGTTTTAACAGATGAGCAGAAAAGATGGCATTCCAGGCAGAGGGCACAGCATGAGAAAAGGCATGGAGAGTGGCAAGTGCTCTGGAGACTGAGTCCTTTTGTGGGGGAAAGGCAGGGGTTCTCTAGCTGCTGGCCTGACCTTGTGGAACAGGAGTTGACGGGGACCTTGTTCATGTTTATATTCACCAACAGAACCTTGGTTCCTCATGCGAAAGGAGACTTAGGGAACAAAAGATCAAGGTACAAAACAAGACTCCCTTGCTTATTGATAAGAGGACAAGAAGGAGACTTCAGGAACCCCATCAGTTTCCCATTTGTGAGGTTATTTTTCCATTTAAGGTTAAATTGGGAATAGCTGTAAAATGATGTGATGCAGTAGAGAGAGCCTAGGACTCAAGCAGGGTGGGTTCAAGTCCTGACAGTCACTAACATGCTATTTTACCTTAGTTAAATCCCTTCTTCTTTATTGGCCTCTACTTCTTAGTCTGATAAGATGGCAGAAAACACTTGCCAACTTAGCCCTTTCGGGTGGGATGAGAAGCAAATAAGGAGCAGGTGGAGAGACAACACAGGATGTCAGTGGTCAGATATAGCCATGGACTTGAAGGGCGAAGAGTGCTCCTTCGAAGCCCCACAGCTCTGGGGAAGGCAGGTCTTCAGGGGTACGGAAAGGTGGGAAGAAAGTACCAGGAGTGCAGTATGCTGGAAGGTGCTGTGTGCGGACTAGAGACCTCACACACCTGGAAATCCAACCTCTGTGTTCTGAGGGCCCTTCCACTTCTGATATTCTGTGTTCTAAGGGTCTTCTGACCTCAAACATTCTATATTGTAAGGGTCCTCCCACATTTTTTTGTTTTTTCTAAATTAATTTATTTGTTTTCAGTTTTCTACAATCACTTCCATAAGTTTTAGATTGTCTCCATCTCCCTTCCCTTGCCCTCCCCAAGATAGCATGCAATTTTATATGGGTTCTACACATACATTCTTTTTATACGCATTTTCATATTATTCATGTTGCATAGAAGAATTAAAATGAATGGGAAAAACCATGAGAAAAACCCAAACAAAACAAAATATAACACAAAAGAAAATATTCTGCTTCATTCTGTGTTCAGTTCCATATTCTTTCTGTGGATGTGGATTGCATTTTACCTCAGGATTCCTTTGGGAATGTTTTAGGTCCTTGCATTGCTATGATGGGCTAAGTCTACCAGAAAAATTTCTGGTTCTGCTCATTTCACTCAGAATCAGTTCATATAAGTCCTTCCAGGACTTTCTGAAGTCTTCCTGTTCATTATTCCCTGTAGCACAATAGTATTCCGTTACATTCATATACCACAACTTGTTCAGCTATTCCCCAGTTGATGGGCATTCCCTTGATTTCTAGTTCTTGGTCACCACAAAAAGAGCTGCCAAAAATATTTTTGTACATGTGGGACCTTTTCCCATTTTTATGATCTTTTTTTGGGATACAACTCTAGAAGCGGTGTTGCTGGGTCAACGGGTATGCACATTTTTATAGCCCTTTGGGCATAGTTCCAAATTGCTCTCCAGAATGGCTGGATGAGCTCACAGCTCCACCAACAATGCATTAGTGTTCCAACTGTCCCATATTTTCTCCAACATTTATCATCTTCCTGTTTTGTCATGTTAGCCAATCGGATAGGTGTGATGTGGTACCTCAGAGTTGTATCTCTCTAATCAATAGTGATTCAGAGCATTTTTTCAAATGACTATAGATAGCTTTAATTTCTTCCTTTCCCTGTTCATATCCTTTGACCATTTATCAGCTGGGGAATGACTTGTATTCTTCTACATTTGACTCGGCCTCCCACTTGATATTCTGTGCTCTAAGGTCCCTCATATCTCTTGATGTTCTAAGGGTCTTCCCACCTCAAACATTCTATATTCTAAGGGCCCTCTCAGCTCTAACATACTACATCCTAATACCCTTTCTTTCTCTGACAACTTTTGTTCTAGGCCCCCTTCCAGCTTTGATGTTCTAGGTTCTAATGTCTTTCCCATTTCTAAAACACCATGTTCCAAGAATCCTTTCCAGTTCTGACATCCCAGGATTGTCTGATTCTAATAGGGAATTTTCTCTTCTCTGCCTTTCCATCTCCAGGGAGCTGGATCTCAGCAGTTGCCTATGATGGCTGTAGGGTGATCTGTAAGGGCATTGGGCACAGAGAAAGAAGGTGGTTCCACTTTCAGATCTTCTTATCACCCAGGCAGGTAACCACAAGGGGCTTGCAGACAAGATAGGATGCTGGTAAGGGTTTGGCTCGAGCTCTTTCTTTTTCTCCTTCTTGCTTATAGCACCCTTCTTGGTTTCATTAAAAAAAAAAAGTTTAAAAAAGAAAAAAAGAAAAGCTCTGATTGCTCCTTTATCTCAACATGTTGCTGCCTCTCCCACTGTCATCCTGCAGGGCTCTTATCCCTTTTCCTGGCTATGGCTGCCTCACATCTCTACAGGCCAAGGCCTTGTCTTGGCATCACTTGAAGATTCTGGTCTGGATGCTAAAATACTTCACATGATAAAACGGCGGTTGTTCAAAGAATCAAGAAAAATCTTAGAACATGGCATGTGAGAGCTGGAAAGCAATGCAGAACATTGCTGAGAGCTGAGAGGAACCTTAGAGCAGAATTTTAGAGCAGGAAGACATCTCGGAACATAGAGTGTCAGAGTGGGAAAGGGTCTTAGAACATATAATGTTAGAACTAGAAGAAAGAAAGAATGTTCTAGAAGGAATCAAAATGTTTGCATGTTTTATATCTGAACTGGCAGGGTCATTGGACTCTTGAACACAAGGACATTGAACATTAAAATAGAATTCTAGAGCTAGAAGGATTCCCAGAGACCTTCTAGACTCAAACCCTCATTTCGTAGAGAGAAGGCTTTTAAGTCCTAGGGAAGGAACTTCTCTGGTGCTTTGCAGCTGTTTCCTCACCATTTATTACCATTTTACAGATGACAAAGTCTGCAAGTTTCTGCCCAGAGGACAGAAGAGGTTTGCTCCAGGCCACACAGCTACTAAATAGTCAAGCTAGGACTGGAACCCAAGTGTCTTGACCCTATTTCGAGCCCTTTCTCCACTGTAACAGGTTTATGAGTTCTTTTCCATTTTTCATAAAACAATTGGGGCCATTTACAAGAAAATGATTCAGTTTGAGGATTTGCCAACCTCTGCCTGCCCCCTCTCCAGTCTCCCAATAATGTGCAATATGAGGACAACCTTTGGGCTAAATAATACCCTCTGGGCTCTCTTTTTAAATATAGGTAGCACTGAGAATGTACTAACATGTTAGTGTGAATTGGTCTGTTAAGACAGCTCTCCATGAGGGAGACACAGCACAAAACTTCCTGCTTGAGGTAGGCAGGGAGCCAAGACATCGATGCCTCTCCTGACCACTTGTGCTAAGAAAGGGTCTTTTCCCCCTCCTTCCCTCCTGAGCCCTCTACTGCAGTACCTATCAAGGCAGTGGTGCTGCAGCCCTGCCTCTGATGGAGGCACCAACTTTCTGCAGCCTCAGACACAAGATCACTTTTCTCTAGGCAGGCAAGAAAGAAAAGGTTGGCCCTCAGACTGTAAATCCTAGCCTCTCTCTGCTTTTCTCTTCCTCAGTCTCCCCAAGGGAGATTTTCTCTCCAGGTACACAGACTAATACTCATCAGTGCTCAGTCTCCTTCCCTTAAATATATTCTTTCTCTTCCTCCTCTCTCTTTCTCTCCCTCTCCCCCTCTCTCCCCCTTCTTCTCTTCTCCCTACCCTCTTCTCTGTCCCTTCCTCCCTCTTTCTTTCCCTCTCTGTCCCTCCCTCTCTTCCTCCTCTTTCCTTCTCTGTCTCCCTCTCTACCTCTCACTCTGTTTTTATCCCTCTCCTCACTCCTTTTCTCTCTCTCACCTTGTTTTTTTCTCTCCCTCCCTTCCCCCTCTTTCCTTTCTCCATGTCTCCTCTTGTCTCTCTCCTTCCCTTCCTTCATCCTGTAATTCTTTCCCCTCCAGCTCTCCCTCCCCCTCCTTTATCTTCCCTCATTTTCCCTTTCTCTTTTCATTATGACTTTCAACCCCTCCCCCAATTTTAACCCTTTTCTCTTCTCCCATCCTCTCTTTCCATTTCTTCCTGCATCACTTTCATTGGTCAGAACCCCTTGTTACCCAGCCATAAATGGAATCTTTCTCTGCTGTTTGGAAGGAAAGACATTCAGTTGCTAATCTTCAAAGTTGAAAGGAAGTTTTTTCTCCTCAATTTTTGGTAGAGTGTAAGGTCCTTGGGGTCAGGGGCTATTTTTTTCTTTTTTGGTTCTTCACATGGAAGATGCTTAATAAATGCTAGCTATTTTTATGAATAACTAGTTATCAGATTGTTGACTGAATCTAAGACTTCTATTGCATTGCCAAAAGATGGAGAATTTGAAGTCTTTACCTAAGCCTCTCACTTTGCTTTTAACGCATGAAGTCAGTTTTCCTGTTCTGAGCCTGTTTTTCATCCTGAGATATGCCTGCATCTGACTAGCCTCTCTGACAGTACTCGCTTAAGAAAATTTATCAGAGTCATTTCTGAAAGAGCCCTGGACCCAAAGTCCAGGATATCTGGGTCTGGGTCCTATATCAACCAAAGAACTTTGTAGGTAGGAGCTATTATTATTGGGCATTTTAAAATGAGCTGTAATGACCATGGAGGTTATCACATTCCCATAAAGCTTTATTCACATAACATAACCCGGTGAAGTAGTTCTAATATACTTACTCCATTTTATAGATGAGAAAACTATGACTGAAAGGTAAAAGAATTATTGTCAATGTCAGAATTTGAACCCAGGTCTTATTTCACATTCAGGACCCTTTCCAATATATCTATTTTTTTCTGGTCTTTTTCCTTCCATGCACTCTGTGGTCCAACTACAAAAGGCTTCTTGCCTTCCATCATCTTTCTCCACTCCATTGCACTGTCTGTGACCATGCCTGTAGTGCCACTCCATCATCTCTGCCTTTTAACAGTCTGCCTTCCTTCAGTATTTAGTTCAAATGACATAGGAAAGCTTTCACAGGTCCTCCAGCTCCTAGAGCCTTCCCCTCTAAGATGAAGCTCTTTTTTCCTTTTCTCCCTCCTGTTTATAACTCCCTTCCTGCCTTCCCTCAAAATAAAAAAAATTAAAGATTTCTATCTACTCTGTATATATCTTGTATGTACCTAGTTATTTTCATGTTCTTTTCCCTATTGAATCTTGAGGCCAAATCTGTTTTTTGCTTTTTCTTCACATCCTCAGTGCTTAACATGCTGTCTAACACATAGTAGGTGCTTCATAAAAACTTACTTGTCAATTAACCCCCAACATTATTAATAATAATTGACTCTTCTGTTGTACTTTGAAGTTTAAAATGTATTTGTAGATTACCTCGTTTGATCCTCATAACAACCCCCACAAAGATGGCAGTGCTAATATTTATGTCCATTTTACAGATGGAGAAACTGGGACACAGAGAAATAAAATGACTGGCCGTGGTGGCTAATGCAGGATTTGAACCCAGTTCCACTGCCTTCTCCTAGTCTAGTGCTCTTTCCTCTGAGATGGAAAGATTGGTTGGATCTGAAGGTTGATGATGGGTAGACTGATTGACCTGTCTTGCTCTGTGGTTCCCCTTAAGCTTGACCTGTTCTCAAGAGCCCTGGTGAAGACCTGAGGAGGTGTTCCTCAAAGCCCTACCTTTGAACGTTCCAGAACAGGTAGAAAAGGAAGAAGGCTTTGCTATGCTCTTCCAGTGGAGCTCCAGGGTATAAGAGGAGATCATTTCCTCTTGTTAAATTCTTCCCTCCCTTGCCCATAGCACTTTACAGCTCATAAAATGTGACATCTTTCCTTATTGTGTTCATCCTTCATTTTGGAAGAGGACCATGACATCAGAGAAATGATGACATGACTTGCACTTGACTTTGTTTTGAGTGAGGGAGGGTTGTGCAAGGTCACCAACCTCACTCTTTCCTCTTGAGTCATCTGGAAGCAGTGACCAGATATTCATCAGGGTGACCGGAAATTACCCAGGATGCAATGGGAGACCTTGGCCTTTTAGGCTAAGGCCTTTTCAGGTACTCACTTAAAGTGCGGTAATGCCCATGCTGTGAATTGGCATCTTTAAGAAGTAGTCAAGAGATGGCCCCTTTAAATAGAAAAGATTAAATAAATAAATCAAGCTGGGAGGGGCTTCAGGACCCTCGGGGTTGTTGTTTCAAAGAGAAATAGTTGGTATTACATTCCCTGTAAGCCAGGAGGGTCCAAAAAACAGCCCTTGAGTGGAGCTTGGGCAGGGACCCATTGTTGTTCAATCTATGGACTTCAGAGTGCCCTGGGTATAAGGTTTTAGGAAAGACAAGAAAGAGAGAAAGAAAGGAAGGAAGGGAGGGAGGAAGGAAGAGAAGGAAGGGAAAGGAGACAGTGAACCTTCTCAATGTTTTGACAGAAGCAGAACAAGCACTGTTAATTGCATTTTGAACACACAACTGGGACCCAAATCAGGTGTCCTGGCTGTACAACCCTTCGACACAGCTATGCTTTTCTGGACCTTTACCCAAAAGAAATTAAAGAAAGAGGAAAAGGTCCTCTATATACAAAAATGTTCATAGCAGCCCTTTTTTTGTGGTGGCGAAAAAATGGAAACTAAGGGAACGCTTATCCCTCAGGGAATGGTGGAACATGTTCTGGTCTGTGAAGGTGATGGAATACTATTGTGCTGTAAGAAATGAGGAAATGGATGATTTTCAAGAGACATGGAAAGACATCTATGGACTGATGCAGAATGAAGTGAACAGAAGAATAATTTATACTGTAACATCAATATTATTTTCTAAAATGAACAATATGGAGGACTTTTATAAACCAATATAAACCACTCAATATAAAGAGTGAAATGAGCAGAACAAGGAGCTAAAGTGACAAGACTATAGAAACAAACACATTTGAAAGCCATGAGAACTCCGATCAATTCAGTGACCATCCATGACTCCCCAGGATAGATGATGAAATCTACTATCCATTATAGAGAGATGATAGATTTAGAGCACAGAATGAGACACATATTTCTTGTATACAGCCACTGAGGGCATTTGATTTGCTTGAGTATGCCTATTTGTTACAAAAAAATTTTGTTTTTTTCCCCTAGTAGGGTGGAAGACAAAATAGATTCTTGTTAATTTTTTTTAAATCAAGAGAGGAGGAGGGAAAGTTGCTACAGATGTAAAAAATTACATACCCTTTGAGATGAGTTTTATTTTTAACGGTTTTACTTTGTTATAGGAGATCTCTCCTGTGGTGGCAGTCATCTGTAAATGCTTTTAATATGAAAAATACATCAATAACTTTACATAAAAAAATCTGATAATATATTCAGTCTTCCACACCTGTGCCCCATCCCCTGCCCTGCAAAGGAGTGAGGCAGGGGAGGGTATGTTCTCATTTGTTTCTTTCTGGACCATGATTGTTCTTCATAATTTTGCAACATTCCTTTTTTATTATTATTTTTTTATGGTGGTCCTTTCCATCTTCATTATGGTAGTCATTGTCATTTTGTTTTCTTGGCTCTACTTTCTTTCCTTTGCATCAGTTCATGTTAGTTGTCTCATACTTCTCTATAGTCATTATCTTTGTCATATAGCAGAGGGGGCTGAAAAGAGAAAAAACTAGAGTCTAGTGTAGTCACATAGCTGATGTAATACAGCTTGGCAGGTGGGATTGGTAATCCAGATGCATGGGAGTGGGACTTGAAACTAAGAAGTCATCCTTTTACTGGATGAGCATGCTGTGTTTATGTCCTTGTGGTGCTATAGAAAGTAAACTGAGAATGGGGAGCATTGCCTTCATTTTGCAGTTGAACAGAGTTGAATTATAAAATGTGATAGCTAGGAAGGCCCTTAGAACACAGGATGTCAGAACTGGGAGGGCTCTTAGAACACAGAATGCCAGAGCCGGGAGGGCCCTTAGAACATAGAATGTCAGAGCCAGGAGGGCCTTAGAACACAGAATGTCAGAGCCAGGAGGGACTTAGAACACAGAAAGTCAGAGCTGGGAGGGACTTAGAACACAGAATGTCAGAGCCGGGAGGGACTTACAACACAGAATGTCAGAGCCAGGAGGGACTTAGAACACAGAATGTCAGAGCCGGGAGGGCCTTAGAACACAGAATGTCAGAGCTGGGAGGGCCTTAGAACACAGAATGTCAGAGCCAGGAGGGACTTAGAACACAGAAAGTCAGAGCCAGGAGGGACTTAGAACACAGAATGTCAGAGCCAGGAGGGACTTAGAACACTGAATGTCAGAGCCGGGAGGGCTTTAGAACACAGAATGTCAGAGCTGGGAGGGACTTAGAACACAGAATGTCAAAGCCAGAAGGAATTTTAAAACATAGACTAATAGAAACGAAGGGCATCTCAGAAAGTTGAATTCCAGATCTGCTCTGAAGTAATAAGGATGTCATAGTTGCAAGGCGCTTTACACTCTCTTTTGTTCCTCCACAATAATCCTGTAACATTGATATTGTTGTTTTCCCCACTTTGCAGATGAGAAAACTGAGGGTCAGAGAGGAAAAGTGACCTGGTCACACATCTAGGAAGTATCTGAGGCCAGATTTGAACACGCTTGGCTCCAGGACTCCCGGCTGTACCTCTCTCTGCTGTGACCTTATTACAGCACATGTCAGAGCTGGACAAAGACTAGCAGTTACTTAATCTGACTCTGAGTCTGGTCTCTAGTTCTTTCTCCTGTGCCACCCTTCCTCACTGCTGAGACCCAGTCTCCTACTTAAGTCCCTGCACTTTCATTCTTATCTACTTCATCTTCTCCTCCCCCTTTTCCCTATCATTTCCTTCATCTTCCTTATCCTCATCCTGATAGGATCCCTCTCTGCCCCAGGAAACTCGAGGGTGTGTAAACAGGTGTGCTGCTGCCCTATTTGAGAGAAGAGGAGCCATCCATCTTCACCCATTTACAAGCAAGGTGAAATTACAGACATCCTACATTCTGAAGAGAAACCTCCCTCCGGAAAGAAAAAGAAAGGCCAGGGGCGGGGGAGAAGGAAGGGAAGGAGGGTGGGATGTCAGAAGCCCTGCTGCAAGACTCTGAGGATTGCCAAGGAAACTGAGCCTGATCCCTGACCCCATGTTAGGCCACAGATGGGGGCTTCCTTCTGGGCCCTGCCCAGGGGTCCCTGGAGAAGCCTGTGCTCCCTTCTCAGGCAGGTGCTTGCCTCCACCCCTGCTTTCACAGGGCAAGGATAAAGACAGGGAGTGTTGACTGCAGCAACCGCAGCCGCGGAGGCTGATGCTGCTAACAGGCTGGAAATATCTTTTGTCAAAGCTTTGAGATGCCTCCAACCTCCTTTAATTAAAGACAATTACTGCTTTCAGCCCCTCTTCACAGCTCAGCTCCGTTGTTTGCAAACACACAGCTGCGGGAGTCTTTGTGCCCCCTCCCTCCCAGAGTCCCATTTCCCCAGAGACACACAGAGGTTTCTTTATTATTGGCGTGGTTGCTGCAACGCCCGCACCAGGAGAAGCCACAAGCCGCAGCAATGAAGGATGGGAACCTGCCCTCTCCGTGAAGGGGAGATAGCAGCCCCTCTGTTGCTGAAAGAGAAGAGGAAGGTCCCTCTCACCCCCAGGGTCCCACAGCTCAGAGAATAGCTCTCAGCATGAGGCCTGTTTGGCTAATTTGCCCATTGAGTGTGGGACATTCCAGTCCATCCTCCAGGGGCCTGGCTGACCAGCACCCCCTTTTATCCAAGTCCTACCCCTGCAGGCCCACTCTGTGGAGGTCCCTGGACCAGACTGGGGCCTCACAGGCTCTCCACTCAACTTCCACCTAGAAGGATGGAGCAGTCCCCACCAGGAGGCACTTCTGGGAGGTCTGCCATTCATCAGGGTCATGGCTTCCCTGTCCTCCATCTAGGAGGAAGGGTGGCATGATTGCTGAGTCACCCAAAGTGGGACCTTCTCAGCCCCTATGTCTTCCTCATCATCTGTATTACAGTCCTCTTTGCCATCCCCATCAGAGATCCTCTGGGGTCCAAGAACCCAGATTCAAATACTACTTCTGTTGCTTCCTGTCTATGTGACTATGGGTTATTCCCTTTACCTCTATGGATCTATGGAATAGGACTAAAAAATCTCTAAGGTCCCTTTCAGTTCCAGCTTCATAACTGGCTGTGATCTGCATTTTCTTCATCCTCATCTCCCCATCACCATCATCATTTCCCCCAGTGCTTAGCGTAGCACTCTGCACTGTGAATTTCCCGAATGAGCAAGGGATCATTTCATCATCATTCTCATCCCTGTCCTCTTCATCTCCTCTATCTTCCGCAGCAGTTGTGTGATGTAATAGGTAGAGCATCTGGATGGCAGGTGGCAGAATTGTGGCTCGGATCCTGTCTCTTCTACTTCACCAACTTTGTGGTGAAGGGCGGTCTCTCTGAGTTATTTCCTTATCTGTAAAATGGGAGCAGGAATACTTTTAGAACCTGCCTCTTAGAGTTATTATGAGGATCAAATGAGAGAATGTAGGTATTTTGGGATCATTCATTTCAATCATGTCTTCATGACCTCATTTGGGGTTTTCTTGGCAAATATCCTGGAGTGGTTTGCCATCTCCTTCTCCAGCTCATTTTACAGATGGAGAAACTGAAGCAAACTGGGTTAGTGACTTGCCCAGGGTCACACAGCTAGGAAATATCTGAGACCAGATTTGAACTCGGTCTTCTTGACTCTAGATCTGGCACTCTATCCTCTGTGCCACCTGGCTGCTTATTATATCTCCAAGACTTTTCCAGCAATGAAGCCTACAATCTTACAGTTATAAGACTGCTAAATCTGATCATTTGTTCTTTAAACTGTTTTGTCATTCAAAGCCTTCCATACTCAGGCTGTACCCTACTTTTCCAAAAGGAAACAAAGTCAAGCTAATCTCCCTATTCCCACCTCTCTTTCCTTGCTCACGCTGTGCCTGATGCCTGGGTTGTCCTCCCTGCCTCCTTCTCTCTCCCTTTCTAAGCTCTCCCCATCCTCCAGAAGCCCTGTCTGCTGACTCCAACCCACATCAGTAGCCCCCCTTTCAAACTTCCTGTGCATTTACTATTTGGAGCACCCACTGTAGACCTCATCATGCACTGTGCTGTTCCATAATTCCCCAGCCAATTTAGCATTTCATTCTATCAGGTCATAAGACTGATATGTACAATAATGTCAGGAGCAGTAATTGGTTCATATGTATACATCTTGTTTCCCCAACTAGATCATAAATTCTTTGTGGGTAAAAGGATGATGCTTCACTTTAACAGAGAAGGATGGTCTGGATTCCTGATCTAGGCACTGTTACTTACCTGTTGTGTGCTCAGTGGCTTCATCTTAGTCATTTTACTCCTTGAAGCTTCCATTTCCTCACCTGCAAAAGAAGGGGGAAGATGAGGTTTCCCCACTTCCATCTCAGCAGCATCTGGTGAAAAGAACAATGGGTCAGAAGACAGGAGTTACAATCCCATTACCTGTACCACTAACTAGCTCCATAGTCATTTGGGCGAGTTACAAGGCCTCAGCACATGTCTCAGTTTCCTTATCTGTAAAATGAAAGGGCTGCATTAGATGTTCCCTTCTAACACTAAGATAATGTATATAAAACCAGCATGTGTGTGTGTGTGTGTGTGTGTGTGTGTGTGTGTGTGTGTGTTATGTACCAATCTCTGTTTTCCACATTGGTCTCAGGCAGCTGGAGTACCCAAGTTCCCAAGTTTAGTAATTTCTGTGGGAATCGGGGAGGAGGCACACCCTATCATCACGGAATCACAGGACTTGGTACCGAAAAGGGACAGTGGAGAGACCATTAGATCTAAAGGCAGAGAGAACTAGGTTCAAAGCCTGACTTTGCCACTCACCACTTGTGTGAACTTTGACAAGTCACTGCATTCATTCATTCATTCATTCATCCGTCAATTCATTCATTCATTAGTCATTCATCTATCCATCCACCCATTCATTTATTCATTAGTCATTATTTGTCCATCCATTCATTTATTCATCCATTCATCCATTTCTTCATTCAATCCCCCATCCATCCATTTAATAAGCATTTGTTAAGAGCCTATTATGTACCAAACACTGATTTAGGCACTAGAAATACGAAGAAGAAGATTAAAAAAAAAAGCAATTACAAATGAGTATACCTTCAACCATGTGCTTCTGTGATCAGTTTTAGAGATTAGTATTAGAGATTCTTCTCCTTTTTTTTTATAGTCTAGACCTTTGATTTCATCAGTGTGGGGAATCTCAGTGTGGAGACTCCACTTACCAATGCAGATATTATCAACCCACCTGTAATTTACAGTTTTAAGGGTTGACCAGAACATCGACTGCTTAAGGGTCATCTACCCAGTGACAACCCAGGTCTTCCTGACACCAGTGTTAACCCTTTATCCACTGTCACATTGCCTTTCAACTTTTGTTGTTTACCATTGGTTGAAGAGGTGGGCTATATGACAATTTAACTTTAACAAGGTGTTACCAATGTCACCGATTGTATTTGCATATTTATTGATACAATTTATTTTGATACAACAACTGCTGCCCAACAAACTCCCAAATAACTAATTGGCCTATAATTCTGCCTACTGGCATTTATTAAATATCTATTCTGTGTTGGGTGCTGGGCATACAAAGACAGAAATGAAATGAAATACAATTTTAAGAAGTAAATCCCAACAAAACCGTTGTTGAGTTGTTGACAGAAAGAAAGGTTAACAAATTGCACTTTGGCCATACCATGATCCTCAAGTTCATATCATCCATCTGTCCATGGTACCATCATCCTCAAATTCACTATTGTGTTTGATCACAGTTTTATTTCTTCCTCATTTTGCCTTCATCTGAGCTATTGTGGTCATTGTGTACATTGTCCTATAGACCCACCTTTCCTTAATTTGCATCACTTCATCCATCTTCCTAGGCTTCCCCCAATTCTTCATATTCATCATATAGCCTAGCAATATTCCATGACTTTCCAGACACTAATATGTAGTTGACTAATATCTCTTACCCACTAAATACAATGACCTTTTCTCAGACTCCATCTTCTCTCAGTGATCTCATCTGCTTCAATGGGTTTAGTTATGCAGATGATTACCACATCTATTCCTCAATCCCTTGTCTCTGTCCTTGAGCTCCACACACACATTGCCACTTGTCTATTGGACCTAGATGACCCATCAGCTTCTCCATCTCTGCATGTTGAAAGTGAAACCCATTATTCTACCACCTTCCCCAGGAGCTACTCATCTTCTGGACCTGGCCAATTTTAATTTTTTATAATACCGCCATCATTCCAGTCATTGAGGCCCCCATGGCCTCTACTAGTCTAGAAAATGAGTTTTTCCTGGACCTAGCCTTTCTTATAATAGGTTGCTGGCTCCACATAGGATGCCTCTACTCCATATCTGGAATCTTCCTTGCTGGAAACATTCACCCTCCCTAGAGGCTCCTAGCCTGTGACATCAGGGTAGAAAGCCAAAAGGAAGAACCCCCTCCAGACCACCAGTGTTCCCATGGGAGGGCAGGGAGTGACTTAGTTTGGAAGGTGTTAGCTGCTGTAGGAGCTGAGAAGTGGTTAATCCTGTAGAGTCCTTCCCTTGTTCTCTCTGCCAATGCTTCCTCCTCCATGTTCCCATCCTTGGGTGTCTCAGATTTAGCCACATAGTCTTCCTTTTGTGTGAGTTAAACCATGCCCAATAAAGGTTTTCAGCATCAGATATCTGGTCTAATTCTTTCGCAAAGCCCCCTTTAAATCCTAGAGCATTAACTACTGCATCAGACTGAAACAAAACCTCAGAGTCATCCTTGAAACATCTCCCCTCCCCCCACATTCAGTCAGCTGCCAAGTCTTGTCTGGAACCTCCATAACATTGCTTACATTCATCCCTCCTCTCCATTTATGTAGCCACTACCCTGAACTCTTGCAACAACCTTCTGATTAATCAGTCTTCCTGTTACCAGTCTCTTCCTCGTTAAAACCCACACAATTGCTTTTTTGTTTTGTTTTGTTTTGGTTTGGTTTTGAGACTGGTTCTCCTTATCTTGCCACGTTGGAGTACAGTGGCCACTCAACCAGATCCCATTGGCTAATTCACAAGAAAGCCTTGACCTGCTTTGTTTCCAACATGGATCAGTTTGCCTGTCCTTTGACAATCCAGTGGCCCCCAATTCTCAGGTCTCATCATGTAAGTTCAGGACTTGGGACCTGGTCAACTTGGGCAGAGTACCACTCAGAATTCCCAAACACAAGCCATCCACCAGCATCAGCTTCTCCTTTATCAGGGATTACTGGCATGCACAAATTAGTCAGTCAAAAAGGAAAGAATCAAGCATTTATTAAGCACTTTCTGTATACTTAGCGTTGTACCAAGTGCTGGGAAAAAAATCCAAATAGAAAGCTAATTCTTGCCCTGAAGGAGCCTACATTCTTTTTTTTTTTTCTTTTTTTTTTT
>CM053771.1:49191111-49300527 GCA_028658325.1 Potorous gilbertii
GATGGTGATGTGATGATGGTGATGATGGTGATGATGATGGTGATGATGGTGATGATGGTGATGATGGTGATGATGATGGTGATGATGAGGATGATGATGATGGTGATGATGATGATGATGATGATGGTGATGGTGATGATGATGATGATGGTGATGGTGATGATGATGGTGATGATGGTGATGATGGTGATGATGATGATGATGATGGTGATGATGGTGATGATGATGATGATGATGGTGATGATGGTGATGATGATGGTGATGATGAGGATGATGATGATGTGGTGATGATGATGGTGATGATGATGATGATGATGGTGATGGTGATGATGATGATGGTGATGGTGATGATGATGATGATGGTTGTGGTGATGATGATGATGATGATGACAATGATTGATAATAGTGGTGGAGATGATAATGGGCAGATTTTTGTTCAGATATGGGTTATATTAGATGGCTTCTGAGGTCCCTTTAACTCCAAGTTCTTTGATTTTCTGTATACTGACACTACCTGCCTCACTAGGGTGTTTTGAGAGTCAAATCAGATAATTTATGCAAAGCATCTTATAAACCTTAAAGAGCTAAATCAGGTCTGGTCGTGTTGTTAGGGTAGGAGCATTGCTTTAGAGCCAGAAGAGTCCTTTTGAGGTCATCCAGACCCAATCCTTCATTTTACAGATGAGGAAACTGAAACCAAGTAACTTGCCCAAGGGTACATACCTGCCTACTCGGTGTCAGAGGTGGGATTGGACTGTATGTCCAATAATGTTTTATTGCCCCTCATTAATATTCCCTCTCTTTTTCTGAGTTTAGGGACTCCTAGGGGGTGGGGGTGGGTAGGAACTCTTACCTAGGTTCTAAAATTTGACTCCTGGATCCTACCAAATTTCAAAGTCCTTCCCCTTTCCCCTACTTCTGGTCACCTGTTTTTCCAAGTAGTCCCTGAGGGTGTGAATTGCACCTGACTCACAGGGCCCTGCACCCTAGGAGCCCTGCCAATCACACATCTGCAGGTAGGGCACCTTATCTTTACTATATACCCTGTACAACCTCGACCACAATACCTTCACATCTGTGTGGCCAGTGTAATCAATGCCATGGCTTTGGGCATCAGCTCTCCTGCTGTAAAACAGTTGCTTGATGTGCTGGCTAAGGTCCTTCAAATACTAACGTCCTGTATTCAAAGTCCATTTCAGCACCAACATCCAGTGGTGTTAGGCAGCTAAGTGGAAAAGGGCTAGTTCTGGAGTCAGGGAGACCTGACTTCCAGTGTGGCCTCAGACACTTACTAGTTGTGTGACCCTGAGCAAGTCATTTCACTGCTGTCTGCCTCACTTTTCTCATCTGTAAAATGGGGGTGATAATGACATGACCTACCTCTCAAGGTTATTAGGGGAATCACATGAGATAATATTTGTAAAATACTTTGGCAAACCTCAAAGTGCTATATAAATGTTCATTAATAAATTGTGCCATTCAGTCATTCAGTCATGTCTGACTCTTCATGATTTCATGGATCATACTGTCCGTGGGGCAAAGATACTGAAGTGCTTAGCTCACTGCCTTCTCCAACTCATTTGACAGATGAAGTGACTTGTCCAGGGTGACACAGTTAGTAAGCGTCTGAGACAGGATTTAAACTTAGCTCTTCTTGACCTCAGGCCCAGCACTCTATCCACTGAGGGTCATTGGACAATAAATAACAATTACAATTCTATAGACATTCTTCACTGCTCAGTAGTATATCTTTGTGTTGAATGATTTCTAAGACAAATCTAGTGACTGTCCTGTAGTTTTCAGGGAACATTTCATTTTGTATCTGTGCCTTCTTCATAGTGCCCACCATGTTGTAGCATTTTAGTGATTAGAAGGAGCATTAACACAGAATGCATGTTAGAACTAGAAATTCCCTTAAAACAAAGAATATTAGAACTAGGAGGAACCTTAGAACATCGAACGTCAGAGCTTGAGAACTGGGGGGGACTTTATAACATGGAATGTTGGAATATAGAATATGAGAGCTGGAAAGAAACATAAAATGTTATTTAATCACTGGGACAAATCTTAGAACATGGAACACCACCATTTAGATGTGGTGGAAAGACAGATAACCTGTGACCAAATCCCAGCTGTACCACCTACCACCCATGTGACCTTGATCACTGGACTTCTCTGGAGATTCAGTGGCCTCATCTGTAAAATAAGAGTCAGAAGTGAGTAGGTAGATTAGATAGCCTCTAAGCAAATAGAATGGATGGCAAGAAGCTGAACACTCCTCCATGTCTGAATTTGTGACCCCATGAAAACAGTAGATTTGGATTCCATCTGTCTTTTGACTCTTACTAGCTACTCATTGACCCTCACTGACCTCCACTTTCCTCATCTGTTAAATGGGTATAATAACACCTTCAGTACTTACCTCACAGGGTTGCGATGAGTCTCAGATGAGCTCATGGGCATGTAAACTGCTTCGCAAGCTTCAGAGCATTCCATTAATGTCAACTATTATCACTCTTATTTTCCTCACCCTCATTATCATCAGTGCCACTGGAGTATGGAGTCCTATGTAGGAGTTCACTGCATAGGTTCACTGCAGGGTTTTAGTAAGACTTCCACCTGTGCTGTATAAAAATGACATCAATAAAAATAATGCAATTGTTTTTAGGAAGAAAAATTTAATAAATAACTGAACAGAAATTACGTTCACTGAGTCACTGTGGGAAGCTGTGCATCTGAGGCTGCCAAGGCAAGCTGATTGCATTTGGGGAGGGGAAAGAGGCTTTAAAAATGAATGATGGAAAGCAGCACAGGTTGGGCTGCAATATGGGGTGTTTATAAAGTCTCTGACAGCTTTCAAATATTAATGCCTTTCATCTCTCGAGGGTAGGAAATAAAGTGAATTAAATTTTGAGGGGGAGTTGGAGGATGGGGGTGTTCCATCTATTGAAGGTAGGGAAAATGGTAAGTTAAATTTTTTATGGGGAAGGTATCCCAAAGTATTACAGAAATATTAGCTATAGCAGTGTGAAGAACTTGTGGTATGTAAATTCCCTCCATTGCTGTGAATCAGCATAGGCTTAGAAAGTTCCCTAGAGAACTGAGAGGTTGCCCAGGGTCACCTTGTAAGAATCAGGATTTGAACTCAGGTCTTCCAGACTTCAAGGCTGACCCTCTATCCACATACCACGGTGCCTCTCAAACATGAATGGCTTTTATATTCTAAGATTAGGGGGGAAATGGTGAATGAAAGAGACCTGAAAGATAGGAAGAAAAAATTGAGAGGAAGCAGATTTGTCCCTGAACTGTACTCAGGGATGACTGTTCTCACACTTTAGTGATTTCATAAACATCAAGCATATTCAGACTTTCAGAATGAATGGAGTAAAGGGAGGGATGGAGGGAGGAAGAGAAAAAGGGACGTGGAGTGGAGGGAGGAAGGAAAGAAAAAAGGAAGCGAGAAGGGAAAGAAAGAAGAGAGGAAGAGAAGGAGGAAAGAAGGGAGGGATAGAGGAAGGGAGGAGGGGAGGAAGAAAGGAAAGAAGGAAGGGTGTATTAAGTTCACACTGTGTGCAAAGTGTTATGCTAAGCACAGTAGAAAATTTAAAAAAACAACACAGTCCCTGCCTTGGAAGAACTCACATTCTAATAGAGAAGGATAAGATGTACAGGGGAATGGCCAGGTCAGGGTGTTGTGGCCAGGGACAGCGCAGGAATGGTGAGCTGAGTCATTGAGCAATGAATTGACTCGTCCTTTCCAGGGATGGTGATAGTGAAATTGACTTGATTATTCTTCCTAGAGCTGGATGTGGAAAAAATGGGTAAGGGGTAAGTAAGCCATGCAAGGATGGCAGCTGTTACTATAGGATATGATCATAGACTCATAGATGGAAAGGACCTTAGAACATAGACTCTTATCTCAGGAGAACCTTTAGAACACAGATTGTCAGAGCTAGAAAGGGTCTTAGAACGTAGGACATTAGAGATGGAAGGGGTCTTAGAGTTTATATTAAAGGTGGAAGGGACCTATTTAGAAACTGTGCTAGAAGGGATCGGGGAATGGTTAACTTAGAAAGTTAGAGCTAGAAGTGTGTGTAACATCCTCTCTCTGGGGATCTCTGCCCCCAACTGTCACACTCACAGGTTAAAAATGACTAATATGAATCCTTCTCCTACTCATCACACTGTTGCTTCTGAGCCTCAATCATTGCACTCCTCATGAACAACTATTTTTTAGCAAAGGCATTTATGCAGACTGTGTAGTAAGAACAGTTGATCAAAAAACAGACAGAAATGGAGAAAGAGGAGAGAGAAGGTTAGGTAATGTGTGTGTGTGTGTGTGTGTGTGTGTGTGTGTGTGTGTGTGTGTGTGTGTGAAAGAGAGAGAGAGAGAGAGGTATTACCTCTTTTGTATGCACACAGCTCAGCAAGCCCTGAAATGTCAGTTTTTCCTGTTTGGCCACCAATTAAAGAATTCCTTGTTATCACATAGTACAAACCCATGAGTTAATATGGCTGAAAGTAGACTCACCCTAAGCTTCCATGTGGACATTTGGCCTGGGTCTATGCGAAGAATTGTCTTTTTGTAGGCCCCATAGACGGGTCTATCTCTATTATATATAATTATCCCCATTTATTAGATAAAGAAACTGAGGCTCATGGAAGCCAAAATAACTTAGCCCAAGGTCGCTTGGCTCATTAATGTCAACACTGGATTTAAGCCTGGGTCTTGTATATTTTTTCACCCTCCTCAAGCTGCCTCCGCTACCACCTCTACCATCACCACCAGCAGCATTTATCTGGATACTGAGCTTTTCATCTACTCCCTTGGTGATCTAAGGATAGACAATACAAAATGAGAAAGGGGTCTTTTCTATTTATGAACTGAGACTCCAAGGCCAGAGGGAGAAGCTGTGAGCTAGAATCTGGAGCCTAGGACTGAGCCTGGAATTCCTCTGACTTATAAAGTGGTTTTACAGCAATGGAGATTAAATGGGTCTCTTCTCAAGTGATCCTTGAAGGAGAATTTCCAGAAGGAGAAATAGCCCTGAGTGTGGCAAAGAAGGAAGAGGGACAGGGAATGGTGGGTAAGAAACTGAAAACCGAATATCCACAAATGGCTTTCTGTCAGTTATTGGGCTAGGGAATTGCCTTCCTCTGAGAGCATGAGCAAACCTCAGTGATCGGAAGTTTGAAACAAGAACAAAATGCTTTAGGGTGCCTTAGAGAGTGGGGTGCTCAGCAGTTTCTATGAAGAATAGGACATCTTTTCTGCTGCTAATTTCAGTATTGGATTGTGGCAGAAGCACAGATGGGAGGTGGGAAGGGAATCTGCTATCTTGGGGAGCGGGGGGCACAACAGGGCAGCCGTGGAGCAGAACAGGGAGAACACTGGTCTTGGTTTTAGAAGACCTGGAATTAAGTGCTGGTATCAGGTGGGTCTCACCAGTTGGGTGACTTTAGGCAAATTATTCCTTTCTATTCGGGTCTTGGTTTTCTCACATGTAAAATGAAGGTGTTAAACTAGGTTATCCCTCAAGGACTTTCCATCTCTAACAATGCATGTTCTAAGGTACCTTCCAGTTCCGACATTCTGTGTTCTAAGGGGTCTCCCAGCTCTGACATCCTATGTCCTCTGGGCCCTCCCAGCTTTAACATCTTATGTTCTACGGTCTTTCCTGGCACTAAGATGGCATAATAAATATGTCATAAGCTTCCTCAAAGCTCTGAGATTCTACATCCTAAGGCCCCTTCTAAGTCTAACATTCTGTGCTCTAAGACTCTCTATTTTAAAACCTAATCATTCTTTTCTGGTCCTCCAGCCTCTCTCCTCCGGCTGACTTCCCTTTCTGAACAAGTCCAGTACTCAGAGTTATCAGGAGCCCCCCTCCCTAGTGATGCCTCTACCCTCACCACATCCCCCAGAGTTTCAGGGCTGAGGTTGGTGGTGGGGCTCCAGACAGCAGGTTGTCCCCGGTCGGCTGCCGGGAATTTTATGAGCAGGATTTGGTGCCTAGCTGTTTTGCTTCACAAATGAGCCCTGGCTCATCTGGGGAAAGTTTGCTCCTTTATGAATGTTCTTCAAAAGCCCAACCGTGGGCACTGGGCCCATTGCCATGGAAACAGCTTTGGGTGGCTGGAATCCTCGGTCCCTCCATGGCTGTTGCCAAGTTGTGAAGGCTGCCAGGTGCGCACGCCACCGACGGTCCTCCAGTCCCTTTGCCCAACACCCTGCATGGTTGGTCACCTGCAGGCTTGTTCCCAGGGTGGGCATTTGTCCAAGACCAAGAAAAGGGAGAGGGTGGGGGCGGGGAAGGGGAGGCTAAGAGCAAATGGGCAGTAATGTATTTGTCTCATGGCTGAGTTTCCAAGGAGAAGTGATCCACGGGTCCCTTGGGAGATCAGGACTGAGTATCATCTTTTTACAGTTGAGGAAACTGAGGCCCCTGAGGTATGAGGTGACTTTTCTGTAAGATCATGGTTCTAAAGCTCGATGGGACCTCCGAGATCAAGGGCAGCCCATTCCTTTTATGGACAAAGAAACCAAGGCTTGCCTAAGGAAGGACACACAAGCAGTGATACAGACAGAATTTGAACCCAGGTCCACTGACTCTAAAGGTAGCTCTTTCCAAGGTTCCATGCTGCTTCTGCCTCATTCAGAGGAACCTCAGAAGTTCTCTACTCCAGCACTCCTCACAAGCAGAACCACTGAATCTCCAAATGGGTCAGAACCTGAAAGGTCATCCAGTTATTTATACATCTACAAGAATTTCCTAAGGGACCTTCAGATTTGACTTGGAGACACCTACCCCAAAGCGGAAATCTGTCCTAAGAATTGTAAATAATTTTACAGGGGAAAAGGTTTTTTGGTTTTTTTTTGGTTCGGTTTAGTTTTTGCCTTTCTTTGTATCTACACTTAGCATCGTAATGGGCACATAGTTGGCTTTTAATAAATGCTGGTTAACTGACATAAGCTGTAGGAAAATTGCTTTAATTGCTGAATGGAGGCTGGAGTAGAGTGAGGAGACCCAAGGCAGGCCCTTGCATTAGAGGTGAGGAGGGGCTGATCCAAGGTACTATTAGTACTGGAAGAGAGAAGGAGGCCTATAGGGGAGATGTTTAAAAACTAGATTCAACAGGACTTGGCAACATACTGTATGTTGGGGTAGGGAGATGAGAGGAAGTGAACAGCTGAGGAGAACACCTAGGTTGTGAGCCTGGATCACTGGGAGAATAGTCATTTCCTCCACAGTAAGCAGGGTATGGAGGAAAAGATGATGACTTTGGCCTTGGACATGTTGAGTTTCAGAAGCCTATGGGACATTCAGTTAGAAATGTGCAATACCTAATTGGAGATGTGAGACTGGAGGTTAACAGAGAGACTGGAGAAATAAATTTGACTTGACTTGAAAGGGTCCTTAGAACCCAAAATGTCAGAGCTAGAAGGGGTCTTAGAATTGAAGGAATGCTATGAGTAGGAGTGTTCTTAGACATCACTTATTTCACAGCAGAAGACATTCACACAGAGAGAAGTAACTTACTCAACATGACACAGGTGGCAAGTGTCAAAGCTCATTCAACATCTCCAGCCTCTAGATTCTCAGTCCAAGCTTCTTTCCATTAGTCATTTCTCCTTCTTACAGTAGATCCTGTGTCCTCTTATTTCCATAATTGACCCAGTTTTCAAAGATCTTTAAGCTTACCAAAATGGGCTCTACCTCTTACTCTCTTACCTTTCTTAGTGAGTTTCATGACCCAGTGTGGGCCCCACTCTAGCTTCCTCTAAGAAATTACTGCCAATGGAGACTTCAGTCTTCCCAACTGTAAAGGTTGGATTTGAGAGGGAGAGATGGGAGGCACAAGGACTGCTCAAGACATCATCATCAGAAAATCATACAGTATCAGGGCTGGGAAGGATCTTCCATCCCAGGTGAGAAGACAGGTCCAGAGACAATAAGGGCCCCGCATATGGTTATCTAGTTATAGAGATTCTCAGAGCTGGCAGGGAGCTCAGAGGATTCTAGCATGAAGCCCTCTCTAGTAGACAGTCATTCCTTCTAGAGTACACCTGACAGACAAATGAACGACGTTCAGCCTTGGTTAAATGCCTCTAGTATAAAGAGGAAGGGCCTGCCTCCAAGGCATCTCTCTGTCTACCCCAATAAAGTCAGCCTGAGATAATAGTAGCTCTTCTCAGGGGTCAGGGTGGGGGGGTAGTGTATAGGTTCCGGGGTTCTCCAAAGCCCCAAGCCCTTCTTTCCTGTCCAATCATGTCTCTTCCTTCCTATGAAGAAGATGGTTTTTTAACCCAAGTGTAACACTTTCCATGTATCTTTACTGACACTCATTCTATTAGATACTGCCCAATATTCTCTAACCTTTCTTTCTGAATCCCTACTTGGTTATCCAGCATCATTCCCTCCAGGCTTTGAGTCATCTGCAAATGGGAAAACTGTGCCATTGTCTCCATCATAGATGAGAATGTTAAAGAGAATTAGGACAAACATAGATGCTTGAAGCACTCCACTAGAGACCTTCCCAGATTAATGATTACTTTCTGGATACTGCCAGAGGTTGGGTACCATATGTAAAACACTTTGCAAGTCTTACTGACTAATGGCTAGCATGCATGAGTGCACATACACACATATGTGTATATATATGTATATACACACACACATATATATATATATATATATATATATTCAAGTTTGCAAAGCACCTTATCAATATTACCTCATCTTATTCTCACAACAACCCTGGAAGATAGAGAGGTTTGTTATTATTCCCATTTTACAGATGAGAAAACTGAGGCAGATAGAGGTTAAGTGACTTAACCAAGGTCACACAGCTAGTGTGAGGCTGGATTTGAACTTCGGTCTTCCTGATTCCAGATCTAGTGTTCCATACATTGAGCTACCTAATTGCTTTTATTTAAGGGCTTTTATTATTGAGTCAGTTCCAAATCTTCTTAATGGTGTCCAGCCCATCTAACTCTATCTCAACCACAAGAGATTTTTGTCAAATACTTTGTTAAAATAAAGTAAAACTATCTATGAGTCTAGCATTCCTGTCATCCGGGGAAATGAGGTTATGATGAACCAACCCTGGGTCTTTGTGATTACTGCTTCCTGTTCTAAATGTGTCCTAAGCGTCCTTTTAATAATACATTCTAGAATTTTTCCCCAGGAATCCAAGTTGAGCTCATTGACCTAGAGTGTGCAGATTGCATTCTCTCCCCTTGTTTTGGACAATCAGAACATTTGCCTTTCTTCAAAGCTTCTCCCTTCACTACCTCTTTCCATCTCTGTGATCTTTCAGAAACCATGAATGCCTAGCTAGATGGGGAGAATCAGTACTGTAACTCTGAATTACAGTGCTTGGCACATGATAAGCAATTAGTAAATGCTTGTGGTTGACTGACTGAATCCAGCACTCTTGACACTGTGGAACCCTGCCTCTTAAGCTGAGGTGAGACTGAGTGAATGATTGAATTAGAGTGAAGACAGTAGAAATGAGGAGAAAATCGAAGAGATCTTGCAAAGAGTTAGCGCATTCCTGTTTGGTCGCATAGCAAGTTTGTAGCTAAGCTAGGACTGAAACGCAAGGCTCCTGACTCTTAGTTAAGACCTCTTTTGCAGAAATATAACTAGGATTTCCTGCAACCAAGGCAAATCCAGTTGGAGCAGAGGGATTTGAAACCAAATGCCTACCTACTCTTTAGCAGGTAGTATCTCAAAATGATTCTAAACATTTCAAACGTCAATTCCTCAATCAAAAAATAGGGGGTGGAGGTGGGGAGTGGGCCCTGGGTGGGGAACTGGGGATGGCCGTTTGGTCAGGTGAGGGAGCAAGGGCAGTGACTCTAGTGGCAACAGGCCATTGGAGGACTATGGGGCTCAGCTGTCTGGAGGAAGCATGCCCCTTTCGTTTTTGTGCCTTGGAACAAAGCCCCAGTCACCCTGCCCTTGTTAAGTCTCTGCTTTTTTATTTTCCTCTGCAAAGAAGGAATCTTGCCTTTTAGTCTCCCTTCTGTTACAATTCATTTCTCTTTGATCACCTGATTTCTGAATATAGAGAGGTCAGGGGCCAAGCCTCGGGCTGTGTGGTCACCATGGTAACCCATCCTTGGCTACCTGTCCAGAGCTTCAACTCTCAGCTGTAGCTAATGAGAACCTAGTGTGCAGCGGGCCAGTGACCTTCCTGCCATGCTCCAATTCCTCGAGGGACATCATGGTGACCAGCCAACTCTCCTTAATCAGATTAGCAGCCCCTAAAATCTGTCTCCAGCAAATGCCAGTCCCATTCCTCTAAAGACCACCATTCTACCCTGGGTGAGCTCCAGGGACTGGAGGTGGAGAGGTTGGGAAGATGATGCTGACTTAGAACATGGGATGCCCTGCTGGTGCAAAGTCCAGCAGCTGCTGCAAGAAATGTGTTTGACTCCACATGCAGCATGGGAAAAAGATGAAAGGACTCTAGATTTAGAGTTAGAAGGGACTTTTAGTCATAACTACATAGACTGAAGGCTGGGATCTTAGAGTCCAACTCCCTCATTTTACAGATGGGGAAACTGAGGCTCAGTCACACAGCTAGTTATGTAGGGGTCACTTAATGGTCCAACTTACTTCTTCCTATCCCTGTGTTCAGCACTATCCTCTACATGCTCTGACTTCCTCAAGTAATTTGCCTTAGTCATACGGCTCCTGTTTGAGGCAGGATTTGAACCCAGGCTTCAAGTCCATCACACACCCATAAAGGCAACACAGGCTGGTATAAGTTATAAATGAATGATGGAAGGTCAAAGATGGTTCCCCCTCCAAGATCTGCCACTTGAACAAGTCATTCCTCATAGGGGGAGGTGGGAAGAAATGGATAGTTTGGACTGGACTAGACCACCTGTGTCTCTAACATCATGTCCCAGGGAGCTAACAGTCCTTGTGTTGTGTTCCCTCTCACTTCTAATAGTCTGCCTTTGGGGTCCCTTCTGTTTCTCACTGTTGTTCTCACATTTTATGTTCTAACCATTTTGCTCCAGAGGTGAGTATTAGTTGGAGAAGTGGGGAAGGAGATGCCTAAAAATTCTTAGGGGAGAAACCTGAGAGGAAAACTGGAGAAAGGTGCCTTCTCTTTCTCCTCCATCCTCTTCCCAGTCCATCCCCCACACAGTCGTATTCCTTATGCCTTGAGAAGCCTCTATAGCTTATAGAAACTGAGGACCTGGGTTCCTGGCAGCCTTTCTTCCTGACAGTCCCCTCAGGGGAGGAACCCCTCCTGTTCCTCTCTGTGATCAACTGATCTCAGAGAGTCAAGAAGTCAGGGCCCAGGACAGTGAAGGTTGCCATGGAAACCAGCCTACCCTGTGGGCAGGTGAGCAGCCTCTAGTAGAGGCTGAGGCTACAGTCAGTGACCACCGCTTCTTTCCCTCCCATATCCCCATCCCCTTCTTTCTGACCCTGTCTCCTCTGTCCAGTAACCCCTCCTAGAGGTGTGGATGGATTTTCATGCTCCTTCTCATCCCTATCAAGTACTGACAGCTAAGGAGCTCAGGGAAGCCAAGAGAGAAAAAAAATCCGCTAGGCTTTGGCTCTGGGTCTCTCCATCCGTGTGGGAGGCTGAACTAGCTTCAGAAGAGCCTGGGCTTTCCCTGCAGATGGAACTGTTCATGCCCTCACTGGCCATCAGGGAGCCCCTGGGCTCTGCTGCTGGAAATCACAGGACTGGTCACTCAGTAATTACGTGTTATATTGGATTGCATGGAATCAAATAGGATCTCCCTTGCCAACATGAGGAGCAGCAGTGTGTGTTTTATTAGAACATAGGATTTGACTTTGAGTCAGAGGACCACTTCACCTCAGTGGACCTCAGTTTTCTATAAAATGAGGGCTAGACAGTATCTGAGGTCTCTTGCAGTGGGATCCATTAGGTCCTTTCTAGCTAAGGTATTCTGACCCTTCCAGCTGGGACATTCTGTGTTCTAAGACCCTCTCAGCCTGGACAATATATGTTCTAAGACTCTTCCAGCTCTGACAATCTATGTTCTACTATCTCTTCTATCTTTGACCCCATATTTTAAGATCCTTCTCGGCTCTGACATTGTTTGAACTTGTAAATCATAAGATCAAGAAATAAAACTCTTCTGTGCTGTGTAGAATGGAATGGATGTATTCTCTCAATCATTCTCCTATTTCTCTTATTTATGACCTGTTGTATAAGTTGACCTGGATGACTTCCCATCTCCCTTTCAGTTCAGAAATTCTGTGGCCTTAGACCCATATATCTCCTTTGAGTTACCCTTTTCCTCTTTAGTACAGGAAACATCGATGCCTTCCCAGGCACCCCAAGATGGATTTAGTTCTTGGGAAAGATGGTCTCCTTGTCGCAACTACATATTTGATGTGTTAAATTACATTAGCAGTCAGGGAAAAAAGAAAAAAGTCAGTAAATCAGTGGAATGGAAATATCTCTTAATCCCAGCACCTAGGACTTTCTCTGTTGCATCAGCTCCTAGGGACCACAAGGTAGAAACTTAATATAGCTTCACCCATTCCATAGCTCATCTCCCAAGGACAGGTAAACCCAGCTAGATAGTTCCTTTAAAGACACAAGCAGGCAGGCCTGTTGAAGTAACTGAACTTGGCATCTTATCCTACGATCATAGAATGTCAGAGCTATAGAACACCAAATGGTAGGCATGTCAGAACTTGGAGGGACCTTAGAACAATGCGTGTCAAAAACTTAGGGACCTTAGAACACAAAATGTGAAGACCTGAAGGAATCATGTGTCAAAAAACCATAGAATACTGTATGTCAAAACTGAAAGAGATCTTAGAACATTGAATGCAATTCTGGGAAGAAGCATGAAATATAGCACAACTCTGTTCAGTTCAACAAACATCATATATCTTTGTCAATGGAGTTTTCTCAAAGGGAGCTTGCAAAAGTAATGGAAGATCACAGGTGTGATTTTTGTTAATGTCCCTTCTAGCTCGAATATTCCATGATTTTTATGATGCTCTCTTTCCCGAAGGTTCCATCTCTCCATTTCTTTGTCTTTTTAAAAATCCTGTCTCCAACTCCCTGTCTCCAGTTGCCTTTCAAGATGTCTCTCGTGTCCTGTCTTTGTTATCTGTCTTTCTTCTTCTCTTGGGACCCCTTTTCTTTGTTTTTCTTCCCCTGCCTTTCTCAGACCCCCTATCATCTCATAATCTCATTTATGTAGTTCTATGCAAAAATCTGGGCCCTTGCAACTTTGAGCAGGGCCTAGGCAGCCTTCACCTGAGACCCTTCACTCTTGAAAGCCAAGGCAAGGCTATTAACTGACTTTGATAGAGTCCGACCATAAATAAATAAAGCAGGGCTGCTACCCCAGAGAATTTGTTTAAGCAATCTCGGACTTCATCCCAGCTGTCTACTCTGGCTCAACTCTACTCCCAGACTTCCCTGCCCCATGGGACACACTGGGCCTGACAGATTCTGACATGTAATCGCTGCCTCAGGAGAGAGGAGGGAAAAACCACCACTGGCCTCTCTAAGCTCCCATTAGTGTCAGTAATTGCCAATCAATTTCCTGGTAGCCTGGTGGGGCAAAGGCCTCTCCATGTCTCAAATGGGGAAGTTGTTCCTAATGGCTTTTATTTTGATTGCTATAAATTGATTGGGGTTAAGATAAAGGAGTTTCTTTTCTTTCCAAAAGCCCTAACTGCCCCCCTAGGGCCAGTTAGACCAGTTGCTGTTTGGAAGTTGCCCACTCAACGCCATTGAAGGAATCATTGAATTATAGAGGGTTTGAACTGGAAGAGACCTTTAAAACACAGTATGCCAGAAGAGCCTTGGAAAATAGAAATTAGAATATAGATTGTCAGTAATAGGAGGCATTTTAGGACATAGAGTGTCACAAAACAGAGAATGTCAGAGCTGGGAGGGCCCTTAGAACACAGAGTGTCAGAGCTAGGAGGGAACTTGGATAAGAAGGGGAAACTGTCTAGGGGAAACCAAGATCTTTTAACTCCCCTGAGCCTCAGTTTCCTCATCTGCAAATGAGAAGTAGATGACCTCTAAGATCTAATCCAGTTCTCCCTTGCCCCCAAGCCTCAGGACCCCCCGCCTCTCAAGTCTAGCCCTCCTTCTCCTCTCCTTGTTCTCTGTCCCTCCCAGAGTAGTTCTGATTGTCATCTGGGAAAGGACTTGGCCAACTCCAAAGCGCTCTCGCAGTGTGAGCTGCTCCGGCAATAATGCCTCACTTTTATAAAGAGCTTGAAGGCTCGCAAATCGCTTCACATATATTATCTCATTTGGTATCGTTATTGCTATTCACAGGAGGCAGAATTAAATTACTGGGAGGAGAGAGTGAGCAGGAGGGAACTGGGGATGGGGTGGGGGAGGGGCAGGACTTGTTTCCAGGACTGGGAAGCAGGAGCCAGACAAAAGCAGTCTTGGCTGAGAGAATCAGGCAAAGGTGGGCCCTAAGGCAGCAGCCCTCAGTCTTGAATTCTCAAGTCATTTTGCATATCCAGGGATCGAGGCTGGCAGGGCTCATCAACCACTCAGTACTCAGAGAGTCCTCGCCAGCTTGCTTCATTTCCCCCTCGCAACTTCTTCCAGTCCTCCATTCTCCAATCCTCCTGGAAGGATAGGGCCAAGGAGAGTCTGGATGGATGCCTGCAAGGGGGCCAATTGTGTGGTGTTTTTTTACAGCAGGCTGCCACATTTCAACATTTTGACAGAGGATTGTAAGCTGTGAGGGCTGTGTGGCAAAGACTCAGACCTGGAACTGATCCCCCAACTCTTTTGGCAAAAGAGTGGTCAGACCCTAGGAGCCTGCTTGAGACAGTCTGGCACTTGGGCAACAAACCTTCTCAGGGCCCTTGGAAGTAACTCTTAGAGGCAAAAAATATTTGCACAGGAAAGAACCTTAGAACAAAGAGTATTAGTGTATAGAACATTAGATGGACCAGAGAGGGCTTAGAACATGGGATGTCAGAGCTGGTAGGGCTCTTAGAACACAAATTGTCAGAGCTGGGAGAGGCCTTAGAACACAGAAAGTTAAAAGCTGGAATTTGAAGTCCAAACTTATCCAAATTCCTTTATTTTACAAAGGAGGAAACTGAGGCTAGTAGAGGGGGAAGGAGTGCCATCTGTTAGTGTCAGGGACTAGAGAAGATTCAGGCTTCCTCGAATCTCAGTCTAGCCATCATTCCATGGATCTCTAACTAGGGGACCATGGGGAAGTCATCTGATCCTCAGGTTCCGAGGCATACTAGATTGCTGGGAAGAAAAAGCTTTCTAAACAGTCCATGTGCTATGGACATGTGAGCTATTATTTTATCATCATTTGTGTTATTGCAAGCCCCTGGTAGCAGTTGATCAACAGAATGGAGGAAATGATGAGACCTTGAAATACATTGGCCTTAAAATAACTCCCATTATGAAGCCACCACAGGGAGCACATTCACAGCTTCCTGTATTGTGGATGAGAAAGGTAAAACAGCTCAGGAGAAAAAGTGAGTCTGCTCCTGACTCAGTGGACCACCTAGGACAAACCCTTCCCCTCTATGGGACTCAGTTTCTTAAACTGAAAGATCTGGATGAGATGACATCTTTACATACTTTCCAGCTTTCTAAATTCCAGAAGCTTTGAAACTGGGAAAACCCTGTAAGATCGTCCAGCCCGCTAAAGAAACTAAAGCCCAAGAGAATGTGACTTGCCCAAAGTCACACTGTAAATAGCAGAGACAAAATTTGAACATCATGGTCTTTTCATTACCCTACGTGATGCCTCTGAGATACCATGGTACCAGGATTGGTGACCTTGTTATAGCCTGTGGTATAATGGGAATCATAGATTGTTAGTGAGGCACATTGTCAAAGGGATTACCACTATGCGGGAGGGGGGAATGGGGAAGGCATCAGAAAGGGGAAAAAAAGAAGTCTTTTCTTTGCTTTCACCTAAACACTGTGTTTATTATGTCCCAGTCTGGTTTGCCAAGGAACTGAAGGTCCCTCTCTCAATCCTAAGGAAGGAGGGAGACAAAGGGAGATGGACAGATGCTGGCAAGGGGGGCCAGAGCTGCTGTTGGACAGCACATCTCTGTTTACTTGGCTAGTGAATGAAACCCAGGAGAAAGGCTGTTCATATTTCTGTACTGAACAGGGAGCTGACATTAATGAACAGCTAATTAACATCTTGGAGTTTGATGGTTCCAGTGTCAGTGTCCCTAATTAGTCTTGCGCTAATCTGCTTTAATTAACTGTCCCTGTCGCGGTTTTAATTTAATTTTCAGCTCTAGCCTGAGATGGCAGCCCTCTGAGCATTCCCATCCCAGAACGATGGTGTCACTGGCACGGGCCGGCCCGACAGATCCAAGATGCTGTTGGCTTTACCAGGCAGCCTCAGGGTGGGGAGAGTTCGGGGTGAGACAGGGAAGAGCTACCCCAATACTTTTAAAGGTTGAATCAGAGGAGGTAGTGAGGTAGAATGGAAGGAGTCTTGGACTTGAATCCAAACTGACATATACTGACTGTATGACCTTGGACATGTCACTTGAATTCCATAATTCCTCTCTGCACCTCAGTTTCCTCATCTGTAAAATAAATGAAAGGAGTTGAACAAGATGCTTTCTAAGGTCTCTCCCAACTCTTAATTCATATGGGACTGGTTTGGAAAAGGGACCATTCACTTGTGTCTCCATTAGACTCTTGAACAATATGTTTGATCTCCTATGAAATCATAGGTGACCTCTGTGAGTACTAAGTACTAAGCTTTTTCATCTTTGTGGAGGATCATTCAATCAATAAGCATTTATTAAACACCTTCTGTGTACCAAACCCTGAGCTAAGGGCTGGAAATACCAAGACAGAAACAAGACAGTGCCTGCCCTCAAGGAATTTACATTGTAATAAGGAAAATACTATGAGCCTGAATAGATACGTACAAACACATAAAAAGCAGATAAAGCCAACCTGGTTGAGGAGGGCACTAACTGAGGTGGAGATGGGGAGATCAGGAAAGGCATCTTACACATGGTGGCATTTGAACTGCTTTGAAGGAAAACAAGGATTCTAAGCCATCATTAGGCATTTAATAAGGGTCTGATTAATAAATAAATAAATTTTTAAAAGGCCCTGATGAGGAAGCTAGATGGTTCAGTGGATAGAATACTGGTCCTGGAGTCAGCAAGATCTGAATTCAAATCCTGCCTGAGACACTTACTAGCTGTGGGACCATGGGCAAGTCATTTAGCCCTGTTTTCCTTAATCTATTGGAGAAGTAAATGGCAAACTACTCCAGTATCTTTGCCAAGAAAACCCAATGGAAGGTGCATGAAGAGTGACAGCATTCAGCCCCAACCACATGTGTTAAAGCATTGTAATAGATGCTGGGGAGAATGAGACAATCCCTGTTCTCAAAGGAGAGGGCAAGGACCGTGTTGTGGCCTGTCTTTGTATCCCCAGCACTTAGCCACAGTGCCTGGCTATTAGTGAGTACTTAATAAATGTCTGCTAAGTAACTGACTCATTCCAAGAGGCAAAGGTGAGGGGGAGGGGGTAGGGAGCATCTGTGTTCCACTGGTCCATGAACTTCCCAGTTCATTCAACAGACTTTGACCAGCGCAGTTTGACATAGATCTGCACTTAAGAGGGGAAAAATTGGAGGGCAGACTAAAATGGGGAGACAGTTGAGGGAGAACAGTTAGGAGATTGCTGTCATGATCTAGTTGAGATATGAGGATCTGAATTAAAGTGGTAGCTGTGCAAGTAGAGAGAAGGGGTAAGATACAAGTGATGCTGTGGTCAAAATGGCAAGGTTTGGCATGCAAGTAGTAAGATTTTATAAGAAGTGAGCATCAGAGGTGAGCAATGAACCAAGGTCTTCTGACTCCAAAGCTCATGTTTTTTACAACAAGGTAGGATTGAAGTTGGCTTTTAAGTATGGGTAGAAATTCAACAGATCAAGAGGGGAAAAGAAGATTGGAAATGAGACACCAAGAGGTGAAATGATCACAACTGGGCTAGTTAGCCATGTTGTTTCCACTACACCATGTCCTATGACAAAGGGATTGTTCAAACCAAGCATAGCACAGCTATTTTCGATGCAAATAAATCATTTAGCTTTCATTGTTTTTTGATATTCATTTATTGGTTCAATAAATGTCTATTGTGTGCCTACTATGTATCCAGCCTTGTAGTTGACTCTGTAATGCCATGGAATGACTTGACAGAGTTTCCCTGATTTAGGCTCTCTTTGTCCCTGTGTCTTCTGGCTTTATATTAATTCTTCATCCTTATGAGAATGGATCTGATTTTTTTTTTTGAACAACCAAAAGCTACTCAGAGCTACATCTGGCAAACTAAGTAGATGATGACAATACAGGTTGTTGTTTAGGGGGTAGAAATGAGGAATTTTGGCAGGTCTGTGATTTCCCCAGTGGAAAGGGGTACATCTTAGAATAACAAAGTATCTCATGAGCTGTTCCAACTGTCTCCACACCATACTTTCTCTTCTCAGAACATCCTTCTCATCTCCCTCCTACTAGACTCTTCCCTGGAGTACTGACTTTGATAGGTAAATTTCCCCCTCAACTTGCAGGAAGCTAGGACTCCTTACCATTTCCCTGCCATCTCCACACCATGCCACCAAGCATCACCTCACTCATGCCTTCCGGTACTTATTTATACACTGTCTTCCTCCATTAGGATATAAGCTCCTTGAGGGCAGGGACATAGCAAACACCTAATAAATGCTCTGTTAGCTATCTATTTATCTGTCAATCATCTAAGTATCATCAACAGATGTCTATTCCTAGTTCTCCTTAATCTTAGTGCCTTCCCTCTGAGACTATCCCCAGTTTATCCCTTTTGTACGTAATTGTTTGTATGTTGTCTCCCCATTAGACTGTGAACTCTTTGAGAGCAAAGATTAGATTTTTTTGCCTTTATTTGTATCCCTAGCACTTAGCAAAATGCCTAGCACATAGCAGGCACTTAGGAAATGCTTTTAGTTCCCCATGTGAATGCATGATTAGTCTAGCTCTTTTTCTAATCATCTATCAGTTGGGTGATTTTTGATGCCACTTTTTGAGTACCAGTTTCCTTTACCACTATGTCCTCCCCATATACACCCCCGAGTACCTATACATTGCTTTTTTGGCTATGATGGGGAGCATCTGGGACAGTCATGATGATTGTGGTGATAGAAACGCTAACATTCTCAAGCACTTGGAGATTCCAGAGCACTTTGCTTACATCTTCTCATCTGGTCCTCACCACAACCCTGGGTAATTATTGCGCCATTTTATAGATGAAGAGTCAGTGAAACAGAAAGAAATTAATCAAGATTACAAAAAGGAGCAAATGTCCTTTTATTAAAAAAGAATGCTTTTGGTTTTTGTCAATTACATGTAAAAACAATTTTTAACATTTGTTTTTTATAACTTCTGCATTCCAAATTCCCTCTGTCCCTCCCCTCTCCCTTCCTTAAGAAGGCAAGCACTCTGATATAGATTATACATATGCAGTCATGCAAAACATATTTCCATATTTGCCATGTTGCGAAAGGGAACACAAACAAAAAAAAACAAAAACAAAAAACCAACAAGAAAAATAAAGAAAGCTTACTTAAAAGTATGCTTCAGTCTGCATTTAAACTCCATCAGTTGTGTCTCTGGAGGTGGATAGCATTTTTCATCAGAGGTCCTTTGAGATTGTCTTGGATAATTGTATTTCTGAGAGTAGCTAAGTCATTCACAGTTAATTGTTGAACACTATAGCTGTTACTGTATACAGTATCTACTGGTTCTGCTCACTCCACTTTGTATCAATTCAAGTAAGTCTTCCCAGGTTTTTCTGAAACCATCCCCTTCATCATTTTTTACAGCACAATAGTATTCCATCATAATCATATACTGCAACTTGTTTAGCAATTCCCCAACTACTGAGCATCCCTTTAATTTTTAATTCTTCACCACCACAAAAAGAGCTGCTATAAATATTTGTGTACATGTAGGTTCATTTCCTTTTTCTTTGATCTCTTTGGAATGCAGACCTAGTAGTGGTTTTGCTGGGTCAAAGGGTGTGCACAGTTTTATAGCCCTTTGGCCATAGTTCCAAATTGCTCATATCAGTTCACAACTCCATCAAGAGTGCATTAGTGTCCCAATTTTTTCACATCCCTTCCAATATTTGCTGTTTTCCTTTTCTGCCATATTCGCCAATCTGAGAGGTGTGAGGTGGTACCTCACAGTTGTTTTGGATTTGTAATAAATGTCCTTTTGCCTGGCCCACAGACAATCTAAGAAGGTCATGGACAAACATGTCCATCCAGAACCTTTTTAAGTCTCATTAGAATGGACATAAATGACCAAATGGACTATGTCTTATTCTTAAATAATAATAATATTTATAAAATATTATAACTTGCAAAGTGCTATATTGTCTATTTTATGATTTAGTTCTCCTTTGTAAAGTATAGAGTGTATAATCCCCATTTTACAGATGAGAAAACTGAGCCTGAGAAAGATTAAGGGATTATCCTGTGGTTATACAGTCTTAGTCTAAGACTTTTGGAGCACTCTGTATACTTTTTTCTCCTCCACATTTTCAATTTTCAGCAATTACTTCCTTACGTTTTAAATTTTCTCCCCCTCCCTCTCCAGGACAGCATGCAATCTTATATGGGCTCTACACTTACACTGTTATTAAACATGTTTTCACATTCGTCATGTTGCATAGAAGAATTAAGATGAATAGAAGGAAGTATGAGTAGAACGAAACAAAACCAAATATAACAAAAGAGAAAATAGTCTGCTTCACTTTGTATTCCAACCCCACAGTTCTCTCTCTGACCGTGGATGGCACTGTGCATCATGAGTCCTCTGCAAATGTTTTAGGTCCTTGCATTGCTGTGAAGGACTAAGTCCATCCAAAACAGTTCTCACACACTGTGGATGTTACTATGTATAATGTTTTCCTGGTTCTGCTCACCTCACACAGCATCAGTTCATATAAATCTATCCAGGTATTTCTGAAGTCTTCCTGTTCATCATTTCTCATAGCACAATAGTATTCCATTACATTCATATGCCACAACTTGTTCAGCCATTCCCCAATTGATGGGCATTTCCTAGATTTCCAGTTCTTGGTCACCACAAAAAGATCTGCTATAAATATTTTTGTACATGGGGGACCCTTTCCCATTTTTATGATCTCTTGGGGATGCAGTCCTAGAAGCAGTATTGCTGGGTCAAAGGGTATGCACATTTTTATAGCTCTTTGGGCATAGTTCCAAATTGCTCTCCAGAATGGTTGGATCATCTCACAGATCCACTAACAATGAATTAGTGTTCCAATTCTCCCACATTTTCTCCAACATTTATCATCTTCCTGTTTTGTCATGTTAACCAATCTGATAAGTGTAATGTGTTACCTCAAAGTTGTTTTGATTCATGTCTCTAATCAATAGTGATTTAGAGCATTTTTTCATATGACTATAGATAGCTTTAATTTCTTCCTTTGAAAACTGCTTGTTCATATCCTTTGATCATTTATCAATTGGGGAATGACTTTTATTCTTGTAAATTTGACTCAGTTCTCTCTATATTTTAGAAATGAGGCCTTTATCACAGACACTAATTGTAAAAATTCTTTCCCAGTTTTTGCTTCCCTCCTAATCTTGGTTGCATTGGCTTTGTTTGTGCCTTTTCAATTTAATGTAATCGAAATTATCCATTTTGCATTTTATAATGTTCTCCATCTCTTATTTGGTTTTAAATTCCTCCATTCTCCATAAATCTGACAAATAAAGTATTCCTTACTCCGCTAATTTGTTTATAGTATCAGCTTTTATACCTAGATTGTGTACCCATTTGGGCTTTATTCTGGTAAATGGTGTCAGGCATTGGTCTATGCCCAGTTTCTGCCCCACTATTTTCCAGTTTGCCCAGCAGTTTTTGTCCAACAGTGAGTTCTTATTCCAGAAGCTGGGGTCCTTAGCAAATAGTAGACTCCTATAGTCATTAACTACTGTGTCATGTGTACCCAAACTATCTCTCTATTTCTTAGCCAGTACCAAGTGGTTTTGATGATTGCTGCTTTACTATACAATTTAAGATCTGGTATGGCTAGACCACCTTCCCTAGCATTTCTTTTCATTAATTCTCTTGATATTCTGGACCTTTTGTTCTTCTAGATGCACCCTATATATTTCTGGTGCCCTTCTGTGCTCTAAGGGCCCTCCCAGCTCTGACCTCTGTTTTAAGGCCCCTGTCAGCCTTAGCTTTTTATGTTCTGAGGATGAACTCCCATCCCCAGCTTTGACATTCTTTGGTTCTATAGTTCTATAGTCATGTCTCTACAACCAGACTATACATTCCTTGAGGTGAGGAGACAGTGTGCCAAGTTTCTTTCATTTATCTTCCCAACAAAGAGCAAAGGTCCAGGTACAAATAGGTGTTTAGTTAAGCTACACTAAACAACTGAACAGGCCAAGCCAGCCAGGCTTTGTCCCCTTTCCTGTCCTCCACATTTAGACTGCCTGGGAAATTTCCCAGAATGATATTCAGCAGAAAGAGCAGAGGCAGAAAGCATGGACTTTGCTACATCAAGGACAGCATCAGGAAAAACTGGTTTGTCTTGATGCAAGTGGACCTAATCTAGGGGCCATTTAGAGGCAGGAGGCTTAGGGAGCCACAAAGGTCAAAGCGCTTCTAAAGACAAAGGAGAGCTGTCCAAAAGAATGGGGTTATAGACCCATGAAACAGCTGGGAGGGTCCTTAGAATCCAGAATGTCAGAGCTGAGAGGGGCTTTAGAACCCAGAATGTCAGAGCTGCAAGGGCCCTTAGAACCCAGAATGTCAGAGCAGGGAGGGATCTTAGGACACAGGATATCAGAGCTGGGAGGACCCTTAGAACAGAGAATGTCAGGGCTGGGAGTGTCCTAACAACACAGAACATCTGAGCTAAGAGGGATATTATTGACTAGAGACAGGAAGACTTGAATTCAAATGTGGCCTCAGAAACTTGCTAGTTGTATGACCCTGAAAAAGTCACTTAACTTCTGTCTGCCTTAGTTTCCTCAGTAAAATGGGAATAAGGACAGCTTCTACATGCTGTTGTTTTAAGGAATAAATAAGCTGTTTTTAGGAATAAATAAGAGAATACTCGCAAAGTTTTTGGCACAGTTCCTAACACATAGTAGGCCCTTAATAAATGCTTGTTTCCTTTCTTCCATATTTATATAATATTCCTCTCATTTTATAGGTGAATCCCAGAGAAAGTCAGTGGTGTAGACAGAACCCAGGGCTCCTTACCTTGAAGTTACTGATCCTTCCACATGAGAACAGGAAGCAAGCCCCAGATCAGAATCAAATCAAACTGCTGGCCCCTCAAGACCTGCTTACCTTTAATGAAGGAAGGTTCTAAGAGGTGTGTTTGACCGAGACCAAGAGAGAAAGAATCAGTGGAATCTGAGACCCTAGTGTCCTGGATGGAGGGGGCTGGAGGCACCAGGCCTGGGGTCTGCATCATGCACAGAGACCCAGCCATTCCACTGAGAGAGATGACCTCTTACCTGAAGAGATGTCAGGGACATTGTGTCTTACCTACACGATGGGGGTGACAACTCGGGCCCTTTATTTGAACAAACACTTTCTTCCCCTGGGAGAATTCCTTCTGTACCTTTCCAGAAGGTGACCTTGGCCCACCCTGGGGTAGGGGTGGGCAGGGTATTTTCTAGTTCAATTCTCTCCCATTTCTGCTGTGTTTGCCATGGCTCAGTCTCAATAAATTTAATTTAATAGAGTACAATAAATTATATATTTAATATAGAAGTATAATAATTTTAAAAATCATTTTTAAAAAGGGTCAGCTTCTTCATAAGCATAGAGGGGAAGGGAAGGAAAGAAGCGTATATGTGCCGGGCATCGTGTTAATAAGCACTTTACAAATATTCTCTTATTTGGGAGGTAGGTGCTGTTATTATCCCCATTTTACAGTAGGGGAAACTGAGGCAGGCTGGTTAAAGTGACTTGCCCAAGGTGTCTGAGGCCAGACTTGAATTCATGTCTTCCTGACTCCAGGGCCAGCAGTATTCTATCTATGGTACCCTGACCTAGCTGCCTCTATCAATATATAGAATGTTGCATCTACAAGGACCTTAGGTCATAGAATGTCTAGGGACACTAGGGAGCCAGAGCATAGAGAGTTTATTGAGTAGAGAAATGGAATGACCAGCTTTATGCTTAAGGAAGGTCACGTTGGCAGTTGAGTGGATGGTGGTTTGGAGTGGGAAGAGGCTTGAGGCAGGGAGAAGGAGAGGTCATCCATCCTTAGGAGTCCTTTACAGATGTCTAGACCAGAGGGTATAAGAGCCTGAATGAGAAAGGTTTGGATTTGAGAGATGTTGTAAAGGTAAGCATGGCAAGATTTGGCAATTGAATATAAGGTGAGGAAAGAGGTCAACGATAGTGCTGAGACTATAAACCTTAGCATATAAGATTTCAGAAGATAGAATATCAGAACTAGAAGAGACCTTAAAACACAGCTTCTCAGAGCCAAAAGACATCATAGGATGTAAGATATTATTCCTAAAAGGGATTTTAGAACATGGACCATTAGAGCTGGAAGAAGACCATAGAATATAAAAGGAACCTAGAAGGAAATCTAAGTGGTACAGTGGATAAAACACCAGCCTGGACTCAGGAAGACTCATCTTCCTGAGTTCAAATCCAGCCTCAGATACTTACTTGCTGTGTTACCCTGGGCAAGTCACTTAACCCTGTTTGCCTCGGTTTCCTTATCTGTAAAATGATCTGGAGAAGGACATGACGAACCATCTCAATATCTTTGCCAAGAAAACCCCAAATGGGGTCATGAAGAGTCAGACACCTCTGAAACAACCCAACAAGAAGGTACCATAAATTCCCAATGGTCTTTTAAGGCAAAATGCCTTCCACATCCAGAAAGAGAACTACAGAATTTAATTGCAGAATGCAGCAGATCATTTTCTTTTGTATTACATTTTGGTTTGTTATATGATTTCTTCCATTCATTTCAATTCTTCTATGCAGCATGACTGTGGTGAAAATGTATTTAATAGGAATGTATGTGTAGAACCTATGTAAAATTGTATGCTGGCTCGGAGAGGGAGGGGGAATGTAGGGGAGAGGGAGGGAAAAAAGAAATCTAAGTTATTTGGTAGCAATTGTGGAACACTGAAAATAAATAAAATTAATAAAAAATAAAAAAAAAAAGAAGGCACCATACAGGTTATCTGGTTAACTATTTTGTAGAGAAGAAAACTGAAGCCCAGATAAGTTCACTGACTTGTCCAAGGTCAATGAACAGAGCACTGAACTTAAAGTCCATAAGATGTGAGTTCAAATCCCATCTTTGCCACCTATCATTTTTATGAACTTGGACCTCACCAGTAAATCAAGGATGTTAGACTAGATGGTATCTAAAGTCACCTCCAGCTCTAATTCTGTGATCCTTTGTGCCTAGGTTTAACACCAAAATCTTACCATTACATTGTTTAGAAGAAAAGAAAAGGCAGCTGGGCCTGTCTTCGCAAAGACAAGAGTTCAAATAGGGCTTTAAACCTTGGGCAAGTCACTGGCATTGTGATCTCATAGAAAAAACATTTCAGTTGGCCTTACAAGACCCAGGTTTGAGTTCTGACCCCACTAGAACAAGTGGGATTGGCTCGATTTGGAAGGCATCTGCCAAAAAGTGGGGGGAAGAAAGAGATCAAGAGAGAAGAGATGAAAATGGGAAGGGAGATGAATCATGTGGGAGATGCTGTCCTGCGAAGGAGGAAGGAGACAGGGAGTTCTACTTTACTCTCTTTACCTCAGTTTCCTCATCTGTTAAAGGAGGAAATGATCCTCTGAGACCTACCTTACCAAGCTGTTCAGAGTGAAAAGGATCTGTAAACTATAAACTAGGATAGAAATGGGAGCTGTTAATAGAATGTCAGTTATAAAAAGCAGACAGGCCAAACTGTAATTGATTTCAGGAAGGGGACCCTTGATGCGTAAATAAAAGCACTGTGCAATCTCACACGACTGCTACAGAGTCTGCAAACGTGGCCCCAGAAAAACATCGCGCCCAGCCCTCTGATTCAGCCTCTGAGCCAGGCCTGGGCGGGTTGAGCATCCAGAGAAGGACGGAGCCCCCAAGCTGCCACTTCCCCAAATGCCAAGACCTCCCAGGGGGAATTTCTCCTGGGCTGTTAATCTGCAACGGCAAATCAAACTTTTAAAGCTAGAGTTCACGTTTTCTTGGCAGTTTCCCAAGGAACCTCCAACTCCTCACTCTCCCGCCTTCCTGCCTCCAGTCCCTGGAATGGCTCCAGGTGCTTTTAAGGGAACTCTCAGCAGGGTTCCCCACCCTCTCCAGTCAGTTGATTCCACCCCCTCCCCATATCCCAACCCCATGCCCTCCCTGTTCAGGAAGGGGGCAGGCCTCCTCTGTGTTTATCTTCCCATTACATATGGTCCTAGGCAAGGTTGCATGTTTTCAATCACTTGGTTTCAATAACTTTGAAGGCATTTTAGGGTAATGGAAAGAGCAGGAAATGTGGACTTGGAAGACCTGGGTTTGGGTCCAGACCCTGCCCCCTGACCTGATTACCCAAACTTTCAAGCCTTATCTCAGAAAACTCTCCACCTTGAAGTTTATATGACAATTAAAATTGGGGTCTTCTTTGTCCTTCCCCACCCCAAATACTCTCTGCCCTCTGTTTTACTACGTACCTTTCATTGTTCAGACTACCCTGGTGCCTCATCCACCCTCTCTCTTTCCCCTTCTGAATCCCTACCATTCTGTAAACCCTAACTCAAGTGTCAGCTCCTCTGCGAAGACTTCTCTGATCCCCACTCCACCCCCCTGCACCCAATAACTGTCCCCTTCATGTCTTGGTTTTATACTAGCAACATGGTAGGGGTTAGGGGAAAGGATTGAACTTGAAATCAACAGGAACCTAGATTTAAATCCCATCTGTGGGTCATTGGGCAAGTCACAAGGTCTTGGTCTAATGCCCCAAGCCTCCATTTACTCGTCTCTAAAATAAGGATAATTATGCCTTTGGTGCCTATCTCATAGGATTTTGGGACTCAGTGAGCAGGGCTGCTTTACTAGAATGTAGGATCCACATTGGGAACTAGTGTGATGTAAAGTAGAAAACTGTATTGGGGCTAGACAAAGAAAAGCCTTCATAGATCTGAAACAAGAAGATACTTTAGAGTCCTTCTAGTCCAATCCCTTCATTTTAGAGATGGGGTGACTCATCTTAATTCTTTTACCCAGGGACTTGCCTAAGGTCACACAAGAACCAGGAGACAGAGGTGAGGTTTGGACCATTGACTCCAAATCCAGTATTTTGCTACACTGGGCCTCCCAAATGTCTTGAATGCTGAGATGCCCAATCGTAACTTTATCTGACAGGCACTGGGGAGTTCTTGAAGTTCCTTGAGCAGGAGAATGACAAAATCAGAAGTGACTATCAGGAAGATGAATCACTTAGTGTATACAGCATGGATTGGAAGGGAGGAGACATAGAATAATGTGATAGATTGGAAAGAGCACTTGAGAGTCAAAAACGAAGGTTGACATCCCAACTCCATCCGTTCTGACCTCTATGTACACAAATCACTTCATCTTTAAGTCTCGGTTTCTTGATCTTTAAAACGGGTCATTTTAAGCATTACACATCTTGTAGTGTTGTTGTGAGGGGAGTAGTTTGCAAAGCTTCAAGTGCTGTATAGAAATATGATTGGTGAGGCTCTTCTAAAGAGAAATGAAGACAGAAGCAAGAGAAAGACAATTTTCCACAATCTTAGTCTGACATTCAACCTACTTTCCCAGCCTAATCTCCTATTCTTCTCCCTTTTTACTAATATTGCCTTTGGGAAATTGAAAAGCTCTTTTAATGGTTTCTCCCTGAAACCAAGGCACATCCTCTTAATACTAGTATATTTTCAAGGGTCTTGTATGACTGTGAGACATGGAACACTCCAGCCTCTGAAGAATTGAAAATGAGTAAGTATCACCCAGAGAGCAATGAAAAAGTTCATGGGGGATGTGAGCAGGAAGAAAGGAACCTCACAGAATTGGAGTTAAAAGATATCCTCAGAAAAATATGGGCTTGGAAAAATGAGGTGGCATTGTGGTGCCATGATAAGAGGACTGGGTTTGAGGTTAGATGAACTAGGTTGGAATCTCAGTTCTGTTACATCTGACCTATGCTACCTTAGGCAAGTCACTTAACTTCTATAGGGCTCCATTTCTTCATCTATAAAATGAGGGACTTGGACTCAATGGCTTTTAAGATCCCAGCTAACTCTAAGTCTATGATTACCACTCTACCATGAGCAAGAAATAACCCATAGATGAACCTGTGTGTTCAGCTGGCATCTTCTCAACATCAAGACAAAGGTAGGATGTCCTCAGTGCATTGGGTGAAACTTCTGTGAGTTCCTGCTCTGGGGAGGACATAAATGAGAGTTGAAGAAGATGGACAAGCAGTGATCTAACTTACTGAAGGGAACGTTTCCCTCTTTGAGCTTGCATGTCCAGTGGAGTATTAGAGAAATGCCTGGCACATGGTTCTTGGCATACATTTGAGCCAATTTCATCATCATCTAGTTGTCATTATCCTCATATTATAGATGAGGGAATGGGTCCCCAAAAGAGTAATTGACTTGTGCATAGGCATTCAGGTCCTTAACAGGATTTCAAGCCCAACACTCCATTCTCGCCCCCTCTCCTGACTGTCCAATCTCCCTTGCCTTGAGGCCCAACTCAGAAGTCATCTTCTAGCATCCTCTTCGAACCACCTTCCCCAACACCCCAGATAACATCAATCAACAAGCACTTATTAAGCACTGAGTGTGTGTGTGTTTGTGTATGTGTGTGTTTGTGTGTGTGTGTGTGTGTATGTGTGGCCTTTGAGTGGGACTCTCCACTACTCTTTATTCATTCTGCTCAACAAACATCTGCTAAATTCCTACTGTATACGCAGTGTACTGTGTTCAGCTTAGTGGGGGATGTAAACTTGCTCAAGACAACGTCCGTGGCATAATAGAGCTTATAGTTTCAAGTAGGAGATTTGGATCAGAGGCTCTAAGAGTAGATAGAGAATAGACTGTCCCACACAGAACGCATATGTATGTTATATGTATATATAATATAAATTATATATTATCTATAATAATATGTATAATGTATTATATATGTGTGTGTGTATATATTATATAATAACAAACAAGGTTGGAGAGGGAGGAGGCAGTAAGACCTGAGGAAATCAGGTAGAAGGAGGCATTTGAGCTGAGTTTTGAAGGAAATGAAAGATTCTTAGAGATAGACAAGAGGATCTCTCCCTCATCAGATTTCTCCTGGAGCTTTCCCTGAATCTTTGAGGACAATAGATTTAAAACTAGAAAAGACCTTAGGGGCCACTGAGTCCATTTTACAGATGAGAAGAATGAGACCTATAGAAGTTAAGTGACTTGACCAGGGTTAGACAATAAAGGTCCACGATGAGATTTGCACCCAGTTCATCCTGCCTCCAAGGCCAGCACTCTATCCACTGGACCCCATTGCTTTTCTCTGGGAGCGTGTTCTTCTCCCCATTATGTCATGTCTTATTTCCCCTCATAAACACAGGATCTTATGTTTAATAATAAAATAACATATGTTTAATAATAAAATAGATGTGCAATTGAGGAGAATTAACTTGACCCTACAGGACAAGTCAAGCATTGGAAGAAAGGACCTGGGGGCTGCAGGGTTCTACTTGGCTTAGACTCTCTTTGCAGAGGACTCTGATGTTCCAGCTTTATCCTGGCTCAGGGCTATTTTTTTCTTCCAAACACCAAAGTGTACTTATAAAAACAGCTACCATTACTGTCTTGCTTTATAGTTGGCATAGGACCTTTTTTGCAACCTCTGTGAGGTTGTGGGGTTGGTATTATTGGCCCCGTTTTACAGACTGGGAACTGAGGATCAGAAAGGACAAGTAAATTGTTAGGAAGAATTGGATCCAGGACCCAATTAAGGCCATTCCAGGCTACATCCTCTCTGTCCTGTACCCCACTGCCACTTGTTTCCAGCAGGTGCATGTTCACTGGATGTTAGATGTGGTTGGTAAATTTCGCTTCAGTGCATGGTTCAAAGAGGGGAAAATCAATACTTGGGTTATTTCTGTTTGGGGCTCAGCACGTTAGTGTTGTTGCTTTTTTTGGTTCTTAGCTCAGTTAATATCCCTGGTGCAAGTACAGGATTTGTTCAGCCTTCTGCACAGGTGGTCTTTGAGTCCTGAGAGACTGGGGAAAAAAACCCTGAACTTAGAAGGAAACCAAAGAACATAAGACGCTTTGGGTGAGGAGGGAGAGTATGCCAGGCATAGGGGACCGCCTGGGCACAGGCACTGAGGTGGGAGATATAGCACTGTGTGGAATAAATATAACAGAGGTCTGTTTGGTCAGACAAAATGGGAATCATTGAAAATCTAACTGGAAATGTGAGTTGGAGCAGGGGCTTTGGATCCTGGACAAAAACATTTGTATTTGACCCTAGAAGTAGTAGGGAGCCACTGGAGTTTGTTATTGGGGGGAGGGAGGAAAGGGAGAGAGTGACCAGAACAGACCATCCCTTTAGGAAAATTACTTTGGTGGCTGCTGTGAAGGATAAATTGGAGAGCAGAAACACTTGAAGTGGGGAGACCAGTTAGGAATCAACTGCAATAGTCCTGTTGAATTAAAGTTGTAGTGCTGGGAGTAGAGAGAAAGGATTGGCTGAAAGAAGTGTGGAAGCAAAATGGGCAATGCATGGGGAATTGGGTGTGTGGGGTAAGAGAGAGGAAGGAATCCACAATAAAAGGACCCTGAAAATATGGAATGCTAGAGGGACTTTAACTGGGAGGGGCCCTTAGAACATAGAATGTCAGAACTAGGAGGGCCCTTAGAACAGAGAAAGTTGGAGCTAAGAGGTACCTTAGAACACAGAATGGAAACCTGGGAGGGACCTTAGAATATGGAATGTCAGAACTTGAAGGGCCCTTAGAACCTGCAATGTCAGAGCTGGAAAGGGTCTTAGAACACAGAAAGTTAGGGCTAGGAGGGGCCTTGGAACAGAGAATATGAGAGTTGACGGAGATCTCAGAACACAGACTATCAGAGCTTAGAAGGAATCTTAGAACATAAAACGTCAAAATTGGGACAGATCTTAGAACGCAGACTGTCCGAGGTAGAAGGGCCCTAGAGATCATTTTAGTTCAACCTTCTCATTTTACAGATAAGGAAACTGAGACCCAGAGAGATTAAGTAACTTGTCCAGGATAACACAGCCTATAAATTACTGAGATGGGATTTGTTCAAGGTTTACTGCATAATACTTATTCATTCTGCTCTTGTCCGACAACCATTTATTAATTATATAATCTGTGCCCAGCCTTGTGATAGTCATTAAGAGAAATATAAAAACACAGGTCCCCACTCTTTATAGACTATGTAATGAATGGGGAGAGGGCAGTAGTCTGGGGACTATACAAATATGTTATCCTGTTCAATGTCAAAATCAGAGTAGAGTATAATAAAAGAGAGGCGCAAAGGACTCTTTCAGGATGGAGGAGGGAAGCTGATAATCTTGGTAGAAAAGCCAACTTTCATTCTTTTCATTGCTGCTGCCCCTCCTGCAACTCTTTGCCAAATAGTAGTTCCTCTGATGAGTTCCCATGTGACCTTATTAAGCACCTACTATGTGAGAGGTATCATGTTAGGCACTTGAGACACAAAACGAAAAGAGCAACCAGCCTCTGCCTTCAAGGAACTTATATCTACTGAAATATACATATCATATAGAAATAAATAATTATGTAGTAATTTTAAAATGGAGAAAAAATTAGCAGTGGTGGAGATTACCACTTCAGAAAATGGATAATGTAGATTGCTACCCATCTCCTTAAGGGTGATGGACTCAGTGTGCAGAATGAGGCACACGTCTTTTGCTCATGGCCAAAGCAGGATTTTTTTTTTGACAGCATTTTCTAGGGTGTTCCTGGTGCCTGAAATGCTCTCTCTCCTTATCTTCACCTCCTGCCTTCCCTTGATTTCCCTTTCCCTTGATTTCTCCATGTCCCAGCTAAAATTCAACATTCTGCAAAAAAAATAAAAAATAAAAAAATTCCCAGTCTCTTAATTCTAATGCTTCCCTCTGAGATTATTTCCAGTTTCTTCTATCTATATGTTGTTTGTACATAGTTGTTTGCTTGTTGATTCCTCCAATTAGACTGTGAACTCTTTGAGAACAGGGAAAGTTTTTTGCCTTTTTTTGTATCCCTAGGGCATGGCACATAGTAGGCACTTAATGAACTAATAATTAATTAATGATAGTTGACTGGTTGACTTGACTATGCCTATTTGTTACAAAGGTTTTGTTCTGGTTTCCTAATGGGGGGAGGGGAACAAAAAATAGATTTTTACTAATTTAAAACATTTAATTCAAGAAAACAATTGGGGTGATTAGAAAAGACCTTGTGTAGCACATGAGCTATGCTTTGAAGAAAGATGGGAATTCTCCAAGGCAGAGATGAGAAGGGAAAGCATTCCAAATATTATAGGACCACCTTTGAAAAGGCATTGAAGAAAGAGAGGGAATGTTGTAAGGGATGGGAGGAGGTTAGCAAGTTGTAATTTACAATGACTCCCATGTCTCTAATGTGGTAAGTTCTCCTTACTACCATCTTTTAAAGTAGGTAGGGTGACAATTCTTATCCCCACTTTACAGATGAGAAAACAGAGTTTCAGAGTGTGAAAATAGCTTGTTTAAGGTCACAGAGCTTGATGATGGCCTAGCCAGGTCAACTGGCATGAATTCCCTCTCTTGATTAGGGGTGTGTATGTGTGTGTGTGTGTGTGTGTGTTTCCCAGCAAGTAAAAAAAGACAATTCGGATTTGTCAATTTTATTTTCATTCCAACAGAAGGGAAAAAAGCCAAATTCCTGCCAAAACCTGGCAACTCAACAGAAGTTCTAGCCTTGCCCCAATCTGGGCACAGAAAGAAAAAAAAGACCGCAGAGAAACTTAGGAAAACCCACTTCAGATGTGAATTCCAGCGGGGACCCCCATGGCCTCAGCATTGTTTACAGAAGTCTCAGGCTGAGACCCAGCCCAGACAGAGGGGCCAGTCACTGGCAACACTGATCCACCCAGGGGGAAGGTGCCAGGAGCCGTCATCAGTGAGTGAAAGCACTGGCTGTAGGAGGTTTCAAGCACTGTTTAGTTCTTGTGGGGTCATTTCTCTCCATCTGTGGGCTCCCAGTGATGTGGAGAAGGGTCACGGGTAAAGGGAAGCTTCTGAGTCCGGAAGGAATTTGGATTCTGGAGGAAACCAAAAGTCCCAAACCAGGATAAATGCCTGGAAGCTTGGAAGTTGAGGGGAGATGAAATCTGGGGTTAGCTTGTCAAACTCATTGAGACTTAAACAGAATATTAAAATGTCGGATGTTAAAGATGTGCAGTGCAGAATGTTCGAGCCAAATGGCAGTTGTTTAGTGTGTAGGCCTGTCAGATCTTAGAACAGAAATTGTTAAAATGCAGAGTCTCAGTGCCAGAATGGACCTAAGACCATAGAATGTCAGAGCTAAGAAGGACCTTAGAACACAGGATGTCAGAGCTGGGAGGGCCTTAGGACACAAGATGTCAGAGCTGGGAGGGCCCTTAGAACATAGGATGTCAGAGCTGGGAGGGCCTTAGGACACAGGATGTCAAGAGCTGGGAACAATGGTTGAAAAAAAGAACACCAGACCTGGAAAGGAAGCTTAGAAGACATAATGTAAGAGTATGAAATGTTAGTGAGAGCAGGAATACTTTCAAGCCTTTCTAATCTATCTGCTTTATGTAAACAGATGAGGAAAACAAGACTCCTTCGGTCACCTTTTCTAGCCACCTTTCCCTATAAAGTTGTGCAGGGGGCCAGCTTGAGGCTAGTGTGTGTAGATTTCCTTGGCCACTGAGTTAGGAGTTAGGCTATGGAGTGACCAGTAGACTTGCAAACAGGAAATGAAGTGGGTTGGTTGTTGCTAAAGAAAGGAAACTATGACAGCAGCAACTAGAGTCCTAAGTAGGAATTTTTGCATCTGGGTTCTGTTAGCATAGTTAACCTCTCTCAAAGCTTGGAGTAAACACCATTTCCTCTGTGAAGTCTTTCCTGGTCCTCTCAACTGTGGGTACCTGCCACCCGTACTATCTTGTATTGACACTGTATGTATTTTGTATCCACTTTTCCCTCTAAAAACAGTATCCCTCTAATAGATCATAAGCTCTTGGAGGGCAAATGCCATTTCATTTTTGTCTTTGTACAGTGCCTGACATATTGTAGGTCCTTAGGAAATGCTTATTAATTGGTTGTTGTTGAATGAAACACCACAAACTCTCCCCATCCGGGTAGGTGGGAAGTACAGAGCAAACCCCCATGTAGGAGGCAGTGGGAAACACTGTCATATGGTGAAGAGGCAAAGATTGGAGATGCCCACCTTGCCATATAGTAGCTTCCTATGGAAAGGAGCTAGGTGGTGTCATTGTACATAGAGTGCTGGACCTGGAGTCAGGAAGACTATCTTCCTGAGTTCAAATTTGGCCTCAGACACTTCCTAGCTGTGTGACCCTGGGCAAGTCACTTCACCCTGTTTGCCTCAGTTTCTTCATCTGTAAAATGAGCTGGAGAAGGAAATGGCAAATCACTCCAGTATCTTTGCCAAGAAAACCCTAAAGTGGAGTAATGAAGAGTTGGACACAGTGGAAAATGACTGAATAAACCTCTGACTCCCTATGCAGGTCCCTTTCCATTGGACTGGTCAGACCAGTCAATAGTAATAGACATTTTGTTTTTTTCACTCATTCCATTATTTACAAAGCATATTATTTCATTGGATGTTCATAGTAGTCTTCCCCTATCAAGTGGTATATTATCATTCCCATTTCAGGATACGGAAGTTGAGGCTTATTGGGGGTCAGTGATTTACCTAAGGTGGTTCACTCAGTTCCTTGCAGAGCTGATTTCTAGGTTAGTTTCTCTCTCTGTCTCCTATCAGTCAGCTATGATGTCAGGACAAACTGAAGTCAAGATGAGAGCTGGAATCATGCTTTAGCCACTTATTATGTGACCCCCAGCAGGGTACTTAAACTCTGCAGCCTTAACGTTCTCAGCTCTAAAACAGTAATATAATATCTACCTTTCAGGGGCAAGGGTGCAGAATAAAGTGCTTTGCAAACTTTCAAGTGATATATGCATGAGCTACAATTATTGTGAGTCATCTTGCTTTCACACCTCTTCCTCCCAGACATTCTCATCTCCCCTATCAAGATTTCCCCTCTCCTCATGAGGCTGATCTCACTCTTTGGAGATGGAAAGGTGTTAGACCTTGGCACTGTGACAGACTAAAGAAACTAGACTAATTTCCTTCAGTGACACCAAGATGGGCTGAGGTGATTAGGGAAAAGGAAGGAGATAGTAGCCTGATATATCTGAGCATGATAGAAGTGGCATTCACCTAGATTTTAACAAAGTATTTGATAAAAACCTCTCATACTGTTCTTGTGGAAAAGATGGTGAATTGTAGTCTAAATGATAATATGATTAGGCAAAGTTGAAAATAGTGGAATGCCTGGACCTAAAGAGTGGACATTAATGGTTTGCTATCAGCTTGGAAGGAGGTCTCCAATGGATTTATCCAGAGATCTGGGCTTTTAATATTTTTTTTAGTCAATGAATTGGATACAGGGACAGAGAAAACAAGCTTATCAAGTATTCAGGCAACAAAAAACTGGGAAGAGTAAGTAATACACTCCGTGACAGCCAGAATCTAAAAAGACATTGGCGGCCTAGAACACTGGGCTGAATCTTATACAGTGAAATTTAATAGGGATAATTCAAAGGCTTAGGTAGTGGCCTGCTACATCTCTCCCTCAGAATTCTAGGGGCACCCTAAGGGGTTTTGAGAGCATCTCTCATCTAATGCCCTTGGTGCCAGTAACTAATAATTAGCCACTTAACATCAATTAGCTATTTTGAAGGGATATTTACTTTGAACGTATAGGAAAGGCATAAACATTTCCTTCCAATATCTCAACTACACTCCCTTCTATACCACTTGGTCTCTGAGCAAGTAGGTTCATTCTTAGCATCGCTTCTACATAACGTCGTTCCCACCAAGTTTACATCCAAATGAGTCCTCATTTCCACCACTAGGCAAACTCAAAGGTCGTTCCTTGTTCCTTGGGAAATTGTAAGGTCACAATATAATTGTGAAGTGATATACTAGGTCACTGATACAACTAGGATACCTAGACACTCTGAAGGTCACTCTTCTGGAACCTTCCAAAACTCATGGAGTTGGTGTCTAGAATCCCTCCACCTTAAATGAAAAAAACATACAGCTAGTCAAAACAACTGAAGCCTGTTTTCATGGAGGTACATAAGCAATCTTAGCAGAGAGATGACCCAAAGTGTCTCCCCATACAACATTATATTTCCCTGGATACCATGAGGGAAGAAGTCCAATGACGAGTGAACAGCTGAGAGAAAATGGCAGAGTCTCTAGTTGCTTTTGAAGTTTTGAATGACTCCATGGACAATCCTGTTCACCGTGGGGCCAGCTGACCAGAACCAGTGACAGAATATGTACACATGCTCCAATATCTCTGCAAGCCACTCAATTGCACATCATCACAGCTACCCCAGAAGCAGGCTCACCAGTCTCTCTCATATGGGGGATTTTCATCAACCAAGCACACTGAAGCACTCTGTGCCTGTGTCTGTTCTCCATTATATTTTCATGGGTCCAAAGAACAACTCCCCAAGCATCAGAGGCAGGGGGAGGGGAATGACTAGAAAGAAAATCATCTGAAAAAGTATGTTTATTGAATGTTTGATTGATTGCAGGTTTCAGTTCAATATGAATCAATGGTGTAAAATAGCATGCGAAAAAGCTGGTGTTCTCTGCTGCATCAAGAGAGTTCTAGTACTCTAAACTAAAACTCTATAGGCCACTATATACTGTCCTAGTCAGAACATATCATGTTCAGTTCTAGGAGTCATATTTCTGGAAAGATATCAGCAAGCTAAAGAATAACCAGAACGGTGAAGGACTATCATTGAGGATCATTGAACCCATGAGGCTGATGAGATCACCAAAAGATGGAGGAGTCCAGGACTGAGCCAAGGGTACTTGGTAGGGGATCCTCCATGCACAGGGGATGGGACAGGGATGATCATATAGCAAAGGAGATGAAAACAGAGTGAAGGAAGAAATTAAGGAGACAGCAGTATCACAAAAATTCAGAGTGGAAAGGCTGTCAAGGAGGAAGGGATGTTCAGAGAGGTCAAAAAGCTTGAGCAGTGAGTAAAAGTCATTACATTTAGCAAATAGGAGAAAATGTTAACCTTGGAGAAAACAGTTTCAGTTGCATAGCAAGGTCTGGTGATGGAATGGAACAGGTTAAGGAATGAGTAGAGAAAAAGAAAGTAGAAGCTTTGGGTGTTGTAGGAGTTTAACTGTGGAAGGGAGAAGAGATTTAGGATGATCGCTTAAGGGAAGATTAGGACCAAATGAAGGGTTTTGGTTTTTTTTTTTAATGAGAAAGGATGGAATTGAGGACACAAGAAGAGAAAGAGTTCTCACAAGAAGGATCACCTCTTTCTCTGAAACCAGAGCAAAGGAGGAAAGATGGGGAAGGGGGTGGATTAATGGGATTTGAGGTATAGAGTTAAATAAAAGAAGGAATCCATGGTGGACGGCCTCAGTTTTCTCAGTAAAGTATAAGGCAAGGTCCTCTCCTGGGAAAGAGAGGCAAGTGTGGGGTAGTTAGTCAAGTCAAGTCATTAAGCATTTAATAAACACATACTATATGTCAGGCATTGTGCTAAGTGCTGAAGATACAAAGAAAAGCAAAAACATGGTCTCTGCTTTCAAGCATATTTTTTTTCTTTCTATTTTGTGGACATGGCTAGTACAAGAATTTGTATGTACAACTATACATTTTTGTTTTTTTAAATAGTGTTTTATTTTTTCCAATTATATGTAAAAACAAATTTTAACATTCATTTTTAAAAAATAAGATTTTGAGTTTGGCTATACGTATTTGTAATGGTTTTTGTTTTCCTTGCCTTTTTGATGGGTGGAAGAGGGGAGAGGGGAAGGAGAGAATTCAGAAGTGAAAATAAAATAAAATTGAGTTAAAAACAAGAAGTTGGATGAGGTAGTAAGGGGTGAGATCGTGGTGGGTTTTAAATGTCCAATGGAGGAGTTAAATTCGATCCTGGTTTTAATAGGGAGGGTGTTGAGGGGGGAGGTTAGGACGAGGCAAGGTGACATGATCCGACCAGGTTTTCAGAAAAATCACTTTGACAGCTGAGTAGAGGGTGGATTGGAGTAAGGAGAGTCTTGGAACAGGAAAACTGAAAGCTGTTGCAGTAGTCCAGATGAGAGATAATGAGGGTTTGTACCAGGTGATGACTGTGAGTAGAGAGAAAGTCCCATGTACAGATGTTGAGAAGGTAGAAATGCCAAGACTTAAAAATAGGTAGGATGAGTATGAGAGAGTAACAGAAGATGACATCAAGATTGCAAGTTCGGGTGACTTTGTTTCCCTGGATAGTAATAGGAGAGTTGGGAATACGTAAGGGTTTGTGGGGAAAGAGTTCACCAAGTGAAAAATAGAGAAAGAAGAAAGAGGGACTAGGTCAGAACTGTGGAGGACACCTGTGTTTAGTGGGAATATCCTGGATGAAGATCCAGCAAAGGAGACTGAAGAGGAGTCAGCCAAGTAGCAAGAGAATCAAGGAAGTCAGTGTCACAAAAACCTAGAGAGGACAGATGCATATCCACGAGAAGGTTGCCAAAGGCTGCAGAGAGTCCAGGAAGAATGAGGGCTGAGAAACAGCCATCAGACTTCAGAATTAATCGATGATTGGAAACCTTGGAGAGAGCAATTTCAATTGATTGATGAGGTCAGAAACCAGACTGCAGAAGATTTAGGAGAGGAGAGGAAGTGCAGTCATTGGGTGTAGGTGGCTTTTTCAAGGAGACTATCCAAGAAGGGAAGGAGAGTTATAGGTCAGGAAATGGCAGGGATGGATGAATCAGGTGAGGGGTTCTTTTTTTAAGGGCTGGGGAGGCATGAGGTGTTTATAGGTAGCAGGGAAGGAGCCAATAGACAGGGAAAGACCAAAAATTAGGGAGGGAATGGTGCAAGATCCTGGAGAAGATAGATGTGAAGGGGATTGAGGTGAATGTCCTGCCAAGAAGAAAGGTCATATCTTCATATAAGATAGGTGAAGGAAGAAAAATCAGGGGGAGATATCTGAATGATGAGAAGAGGAGGAGGGAAGATGAGGGCTCTCTCAATAAATGGCGTTTTCTTTGGTGAATTATGAGTCAAGGTCTTCAACCAAGACATGGCTAGTACAAGAATTTGTACGTACAGCTATATATTTTTGTTTTTTTAATACCATGGTAGTCTTGAGATGGGATAAAAATGTTTTGGGACAGATTCCATGGGGAGAATGATAGGGAATTAATCAGGAAAGAGGAAAAGGATTGATGTGTAGATGTTGAGATTAAGTAAATTTGAAGTGGCCCCAAATAGCAAAGTTGTGTAAATTCAGAAGCACATGAGTAGAAGGGACAGTGGATTCCAGTGTAGAGGATAGCATAGGTCCAAGTGGGCCAGAGATGGGGGTAGTGCATAGAGATGGCCATCAGCTTCCACATCAACCTGTTTGGGGGAAGGGAGGGGAACTCACTGGAGGCTAATTCCTGCATAGAAACTCCATGAGCTTCATCAATGCCCAAAGCTCCGATTAGAGGCTTTTGCTAGCTCTCAGAACAGTGGCCAGGGAACACTGCCAAGAAGAAAGGGGGGAAAAAAGCCACTGAGAAAGCAATTGGCCCAAAGCAGAGATTGACAATTTTTCCTGAGCTGGGGTCCCTCTTCCTCCCTCTTGCACTCCATCCCCATTCAGCGTGACTGTTGCTGGGGAAAGTGGGCGACTTCAGCTGGGCACCAGCTCCCATTGTCAGTACAGAGGTAAACAGATTTGGTGCCTAGAGGGCCCCTGAGAGGTAACTGAGAAGCCTGGAAGCAAGGGTTCATTGGGCAGGCACCAGAGCATGCTTGGCCCTGGCCACAGCTTGTCCTCTGAATGACTGCTCAGCCACATGGCCAGACAGAAGATGAACCTAAGCTTTCTTTGGTTTCCTCATCTGGAAAATGAGGAGCTTAAACCAGGGGTTCACTTAAGTCCCATTGGGCACCTACATTCTTCTATGGCCCCCTCACATTCTCTGCTTCAGTGACCATTCTAGCACTGACATTCTGTGTGAAAAAGGTTCCTTCCAGATCTGGCATTTTGTGGCATTCTGGGTTCTAAGGCCCCTCCCACCTCTGACATTCTGGGTTCTAAAGGCCACCCCCCAGCTCTGACATTGTGTGTTTTAAGGGCCCTTCCAGTTCTGTCATTCTTTGTTCTGTATGTCTTGCATAAAACACCCATACTGTGCCACACCACAGTAACAAGAAGATCATTTCACTGAAATAGCCTTAGGTTGTTCAGAGGACTGAAAAAGGAGGCCACACCCAATCCCCTCTCCCCCAAAAAGGAGCAGGGCCTTTGTGAAAAGCAGGAGCTGACACAGTTTACTCGATCTCCCAACAAGAGACCCCAGCTAGGCACGGTGGGGGGACCCTAAGATATGTTTAGCCTGGCAAGGGCTCTCTCTGAATTATTTCTTCAGGACAAAGCATCATTGTTTTCATTGAGGATGGAGCAAGGTGGAAAGGGTGGAAAAGGGGCTTGGCTTGCTGACCATGGTATCTCAGAACCTAAGGGTTTATGAGAAACCAAAGGTCATAGGGCACTCAATCATGTGCCCATGTACCCAGAGCTGCTTCTCAGGTACAGCAAAGGGTTTTAGACTATACTATTCCCTGATGACCCTCCTTAGAACCTCATGGCTCTGACATTTCTGTGTTCTGAGCTCACTTTCAGTCCTAATGTTCTACATTCCAGCTCAGACATCTAATGCTTCTTCTCAGTTTCCCTCTATACAAAGTGAGGGTCTTGGACTTGGTGACCTTTAAAGTCCTGTCCAGCTTTAAATTCCCATTCTTATTCTATGAGCTCAATGGAAATTAGTGAATCCTTCTTCCCTCGTACATCTTTCTAAGTCATTAAAAATATTTTTTCCATCCCCTGGACCTGCTCCAAGTTTTCTCTTGACTCAGTTTTATAGGGCTGGGGTCTTACAGCAAGATACAATGTTGTAATAAGTTTGACCGGTGGCCCATATGTATTATATACATATTCACGTATATATGTGTATGTATACATGTATACAGAAAATTTTAGCATGAAGTAATATACTATATGTGTATCCTAATATCCTGAGTACTTTTAACCACATTATTGTAACATAGGAGCAAGAAGAGACTTCAAAGGTCACTGAGGCTAAACACTCTGCCTCAGACAGATGGAGATCAAAACCCTCATTGGATGCCAGTGTGATTCTTAATCATCTCTGGGAACATATTCTATACTGCCCCCTCGAACTCAGTTATTGCTGCCCATTAATTACCTTTTTAATTTCTTCCTCTTGTTTAACCAAATGCTATTGCTCTAATTTAAATGTAGCTCCCCTTGTATGTGCGTGTGTGTCTGTGAAGAGAGACAGAGACAGACAGACAGACAGAGAGAAGCTAGTCTGTGAAGGCATACTGATTAGGACTCAGTAACATCAACTGTGTCCCAACTGTACCACTAACTACCACTAACTCTCTGTGTGACCTTGAACAAACGGCTTTCTCTCTCAAGATGTTGGTTTCTTATCTGTAAAATGAAAAGATTGATAATCTCGGATCTCCTTCAGCTCTAGCTCTCTATGTCCTGAGGTCTCACACAGCTCTAACATTCTATATTCTAAGGGCCTTTCCAGTTCTGAGATCCCATGCTCTAAAGCCCCTCCTAGTTTTGAGCCAGTTTCCTCATATGTAAAATGAGAGGGCTGCCCTCAGTCTCTGAGGCCCCTCCCAGCTCTAAAGCTTTGATCCCAATATCATATTTTGTGATGTTGGGAACCACTGAGCTCTCAGAAATGGATGAATCCCAACCTTCTTCCCTACTGGAGGCCAAGGGAACGGATGGGCAAAGCTGAGAACTGATGTGTTACTGCCCCCAATGGAGAGACAGTTATGGAATGTTGTGTGTGTGTGTGTTTTTTTTCTGAAAGGCAGAGAGACCTGCCTGGTGTAGGGAGAGAAGAACACAATGTCCTTGTCTGAAGGAAAAGAGTAGGGGAATGGAGTTTGGGGAAAAAGAGAGTAAAGGGAAGGACATTTTCAGAGAAATAACAGACCTCCTTGGGAGCTGGGGTAGAGGCCCTGCAGAAAAGAGACTTTTGATGAGTTTGTGTTAAGGGGGTTGATCAGAGGAGCCCCCAGTCCTTTTGATGAATCTCCCAGTAATCTAAATGAAATTACAGGGTATGGACTTTTGTCCTAAAGGAAAGTAGAGGTACACATTGCCTCTGGACTGTTTCTGGGAGAACACAGGTGACTCTTGATCAGTCCCCATTATCAAAGGTCTGATCATGACAGGGACTGGATTTGAGGAGTTGGAGAGAAAAGAAGGAGACATCTAGATCTAACAAGGACACTGGAAGCTTTCCAAAAATGGACCAAGCTGTATGAACGGTTGAGTCCTCTGTCATTGGGAGTAGTCACTGGGACCATTTGCTGGACATATTTAGGGATGGGATTCCAACATGAAGTAGGCAGTGAACCAGATGACCCGTAAGGTCCTCATCAAGAGAGACTTGAGTATCTTTTGCTTTTTTGTAGTCTCCAAAGGCATACTGAAAAATGTATTTTATTATCTGACTTAGAAGTGTGTCCCTGTGGAACCTTCAACTTGTAGTGATAGAGTAGTTACTAATAATCCAAGAAGATCGGCCCCAGCCAAAGACAGGATGACTCACTAGTTGAGCTTGGGAGCAGTGGGAAGCAGACTCCTAGTCTGGTCTAAAGGAGGTCACTGAGAGTTTCCCTCCTTTAGAGGAAGTGGTAAGGGAGAAGTAGGGGGGCAGGGGAGTAGCCAGGGTACCCTAGGAGCACCAAGCTGAGTCTGCTTCTCATACTCCGGGATCACGTAGGCTGATGATAGGAACACAGCATTTAAGGCTGAATGGGACCTTAGAGATGGTACATAACAGCTTAGCCCATACCAGCCATGAGTGGCAAAGCTAACATTCAAACAAAAACCTTCTATACTCCATGTATTCCTCTTTTCCTCTAGCCCAAGTGGGCTTGATGGGATGGGAGCAGGTGTTCTGTGCTTGGAAACTATCAGTCACAGGATATAGAAGAACCCACCTCCTTTCAAAGCTCTGTTCCTGTTTTCTATAACTGAGGGGCCTCATAAGATCATCCATCTCCCACTTCCATGCTTTTGTATGGGCTTTCCCACATGCCTGGATTTCAGTCTTTCCTTATTTCCATCTTTTAAAATCTTAAAACTTCCTGGAAGGGTCACCTCAGATGTCACCTCCTACAAGAAGCCCTCCCTTCCCTGGTCCTTCTCTCCTCCTGGCTTATCTTGTATCTGCTTATCTGTTCACATGTTGAATGCTAAAGTAGTAATACAAGTTCTCTCTAGGCAGGGATTGTATTTCCTTGGAAGTCTTTAAACAAAGACTGGATGACTACTTGCTGAGCATGTTATCATGGGAAATTTCTTTCAGGAAGGTTTGGACTGACTAGGTGACCTCTGATGTCCCTTCCAGCCCTAGCTCTATCTAAATCACTTAAAGACCCTGTGCCTCATTTTCCTCCTCTGTAACATGAGGGGGTTTGACTAGGGTCTCTGAGGTCTCTTCTAGTCCTAGCTCTACTAAATCACTTAAAGTTCTTATGCTTCAGTTTCCTGAGGAGATTGGACTAGGGTCTCTGAGGTCCTTTCTAGTTTTAGATCTGTGATCCCATGACTCTGAAATTCAATAATTCACCAGCATAGTGATTTGCACATAGTAGGCCCACCAGTAGATGTTTCAATTAATCTAATAACAGCAGAGACTTGAGAGAACATCTGTTCCACACCTCTCATTTCGCACACGAGGAAACCAAAGCCCAGAAAATGAACGAATCTTGTCTGAGATCCCACTGCTAGCAAGCAGCCGAGATGAGAGTGGAACCCAGGACATCTGACGCCAAACTTCAGGCTCTGTGGGATTAGAGTCCATCCCATGTGGGGGCTGGACTCTTAAGTGCTTGTCAAGTTTATGGGTTCTCATGTTTATGGGCTTTCAGGGAGACCATCCTCTCCCCCTTTTATAAAGTCTGAGATAAGAAAGGGTTCATGGGATTACAGACTTGTCATCAGGACAGCTTTGATGTCTCCACTCAGTTTCTTTCTCTTTTAAAACATCCATGAAAAACCTGAAACAGCTCCCCTAATAGTAAACACACTTTCTCAAATAAAGGAGACAATTCAGGAAGAGGCTGTAAGAAAAAAAAGCACAGTTAAACTCGAAGGCTCTGAAGAAGCTCAGGTCCTGGCAATTTGTTGTAAATTCCCCCATGATGCTGACCAGAGATCATTTGAGCCATAAATCTTGCTGTTGGCAGAATTCTCAACTCTCACTCCATTGGATAGAGGGAGGCGTTGGACCTCCATAAAATTTTGTTTCCAAGTCATTTCAGAAAAACAGGGCCCCTGGCCCAGCCTGGTTCTCCCTTGGGACCTCCCTTGACCCCTGTCTGATCCTGTACTGGGCCCTCTCTGGTTCTCTGTTGGGCCCTTGTGGGATCCTAGGAACTAGAAGGTGCTCCGAAATGGATGGATTCTAACCCATTAGTGGGGCCAGGTAACTATTCCATGGGACTGAAACACATGGGACTCTCACCACCATGGTGGCTACTAGAGTCTTCTAATTGCATTCAAGACTTTCCCAATCTATCCAGCCAACAAGCATTCTTTAAGCACCCTACTAGGTGCCAGGCACTTGGAGAGGCAAAGACAAAAAAACAACCCCTACACTCACATCCTAATAAGGTAGAGCTAGAGCACTAGACCTGGAGTCAGGAAGACCTGAGTTCAACTCTAGCCTCAGACACTTACCAGTGTGACCCTAGGCAAGTCATTTAATTTCTGTTTGCCTCAGTTTCATGGACTGTAAATTGGGGCAAATAACAGCATCTATATAATAATGACAGTGAGGTGGAGCCATAGTGCATAGAGAGCTGGGCCTAGAGTCAGGAAGGTTCATCCTCCCTGGGCAAGTCACTTCACTCTGTTTGCCTCAGATTCCTCATCTGTAAAATGAACTACGGAAGGAAAAGGCAAACCACTCCAGTACCTTTGCCAAGAAAACTGCATGTGGGGTGATGAAGAGTTGGACCCAACTGAAAACAAGTCAACAGCAACCACAGAAACCCAGCACCTACCTCCCAGGGTTGTTGTCAAGATCACATGAAATACTTTTAAAGTATTTAGCACAATGCCTGGCACAGTAGGAATTTAATAAATACTTTCCTTTTTTCCTTCTTTCTTTTCTTCCTTCTCAGGGAGACGAAACAGCTTCCTTGGCACACAGTAAGCACTGAATAAATGCTTGCTAACCTTTTCCTCCTTGACTTACCTGGCACACAGGTGCTTAATAAATGCTTGCTAACTTTTCCCCTTCTTTACTTCCTTCTCAGAGAGGAAAAATGACTTCCTTGGCACATAGTAGGTGCTTAATAAATGCTTATGGCTAGATTCATTACCCACGTAGTCAATAGCAGAGCTGAGATTCATACCCACATCTCTGGTTCTGAATCTTTTCTATTGTATTGCACAAAGAGATCAGTGCCAGGTAGTTAGAGGTACTGTCTTGGGAGAGAGCCTAGGCCAGGAGGAAGGAAGACTTCACCGCTCTTTGTGCATAGACAGAACTCCTCCTAGATGTATTCTTTGTAATTGAGTACAGTTGTTCCTTCTCCATCACACTGAGGCTTTGTCAGCTCCTGGCTCTGAATCCACAAGACCCCAAAGTCAACTGACTTATCTGCATACATCTGTGGCCTTGAGTAGTCTGGTGCTTTTGGAGGCAGTGTGGAACAGAAGAAAATGTGCCAGACTTGGAGTCAGAGACCCTGGGTTCAAATGAACCAATTACTATCTCTGTGCCCTTGGATGAGTCACTTAACATTTTCAGACCTCGGTTTGCTCATTTGTAAAATGAGGAGCCTAGACTGGATGGCCTCTGGCTCTAAATCTAAATGTGTGATCCTTCTAGATGGTCACAGATTTGTCAGTTCCTAGACCGATAGAAGGCAGACTCCTCAAAGATGGTGATTATTTCATTTTAGTCTTATTTTATTCAGTCCGGAAAACAGTAACTGGCATGTAATAGGTGCCTAATGCATGCTTGTTGATTAATTTACTCTTACAGTTTGTTCCACATTCTTGTCATGCCCAAGCAAGAAGAATTTCTTATGATCAGGAAGAATTAAAAACAGAAAGGAACCAAAATCTTCAAAGAGGCAACTTCTCTGGACGGTCCTTCCTTAGCAAGACACAGTCTTCAGAACATTGTTCTAACTTCTGGGTAAAAGGGTAAAAAACTGAAGCTGGAGTGAGGGAAAATCTCCCACTACTTAGAACCATTAAAAACGACTTTATTCCTTTTCTCAGAATATATTTTGTGTGTACTTTTGTATGACACCCTCCCTCCCCATCATAGAATGAGGGCAGAAACTACTATATTTTTGTCTTTTCTATCTCTAGCATCCAGTATGGGGCTTAGCATATTAAATTGCCCTTTATATGCAGTCAGTCTTGGGAATGTAAAATAAATTATAAAATGAATAAGTAAATGAAACCATAGCAAAACTAAAACCCCACCTCCCCTTTCCTCTTTAAGTCTCATAATCGGACACACATAATGTGTGTCTAACATGATGCTATCATTCTGGTCCTCTTCAAGAACGAAGGACGACAATTTAATATATAGTAGGACACTGTTTCATGGTCCTTTCTGAATGAGAAACTTCAGCTACCTTTCTTTAACAGTCAGTTTCCAAACATGTTGAGCCCAAAATATATTTTAAAGTGTTGTTGAATCATTTCATTTGTATCTGACTCCTCCATTTGGGGTTTTCTTGGCAAAAAACTAGAGTGGTTTGCCATCACCTCCTCCAGCTCATTTTACAGATGAGGAAACTGAGGCAGACAGTGTGAAGTGACTTGCCTAGGGTCACACAGCTAGTATCTGAATTTAAATTGGAATTCAGAAAGATAAGTCTTCACTCCATGCCCAGCTCTCTATCCACTGTACCACCTACCTGCCCCCACATTTTAAATAATTCTTATCAAAGGTAATCTACTTTCTGAGAAAAAGTGGGTGGAAGTTTATGGAGGACCTCAAAGCTTCAGGGAAATGGATTGGGGTGGTAACCAGACTTAGAGTGGGAACGCCTTAATCTAATTAAGGCCATTATCTATCTTCATCCAGGACCAGATTGAGTAGTTTAAGAAAATGATTCTCCAAGAAGCACTAACATTAAAAGGGACTACTGTTCTGTTTGATGAATCAGCCCTGTTAATTGAACTTTCACCTACACTTTGTGACCATATTTTATCTTACTATGGGATTTTGTCTTGAACACTGTAAATTGTAATGGGAAAATGACCCTTGCCAGAGAGAGCTATTCAAAGGAACTATCTAAGTTAGTCAATAAATATTTATTAAGTGTCTACTGTGTGCTAGAAGTTGGGTATGCAAAGACAGTTCCTGATCTCAAGGAGCTCCAGTCTAATGGGAGGGGTAGTGGATGTAGGGGAGAGGTATACAAATAATTACAAACAAAAAGGGAAGGGGAAGAGAATGAGCATTTATGGGCAACTAGATAGCGCCATAGTGCACAGAGTGACTCATCTTCCTGGGTTCAAATCCAGCCTTAGACACTTACTAGCTGTGTGATGCTGGGCAAGTCATTTAACCCTGTCTGCCTCAGTTTCCTTATCTACAAAATGAGGTGCAGAAGGAAATGGAAAACTGTTTCAGTACCTTTGTTCTGCCCCCCCCCCCCAAAAAACACAGTGCAAATAAGATCACAAAGATTTGAACATGTCTTAAACAACTGAACCACCAAAAGCACCTATTATGTGCCAAGCACTTTAACGCAGTTATCTCATTTGCTGTATAGCCCCTTGGAGAGGACAAATGTTGGGCATAATCCTCTTCTGTACCCCTGATGAGAGATGATCATGAGTATCTTGCTGCCTGTTCAGATGATAAGAATGCATCATCTAGTGATCACGCTTAGGAAGCAGAGGGTGGGAACTGATGCCAAGATGTTAAATGCAAAGAATTCTAATTGTGAAATCAGAGGAACCATTTCTGGGTCCTACTATGCAACTTCTTTTTTGTGTAGGGCAAGTCCTATAAATCTCAATTTCCTCATCTCCAGAATAAGGAGGTTATCCAAATCTAACCATTGAATATTGTAGTTGGAAGGCACTCTGTCCATCTTCCCACACTTAGGAAACTCCCCAGTGCCTGGTATAGTGCTGCTCCCACAGTGAATGCTTTATGAATGTTTGTCAAATCCACAGCCCTGAACAACCTGACTATCTGGCACATGGTCAGCTAGCCCATACCTTCAGTGACAACAACTGTGAGTTCTTCTGAGACAACCCCTGCATTTTTAGATGTCCCTGAAATTTGTTTTGCGGTAAACTTTATCCTATTAGTTCTAATTCTAAGAACCAAAGCAAGGTTAATCTCTCTTCCCCATGACAGCCCTTCAGATACTTGAAGATGGAAACATATCGTTCCCACCCCCTCAACTCTGCCCAAGTCTTTTCCTCCTGAAGCTAAGCTTACTTAAAACTATCCTCACTTGAGGTAATTTCCAGATCCCTCCCCAACCAAGTCACTGGAAGAACTCATTCCATCTTATCCATTTAGACCTATTGTCCCTTGACATGTTTTGATTCGTTCTGCTCATCCCCACACTATAGAACTAAGATAGATGAGTAAAAGTGGGTAGAAGTCATGTGGGGCTACATGGATAGAAACTTCCTAAAAAGGAGAGCTGTCCAAAAGTGGTGTGGATTGTATTGGGTGGCAGTGGGTTCTCCCTCACTGGGGATCTTCCAGGTGGAGGCTGGATGACTGTTCATTGAGGGTGTTATAGAAGGGAGTTTTATACAGGTGTGATTGGATAGATGACCTCCAAGGACCCTCCTCACTTAAAGATGCCATGATCTCCACCCAGATGACCAACCTGAGCTGGTTTGATTCAAGTAACAGGTATGAAGGGGTTTTAAGAAGAGTGAAACCTAAAAAAGAAAGAATGTAGAGGGAACAGGAGCATTGTCTTTGGGTAGAAGAAGGTTCATTCTAAATCCTGCTTGACCCAGAGAGAACAGAACTAGGGTTAATGGGTAGAAGTAGCTGAGGGACAAATTGAAGTGGGTTTGGTGTAAGAAACAAAACACTTGTACTAATGAGATCAATGGAAAAAGTGGCACAGGCTACCTTCTACCTAGGTGAGCTCCCCTTAGCTGAAGGTGCTTAAGGAATGATAGAGAATTCTTGTTGAGATACAGACCTCTGAAGTCCCCTCTGACCCTGGGATCTTCCTAGAATGGGATACCCTGAATCCAACCCCAGATACTTGGGATGGGGTTTCAGCAGGATAGAGGAAAGTGAGCCACTGCTCCTCTTTGTGAACATTTGCCCCTCTAGTCATGCAGCCTGAGATCATGTTAGATTTCTCTCAGCTGCCTCATCACATTACATAGCAGGTGCCCATCATGATAACTTGTGGTCCACTACAACCCCCAGGATGTTTTCGCATGAACTGCCAAGAAGCCTGTTCTCTCTCCTGGCTTTCCTTCAAAGTCTCAGCTAAAATTCCACATTTTTCAAGTAGCCTTTCCCAGTCTCCCTTTCTGCTGGTGCCTTCCCTCAGAGATCATCTCCAATGTGCCCTGCATATACTTTGTATTTGCATAGTTGTTTATAGATTGCCTCCCCCTTTAGAATAGAAGATCATTGAGGGCAGGGACTGCTTCTTGCTTTTCCTTATATCCCTTAGCATTGTGGCTTTCATATAGTAAGTGCTTGATAAATGTTTCTTGACTGGCTGGATTTTTTCATCCTGAATTTGGGTATTTGAGTTATTCCTTATATTTAAGAATGGACTCATGCCTTAGGATGTACTCAGAGGATCTTTGGTGAAGATGGAAGGGACCTTAGAGATCATCTAGTCCAACTCTCTCATTTTGCAGATGGAGAAACTGAAACCCAGAGCAGGGGAAGGGATCTGCCCAAGGTCACCCAGGCAATAAATGTAAAACCAGATTAGGAGTATCTGGCAGTTGTGAGGAAAGGCCTTTGTAAACCTTAAACATGTGAGCTGTTTCATTATTAATGTATAATTCACTCACCCAGGAGGAAGGGCATTTTGGCACCTTCTTCGCCTCCAGGGTTGGACCCTTCCCTTCTCCCTCCCAAGGCTATGAGCTGGAGAGGTTAATCCCTCTGAGAGGGTCCAATGCCAGTGAACTGTAAAGTATGGTTTTCATTGGTATTCAAGCCACTGTCTGCTCAGGCTTAGGTCAACTTAGGTCAGAAACTCAGCCAGCCCCCCTCCGCCCCCCCCACCTCCCCGCCTTAGTTAGTTAATATGAATTGTCTAAGAAGCAGCTAGAACCAAATACTAGGACTCCCTGCCCCTCACATATACATCCTGGAAAAAAGTCCTAGCTCAAATTCTAGGAAGTTTACAATCTGGTTAGAAAAGCAGTCATGTACCAACAGACCTCCTGGGCCTTTACCTTCCACAAATGACAAGGAGTATAGTCTTGTAATTAAACTGTCCTCTGGGCCTTCATGTCCTTCCTCAACTGAATTAGGCCACCTGTCACCAAGTGCATCTGTTAAGAACTCTCCCTATACATAGTAGGTGGTCACACAGCAAATCTGTCGGCAAATTGGGGAAAATGGAATGCATCCAATCAACATAAAATATATGTATAGCTCAAGCTCATGAATGTAGGAAAGGGATACACAATAAAGGAGTGAATGTGGGGTTAATAATGGGCAGCAAGGTGGCCTAGAGTAGGAAGACTCATCTTTGAGTTCTAATCTGGCCTCAGACACTTCCTAGCTCTGTGACCCTGGGCAAGTCACTTTGCCCAGTTTACCTAAGCTGCAGAAGAAAATGGCAAACTACTCCAGTATCTCTGCCAAGAAAACCCCAAATGGAGTCATGAAGAGTTGGACATGACTGAAAAATGACTGAACAATATGGGGTTAATAAGGAAGCCTTCCTTGAGGCATGGAACTTTGGGCTAGTTGTTTTTTTCACGTTGGTCCTAGAAGTCCCCATTGCTAAGGAAATCCCAAATTGCGACGTCCTAAGGGAAAGAAGCTTGTCCCCTTCAACCAACAGATTCTTAGACTATGAGAACATCAAATGTTCAAGCTGGAACAGAAAATACCTAGGTTGAAGGGGACCTTAGAATATAGAATGTCAGAGAAGGAGCTTGGAGACTGAGATATTAGAACAGAGCAGAGCTGGAAGGATCCTTAGATCATAGGATGTCAGAACTCCAAAGGGTCTAGGCCAGTTCAGGTTAATTTGTCTGGGAAACACTTCACAGCATCAGATACATTGACAGAACTTATAAATGCTGGTGATTGATGGAGTGAGGGAAGGGGATGGGGAAGTAGGAGGGACAGACCGGCCCCAGAGAGGGTTAATTCTGTAAGTACCAGTGTGGGATAGATAGCCTTGTGAGCCCCAATAGTGACATAGCTACATTCATTAACAACAAGCTTACTATCAGACAGTCAATCAAGAAGCATTTACTAAGTGCTTACTATGTGTCAGGCACTGCAGGAAGTACTGGTGTACAGAAAGGCACACAGAGAAAGAGCCTGTAAATAACCATCAGCAAGATATAGACAAGATAAATTGGAGATAAGCCACTAAAGGAGGGTGGTAGAATGAAGGAGGAGATGGGAAAGTCTTCTCATAAAATAGGAGGTAGTTGAAGGAAGCCAGGAGGCAGAGATGAAGATGGGGATGGTTCCAGGCATTGGCTGTAATGCCCAGATTTCTGAGGAAGTCTTGTACTAGGAATAACTAGGAGACCAATGACTGGATCGCAGAGTATGGCAGTGAAGTGTAAGGACACAGGAATATAGCCCCTTTGCACCAGGACTGGAGCATATGACCATCCCTCCTTCTTCCCATTGTCTGGTTCTCCCTGAGTCCCCCAGCCCTTCTTAGGACTCAGTTGGTTCCATCATAGGATTGCACATTTAGAGATACAAAGGACCACAAAGACCATCTAATCTAACATCTTCATTTTACAGTTGAGGAAACTGAGACCCAGAAAGTGATTTGAACCCATGATCTCTAATTCCAATCCAGAACTTCCTCCACTGTTCCACACCATCTGGGAAACTGACACCCCCACCTTACCCCCAGTTCTCTTCCTCCAATCTACCATGAAATCACCCTATGACCTTGGACTGGGCAAATTTGTAAGAGGTTCCATCCAACCATATTTTCTTTGTTCTAAAACTCTCTCTTCTTAAGTCTCTTTCTTCTCTGATGGTCTTTGTTCACAAATCCTATATGTGAAGCTCTCTTCCAGATCTTGAAATTCTTGAGGAGACAGGAGAGGGGGCTGGATTATTGCTGATTAGGTTGAAAAATCACTTCTAACTGAAAATCTCCTCTGTCACTTTCTTCAAGAGAACAGAAAGAGGCAGCCCATGGGGCCCACACAGGGCCTCCTCAGGCCCAGGCAGATAGGAAGGGCTCGGGCCACTCACTGGAAGGTGTATGTGGCAGTTGAATCCCTGGGGGCTTTCTCAGGCAGGCAGCCTCTTTGTCTTAACAAAGATCACTGAGCAGGTAAAAAATTCCAGGCATGCTTTCTTCTGACAGCTAATTGGGTCCTTTATTAATGACCTGGTGCTTTCTCCAGGGCAGGTGGAAGGGGGTGGGGAGGAAGCCTGGGCAGGAAAATTCCGAAGAGAACTTCCCCACAGGTGAGGATGACGACTGAATGTCTGAGACCTGCCAGAGGCGAAGGGCTCCAAGCAGGTGACCCTGAGAACACTACCCAGCTGCTGAGCAGGAGGGAGAGGGGCTTTCCCAAGGACCTCAGAGCTCCTGAAGTGAAGGCCTTTGATCAGGGAATGAGGCAACAGCTTTCCACATTCCTGGTCCTGGTAGAGTGGCCCAGCAGGGATGTATGTGACTGGAGAGGGGCACTATATACACATACATATATGTATACATTTATACACACATACATATGCATGTGAATGTATGTATTCATATAGAGAAAGATACAAAGATAGAAACAAAGATAGAAGGATGGATAGACAGGAGAAACAGACAGACAGAAAAAAAAGAGAAAGAGGAAAGAGAAAACAGAGGAGAGACAGAAAACAGACAGAAAAGAAAGAGAGGAAGGGAGGGGGAGATAGAGGGGGAGGGGGGAGAGGAAGGCAGGGAGAGAGGAATGGATGTTTTGGAAAGATGGTTGGATTTAGAGACAAAATGCCTTGAAATCCAATACCAATACAGCTACTTAGTAGCTATGTGACCTTGAGCAGGTTACTTCCCCTGTCTGGGCCTCAGTTTCCTCATCTGTAAAATGGGAGGAGCGGGGAGATGATGGACCAGATGGCCTCTGAGATCTCTTACAGCCTGAATTCCTATAACCATGATCATGAGCCATGTCCGCAGAGCCAAGTAGGAGCAGGGGGAGCATCAGGCAAGCCTGTGGTGCACTCCGCCACCTGTCAATACAGCTGCCAGATGCATGCAGCAGGGGCTCCCCTGTAGCCATATATGTCAAGCATTAGGAAAACATCCGGCTTCACCTCTGGCGTATTTGTAAAGACTATTTAATGCTTCAGTTTGGGGGCATCAGGATTGCCCAGAGAGAGGTCCCATGCAGCCAGACCCAGGCCCAGGCCCAGCGGGTCAAGGCAAGAATCCGAGGTTTACAGAGCATCCTGTTTCCTTCAGCACACCACAGAGATCCCTACCCAAAGGGCTAATAATAAATAAGGATAAGAAGAATAACTCACATCTCTCTAACAACCATTTACAAGGCACTCTCACTTCCATTAACTTATCTGATACTCCCCTACCTATAGCAGATAACTCAAAATTACAACCTTGTGAAAGAGTATGGTATTACCTCCATTTCACAGATGAGGAAGAGTGTACGATTACATGATTGATGTAATAATACACTATCATTGATTGTACTATTAAAGGAGATAGTCCTCTCATTTCACACTGAGTCTCAGAAGAAAGCAGTGACTTGCCCAAGGTCACACTGCTAAACAAGTAAGGGGCACAGGACCATGACATTTCGGAGCTGGGGGTCCATCTAATCCAGCCAATGCCTTGAACAACAGTACTATCTAGCATCCTAGAAGCAGTTAGATGGCACAGAGTCAAGAAAACTTGAGTTCCAATCTAGCCTCAGAGACTAGCCGTGTGAACTGGGCAAGTCACTTAACCCAGTTTGCCTCAGTTTCATCATCTATAAAATGGGGATAGTGATAGCATTTCCCTCCTGGAGTCATTGTGAAGATAAAGGAGAATAGTACTTGTAAACTGCTTTGCAAACCTTAAAGTACTATATGAATACTATATAAAATATATGTGTAATTATATAAATAGATAACTATTTCTATAAATATCATACAATAAGTATTTATAGAAATATATAAAATAAACATTTATAATATATAAAGCAGGTAAATACATATATAAATAGATAAATATTTATATAAATATTATATAAAATAAATATATAATTTTATACAATTATAAACATATAAATTTAGATAGAAATAATTATAAATATTATGTATATAAATATGTGAAATATTATATAAACTGCAATTGTCGTTAGGAATTGTTAATATCTAAAGATAAATGGTCCTTAATTAAAGACTTGCCCTCAGGGGAAACTTCCCCATCTCCAGGCCATCAGCTTTTTCACTCTGGGCCAGCTCTGTCAGAGTTTTTTCTGAAAACAAACCTAAATTTGCCTCTGTGTAACTTCCACCCAATTTTCCTAGTCCTACCCACCGGGAATCATCAGAACTAGACTCATCCCTGTGCCAGAAATTAGCCTTTTGAACATAGCTATCATGACAACTCCTCCCTCACCCCCCCCCCCAACCCAAATCCTTTTCTCCTCCAGGCCAAACATTGAAAGGAAGTTGCTTCAGTTAAATCTCTTGACTTGTATCACTGGGGGCTTATTCCCACCCTTGTAGTCCTTCACCCACTACTGCGTAGCTTATCTATGTCTTTCCTGCACTGTGATGCCCAGAACAGAACAGAATAATCTAATCTGGACTGCCTAGGGCCCAGGACAGAGGCACTGACCATCACCTCCTCGTTCCTGGACATCACCTCCTTTTTTGTGTAATCTTACAAGCATTAGTTGGAAACCCAGGCCCTCTGATGGCAGATCCAGACTTGTTCTCCTATGAATGCCTCCCCTACCCCTGCTTTTAAAAACTCTGGTGTTGGAATCTCTGCTAAACACAGTCCATTATCCTACAGATAAATGAATCCCCTCACACTAAGCAGCCTCCACTCCCTTCCCAGAGACAGGGGCATACTCCTCCAGGTCTTGGGATCAGGGCACCCAGGCTACTCAAGTCTATTCGATGCTTGTGACCCTAGATAGGGTCTTTCTCCTCTCAGGACCTTCCTTGACTCATCTGTAAGAAGGAGATAAATGATTGTAGAAGTGCCTTCCTCTTAGGGTCAGTGTAAGCCTAGAATTAGCCCAGCTCTTGACTCCTGGTACAGAGAGAGCTTTGGCCACCATACAGCTTCCTATGAAAAACAAAAATTAGCAGTAGAAGGAGTCTAAAAAAGAATTTTTTTTAATCTCTCTCTCCTCCCATTCATCATAATAGGTCTCCTTTTTGGAGCAGGTTAAGGTTTCCAAAGCTCTTTCCTTACATCAACCCTTCAAGGAATGTAATGCCATTGGGGGTAGAGTTGGGGTGGGGGTGGGGGGGAGTATCCCAAACTGTGATTTCATGGGCGTAAGAATGAGGAAACACCCAATTTCTTCACTATTCACTTGCAGCCTTAAGGACCCCTGAGAAGCTGAGTGGTATGTATGTCTAAGTTCACAGAACCAGTAGACCTCACCTTGGAGGTAGGCCCAGGTCATTCATGACTTTGCAGCCCAGCTCTCCATCCAGCCCCTCCTGGGGCCAGTATATCATTATCCCTGTTTTGCAGAAGTGATTGAACCCATGTAATATGAAACCTAATTAAGTACTGGAGGAGGCACTTGTACAAAAGTCTTCTGGGTCCACATCCTGCTCCAAATCTGCTGTAAAGAGACTCTCCATACAGAAACCCTGAGTCCTTGGGCTGCCTCTGCCTCTTACCATGCTGTGTGACTGGAGACAACTCAGTTCTGTGAAATGCATTCCAATTCAGACCAACTGTTATTGAAATAATCTGGAAAGGCAGGGAGTCAGAGGTCAGAGACCTAGAATAGAGGAACTTTGGACTTGTGAAGTGATCTACTCAAGGTCAGCCAAGGAGAAAGCGAACCCAGATCCTCCGACATCTAATGGAATCTGCTTCTCCAGGGGAGACCTCTGTCACAGACCCACCAGGACAAGTCCTATTTCCTTTGAAGGGGATTTTGCTCCATTCCCTTCCTCTGTCAGCAGATCCCCTCCACCTCCCTAAATATGGTCAAGGTAGATAGCAGGACAGCACTGAGAAATGTCCCTAATTGCTTCACAGGAGTAAAGAGTCACCCTGCAGGCAGATAATTAAAAAGTTCAGAACTTGATTAATTGGGAGGAAATTGGAGGAATTGGGCTCCATGCTGAGTGTCGGGGAGCTCCCCACCGCCAAGGCAGGGCCCAAACCAGCCTGGGAGGGCCCACAGTCACCTTGGGAGGAAGTGGGCAGCCACTGCCCCAGGCCAGATGGTGAGCAGGGGCATTTACTGCCTGGGCCTCAAGCATAGAGGATGGGGATATATCCACCAGGCAAAGCCTAAGGAGGGAACGAGTGAGGCAGGAAGGAGTCTCCTCTGCCCCAGTAATTGTTTGCAGGTGTGTGAGGAGATGAGCCCTGGCTTGCTTCACTGAGGAGCTGGTAATAGTCGCTATCTCCATGCCTGGAGTGCTCTCCCTCCTCATGTCCCCTGCTTGACTCCCCTGGTTTCTCTCAAGTCACAGTCGAAATCTAATCTCCTCCAGGAAGCTTTCTCCAACTCCACTTAGTTCTAGGGCCTTCTCTCTCTTCATTTTCTCCAATTTCTCTCATCTGTAGCTTATTTCTGCTTAGTTTGCATGTTGTTTCCCCCATGGAAGAGGAGTTCCTCCTGGCCAGGGACTGCCTTTTGCCCTTCTCTGTAGCTCAGTGCCTGGCACCTAGTAGGTGCTTAATAAATGCTTATTGACTGACTAAGTGAAACATGGAACACAGACGCCATGAGATAATGAGGGGAAAAGGGTGGATTTGGAGTCAAATGATTTAACTTCTCTAAGATTCCCTATCTGTAAATGAGGGAGGCCTCTAAGATTATTCCAACTCTAAATCTGTGGTCAGATTTAGAAGCTGATAGAGTTTCTATCAGCCAGGAGCTCAAGGCCCCATGTAAGACTGTTATGGAAAGATATAAAAACTTGGAGAAGATGAATTGTAGATTTAAGAGTTGGTAAATGACCTCACGGGTCATTTAGTCTGACTCCATTTTACAATTGAAGAAACTGAGGCCCAGAGAAGTTCAGTGACTCTCCTAACAAGCATTTAGTAAGCCCTTACAATATACCAGGAATCAGGCAGCTATGTGGCACAGTAGATAGAGTGCCAACTTGGAATTAGGAAGACCTAAGTTCAAATTCAGTCTCAGATACTGTCTGTGACCCTGGGCAGGTCACTTCACTGAAGCTGCTTGTTTCAATTTCCTCATCTGTAAAATGAGCTGGAGAAGGAAATGGCAAATTTTCCCAGTATCTTTTGCCAAGGAAACCCCAAATGGGGTCACAGAGAGTCGGACATGACTGAAAAATGACTGAAAAACAACAAGAAAATGTCAGGAACTGCGCTGAATGCTGGGACATAAGTAAAGGTGAAAATCTGTCCCCACCCTAAAGGAACTCCCAGTGTGATGGGAAGCCCAACAGGCAGACATCTAAGACATAGACAGCCTCAGCTGGAGATGATCTCAGAGGTAAGGTGCAGCCACTAAAGGGAAATCCCAAAAACAGCTTCTTTCAGAAGGTGGGCTTTTAGTCGATGACTGATGGAAGACTCCTGACCATCTTGGAGGCCAAGATGGAAGGGGAGAGGATGCCCAGAAGTCAGACGTTGAAGTGTTTGGTACAGGGAGCCCCAAAGAAGCCAGGGGCACTGGACCGTCAGTGGGACCCAGATGGGAAAGGACCAGGCTGGGAAGGGTCAAACAGAGGATTTTATATTTAATCCTGGAGTTGATTGGGCAGAGGGGTGATGTGGTCAGGCTTGGCTGCTAGGAAGATTTCTTTGATGGCTGAGTTGGAGAAGGCAGCCACACAAGGCCCAGCCAGGATTTAAGCCCAGGTTTTCTGATCCAAAGCTGGGTTCCAGAGAACCACACTTGAGCTCCTCCTGGTAAAGAATTTTAGGGAGTTTGAGGCCTAAGGGCAATTCACTCTCTGCCAAAGATATGGAAAAGGGAAAGAAATGGAAAGGTCAGGGAACATAGACAGCAGTGCAAATACCATATTGTCATAGAGGCAAACTCCACCCAAGCCTAGAAGTCTAGTGTCCAGAAGGCGTTCCATGGGTCTCTGCCCAGTTGGAATACCATGTCCAATTCAATTCAACAAATACATATTCAATGCGTACTATCTTCAGGATACTAGAGATACAAAAGAAAATATTTACATCCCCTGCCTGCCTGTAGGGAGCTTGCACTCTGTTGAGGAGATGACCACACAGCTCTAGTTATCTCATATTAAGGATTTGAGAGAACGCAAGCATGTTCACAGGGAAGTGACCAGAAGCATTGAAGTGGTTTCCATTTTGTTTTATTTTGCCAACTATCCACAGCTTTTATTTATTAATAACAAAACTATGATTACTTTGTGGAGTGAGAGAGTCTCTGAGTCACCATCATAATAGTTAGCATTTGAGTATTACTTTAAGCATTGAAAGTACTTTGCAAAAAGTTTCTCATTTGATCCTGACAATTCTGTGGGGTAGGTTATCCCCATTTTATGTATGAGGAAACCGAGGCAAACAGAGATTAAGTGACTTGCCAGGATCAAGGTTTTAAGAGCCTGTAATAGTGTAAAGAATGAGAATCAGAGAAAGACATTGGAGATGTTTAGCCTGGAGAACTGAAGACTTGGGCAGGGAAGCACATGCTACATTCAAATATATGGCACTTAGGACGTGCATGGGACTTGGCATCGGATTTGAGTCCTGCCTTATCTCCTCACTATCTGTGTGAACCTGGGCAAGTTACTCATGCCTCAGTTTCCTCATCTGTAAAATGGGTATAATAAAAGCATCTAACTCACAAGTTTGTTGTGAGGGGCAAATGAAATACATGTCAAACACTTGGCAAACCTTAAAGCGTTATATGAATCCTAGGGAAAATTAAGTAATTATTTTTATTAAGTGGATGAAGGATATCATGGAAAAGAGATCAGACATATTCCATGAAAAGGGCAAAACTGGGACCAAAGGGTAGAAGTCATCAGGGGCTAATTTTAGAATAATCAAAGGAAGCCTTTCCTAAGGCTCAGGGTCATCTATCAAGTGATGATATAGACTCCCTCCCAGGAATGACTGATAAAATCCTTTATATTGTGATGTAAATGACGGATGAAATTATCAGTTTTGACTCTCCTAGGGACATGAACTGGTGGAAGTGTAAGCCTTAAAGGCAATGCTCAAATCAGCTGAAATTACAGCTGCTAAAATGCAGTCTCCTGCTTTTCCCAAAGTGACTAATGGAAATTAATGCCTAGGATAAATTCAGAGATAGCTTCCCTTGAATTCCAATTGTCCGGTCCAGATGAACTCCATCCTCAGTTGCTAAAAGAAGTGATTGCTTAATGTTGTGCGATGACCAGCTTGGATGGACTTAGCTCTTGTCAGCAACGCAATGATGTAAAACAGTTCCGAAAGACTCATGATGGAAAATGCTCTCCACATCCAGAGAAGGAACTGTGGAGTCTGAACGCAGATGGGAGCATACTATTTTCTCTTTTTATCCTTTTTTCCTTTCTCGTGATTTTTCCCTTCTGTTCTGACTCTTCTTTCACAACATGAACTAATATGGAAATCTGTTTAATGTGATTGTACACATACAGTCTATATCAGATTGCTTACTGTCTTGGGGCGGGGGAGGTGAGGAGGGAGGAAAGGGGTGAAAATTTGGAACTCAAAATCTTATAAAAGTGAATGTTGAAAACTATCTTTACATGTCATTGGAAAAAATAAAATACTATGAAGTGATTAAAAAAAGAAGTGATTGATGAGCTACTGCTGGTAAGATTTGAAAGATCACAGGAAACAGGAGATGCCACAAGATTGGCGGTCAGATGTTCTCTTTTTTAAAAAAAAAAAAGGGGGGGGGTAGAGAAGAGAACAGGATCTGCAAACTGGAGACCAGTGAACTTGACTCAAATCTTGAGAACGTTCTAGACCGGAACATTATAAAGAAGGTTGGGGAAAGTCTAGAAAGGGAAGCAAGAATCACAAAAAGTTACAGTGGCTTCCTTAAAAACAGACTAATCTCATTTTCCTTTTTGCCAGGATTCCTGACCTGGTAGATGAAGGGAGGCTATGGGTGTAGATTACCTGGATTTTGGCAAAGCTTTTTGGTAAAGTGTCTAGTGTTCTTATGGAGAAGATGGAAAAAGGTGGTTGAAATGATAATTAACTGGTTGGATGGAAGAGTTGTTAAAGGTTCGATGTGCTGCCCCTGGTCTCCTTGAGGGCTGGCACAGTCTTCATTTTTATATCTGCATTTCCAGAACTTAACACATAGAAGGAACTTAAAAAATGCTCTTTCTTCCTTTCTTTCTTTCCTCCTTTCTTCCTTCTTTCCTTTCTTCCTTCCTTCCTTCCTTTCATTCACACAATGAATTGGATTTAATTAGAAGCAGAGTTAGATCTGAAACCTAATACCTCTTGCCTATAAAGTGAGACCCATGGTCAGCTCTGAAGGCACACATTACTGAGATGCTTACAAGTATGAAAGGTCATACTTTAAGAAGGTTCAAGTGAGTGATGTAGACTCCCCCCCCCCCGCCCAAAATAAAACTAAGCACATGTCAGTGTGGAGAGAAATTATTTTGAAATAGAAATGTAACCCTTCTCTAGGCAGGCATCATAAAAAGAGCCTTTGGCCAAAAGTCACCAAGGTGAAGACGAGGCACAAGGCCAGGGTGAGAGAGGATCTCCAGGACCACTTTGAGCACTACTCACCTCTAGAACTCCAGGCAGTAAAGTTTTAGGTGATAATTGACAGTGTGAAACCTGGATTAGGACAAAGCAGGCAGGGATCCATTGGAACCCGACATCCTGGGGTCTCTAATTGGCACCTGGAGAACTTGTCTTCTCCATTCCCCCTGAAGTGTTTAAATACACAGGGATCTGGGAATTCTTTCTCTTTAAATCTCAAGACTAAGATGAAGAGAAAGAACAGGCCTCCTTAGGGTCCTATTAACCTTTAATTGTCTCAGTGTAATCTTCAACTTCCTCTCCCTGTGATGAAGAGGTTTGTCGTGGTTATTTATTCACTTATTGTTGATCTTGGGCAAATCATTTCCCTTATCTGAGCCTCTGTTTTCTGTTAAATAAGGAGATTGGCCTAGATGTTCTTTAAAGCCCTTTCCGGCTCTAAATTCGATAAGTCTATGATCCTGACATCTTGTGTTCTAAGACCCCTTCCAGCTCTGACATTTAGGGTTCTAAGTTGTCTAACATTCCCTGTTCTAAGCGGCTCCTCTCGCTGTGAATCATATGAGTAGAGAGTTTCCACATCAGTAGCCTCGCCACCACCTATACCATACCTAAATGAGAGGACCCTCTATAACATACCCAGCACATAGCCATCTATCCTCTAAATATGACCAGTTCCACTTTCGATGTCTCCAATTGTTGGTAATTTATTCCTCCCATCAAGCCCAAATTTCCACTTTTTCATTTATCCCATCGCTCCTGTGCAGAAGAAAACAAATCTAGTCCTTCGACATGGCAAGCTTTCCTCTCCTGCTAGCCCCATGTCTTCCCTACCCTGGCTCGACATCTCCAGGTCCTCCCAATAGTCCTGTGAGCTCCTGGAAAAGCAGAGATCAGGCTGGGTTTGGGTTGGGGTTGGTTTTGCCTTTGTGTTCTCAGAATAGCACAGAGCCTGACACCTCGTAGGAGCTTAATAAATGCTTTGTTGATTTGAGTCAGCTGATCCTTTCATCTGAGCCGGGTGATTTGAATCTCAATGAGTGAGGCTGCTACTATTTTCTTCCTGATCTTGGGTGTCCACTCTCTGGGACCCAGTTTTGTTTTTCCAGCTGTTCTCCTTGGTAGAGAAAACTAGAAGCTGAGTCCCTTTGCTTTCTCTCTGTTGTCCTTTTCTCATCTTCCCCAAGTAAATAATTATCTGTTCTTTGACTTTCCCTTTCCTCCAAATATGGTTTGTGTTCTTTGTTTTCAATCACACCCTCTCTTTAGTCCTTTGCTTCCCTTCAGCACATCTTTCTCATGACCGTGTTACCCTCTTCTGTTCATCCTAGGTCACCTGGCCTTGCTCCCATCTCTTGTACTCTCCTGTTCAAAATCTAAGTTGGCTGGGGAGGTCCCAGGGCATACACAGAGATAGGTCTCTTCAGAAAAAAAAATTTTTTCCCTTCCTCACTGGAATTATTTCCCTTTGTATCTCCAGAATTTCAATCTTGACTATCACCCCAAAATCCTGGATAGATTTCCCCTGTGGAAGTCCCTAGGATCCTAGCTAAACAATGCTGTAACACTTCTAGGCAGCTGGGTGGGGTCAGAGTCAAGAAGACCTGAGTTAAAACCTCCCTCAGACCTTTCCTAACTGTGTGACCCTCAGTTTCCTCATCCATAAAACGGAACTAATGATAATACCTACCCCATGAGATTGTTGTTTTATCCATGAGGATAAAATGAAATAATTTATGTAAAGCACTTTGAACCTTAAAGTTATATTTGATGAACTACATGGCCTCTGGGGGCACTTCCCACTCTAGATTGAGGAATCTATGAACCTCTCTGGGCCTCAGTTTCTCAATGTGTAATATGAGTGAGTTGGATTGCGTGGCCTCTGAAAACTCTCTGAATCTCTGATCTCATGAATTTACATTGTTCTGACAACCATCCTTTGGGGTCTGTAGTGATTATATTATTTCCATTTTAATAAATGGAAACTAAGGCATTGATCTATCCCCGGTCTCACAACTTTCAATCAATCAGTAATCAACAGTCATTTATTAAGTGACAGGAAGACAAAAGTGAAGTAGGTCTGGCCCTTCAAGGGGCTTACATTCAATGATAGAGGTGTGTAATGGTGACTGAAAAGCTAGCACTTTTCTAGGCTTCCTTCAAAATGGTTTCATGTCCACAGTGAGGGAAGTGGTGGTACCCATGATCACACTATGGCTAGGATATTTGGAGGGAGCCACATTTTATTTATTTTTAAGTTAATCCATTTATTTTTAGTTTTCAACATTCACTCCCATAAGTTAAAACTTTTTCTCCTTTACCTCCTCCTTCCCCAAAATGGCATGCATTCTGATATAGGTCTACATATATGTTCCTATTAAACATTTTCACATTAGTCATATTGTATAGAAGAATTACAATGAATGGGAGGAACCATGAGAAAGAAAAAAAAGACAAAACAAACAAAAAAAGAAAATAATCTGCTTCACTCTGCATTCAGACTCCATAGTTCTTTCTCTGGCTGTGGATGGCATTTCCCATCATGAGTCCTTTGGAAATGTTTTAGGTCCTTGCATTGCTGAGAAGGGCTAAGTCTGTCAAAGTCAGTCATCAAATATTGTGACTGTTACTGTGTACAACAGGGAACCACATTTTAGCAGGAACATGGATCCAGAGAAGAAGAGTCAGTTTGGTAAAATGCCTTGAGTTCCATAGAAATAACAGCTGGAGAGAGGAAGGAAGGATGTTCAGCTTGAAGACAGGGGAGACATGAGATCTGTCCTCAGTAAATTAAGGGTTGTTCTGTGGAGGAGCCATTGGACAGGTTCTGATTGACCCTAGAGGGAAGAACTAGAGGAAATGTATAAAAAACTATTTTAAGTAAGGGAAAGTTTCCTAACTATCTCAAAGTACTTTTGGAAGAGGTAGATTTCCCCTCCCTGGAGGTCTTCAAGGAAAGGCTGGATGAGTGCTTATCTGGGGTGTTATGAATAGCTCAAGTAGCTGGGAATCAGGAAGACTCCTCTTTCTGAGTTCAAATCCAGCCTCAGACACTTAACCAGCTGTGTGACCCTGGGCAAGTCATTGAACCCTGTCTGCCTCAGTTTCCTCATCTCTCAAATGAGCTGGAGAAGGACATGGCAAACCACTTCAGAATCTCTGCCAAGAAAACCCCATATGGGGTCACAGAGAGGCAGACATGACAGAAATAACAGTTTCATGATTCTGTGAGTTAAACCTATATCTTCTGACTGCTCTGGGTGGGCAGTTGAACTGAGTGACCTTGAGGGTGCTGTCCATCTTCAGTGAACCTCTTTCTTCATTCTAGGATTCTGAAGTCTAGGCCTTTCCCCACTTCCCACAGCTAATTTACCATCTAATAATGAACCAGAAGGAATAAGACCTGTCCTGACTCTCAAAGACAAGGCTAACCCAGAAGCCAGAAGCATTAGAGATGATCAGAGGAGGAGGAGTTCTCAGGGGCTTGGAGAGGTGAGGGAAGGCATTGTGTTAGAGTCTCTGATGGAGTATTACATGGAAAATGCAACAACTGCTCTTCATCATCAGTGCAGACAGAATGAAAGGAAATTGGCTAGAATGCTAGCCAATGGGACTTCAGTTAGGAATTAGAGGATTTAGACTCAGAAGAGCCTTTGGATAGCACCTAGAATTCCACCAATTAGGAGACTGAGGTCCAGAGAAGAGACGTGACTTGCCATAGGTCGCACAACTAAAGAGAAGTAACTTGTCCAAGGTCACATAGTAAATAATGGAGCAGTACCTAGAACACAGGCCTCCAGATTTCAAGTCAAGGGTGCTTGTACACCATATTTGTCTCCTTAACCACTGGAGCTGAGCCCCAATGCATGAGGGTCACCTGGTCTCTGGCTTTGGAGCATCCCACCCTAGGCAAAGACTCAAGGAGGTCTCAAAGCAATCCATGATGTTCTGAATTCAAGTCAGAAGATCAAAGACTTAGAGATGAAGGGAACCTTAGAAGTCATATCCACCAATTCCCTCATTTTATAAAGAATGAAACTGAGGCCCAGGGACACTGAGTACCCAAGTCACACAGACATGGAGTAATAGAGCACAGAATTAAACCTGGATCCTCTCACTCCAAATCAAAAGATCTTTCCCCCATGCCTTTTGCTTCCAAGTTTTGACTATGCCTCTATGTAATCTTGGGCAAGCTCCAGAATCTTAGAACTATAAGGAATTCCCAGGACCATCTTATCCAACACTTGCCCACTCTTAACCACAGTTTTTTTTTTTTGTCTGTTAAATGGGGAGAAAAAAACCTGCTCTACTCACCCACAAGTTTGTTAGAGGATAAGACAATGTCAGTTTCTGTGATCCAGTTCCATCAGCAAATATATCACTTCGGTTCAATGAATACTTCCTAAGTTCATACTATGTGTAAGAGACAGTGTGCTAATACAGAGGATAAAATAAAAGACCAAAATAGTCTTTACTCTCAAGGAGCTCGAGTTCTACTGGGGGAGATGCAGCATGTATACATGTGTATATAGTAAGTGCTTAATAAATGCTTTTTGACATGTATATAGGTGTTAGTTCCAGGAGAAAGCATGACACCTGGAGAGGCTTCAGGGAGGAGGTAGCCTTGGATCTAAAACCTTTGGGATGCTAAGAATTCTAAGAAGTAAGAGAGAGGAAGGAATAAATTAGACGTAAGCAAGAAGAGTGGCGGTAGAAACCCAGCTTTGGGGAACTCCCAATAGGCGGTATGTACCAAGTCTGGAAAGGTAGGTGGGATCCAGATTGTGGAAGGCCTTAAATGCCAGGGTGGGAGATGACATCTATGCTGAGCTTTGGGTGGGGGAGGTTAAGGATTCTCTGAGAAGGAAGAGAGAGAAGGGAGTGCATTCCAGGCATGGGGAACAGACTATGCAGAGGAAGAAAGATGGTGGATCAGCAGCCAGGCAGCTTTGACTGGTCTGGTGAGTACATGAGGAGGAGGATTTCATGGTATAAGTGCCATGGTAGTGGAAGCCATGTCTTGAGGGTCTTCAAATGCCAAGTAGGAGTTCTGTATTCTAGATCAATAAGTACCCCCTGGAAGTCTTGAAGCCAAGATGTGACAGCCAAACCTGGAAGATGGATTGGAGAAGCTAAAGAATAGACCAGGGAGGCCAATTAGGAGACTAGCCAAATAGGCTAGGAAAGAGGTAAAGAGAATGATGAAGCCCCTGAACCGGGGGCAAAGCTTCCGAGTGGAGAGAAGGAAACAGAGACAGACAAGAGCTATGTGATACAAAGGCCAGGGTGTTCACCAGAACCTGATTTTGTCTGGATATGCAGCCCAAGCCTGACCACAAGGACCCATCTCCTCAAAGAAAATCTGTGGCTTCTTCTCAAGAGGGTCATTCTCCCCCCCAGCCCAGTCCAGGAATGTGGAGAAGGAATGTGACACCCAGACAGGGTTGGTTGTGTGAGAGGGAGGGAATGACCTCTCCTCAGAGAAGTAATGGAGTCCATGTGTACCCACTTTCCATCGGGGGAGACCTTGCCCTCCGGGAGCGGCCCTCTCTGTGAGGAGCTAAGCCAACTGGACAGAAAAGGCATTTGGGGATCCTTTAAAGTGGCCACATCCCTTCTGAGATCCATCTGCCGGCAAGGGGCTAGGAACTTTGCTGAGTCATCTGGGTCAGACCTGGTCAGAGAGAAAATGGAAAAATAGCCCTGAACTATCAGTGCCCTGAAGGAGTCTTGGCATACCTTAAGGAATGGAAACCTACTTACAGAATTGCATACTGTCATAACTCAGAGAGTTAGAGCTCAGAGGAACCTTAGAACAGAGACTGTCAGAGCTTGGAGGGCCCTTAGAACCCAGGATGTCAGAGCTGGGAGGGCCCTTAGAACCCAGGATGTCAGAGCCGGGAGGGCCCTTAGAACCCGGGATGTCAGAGATGGGAGGGCCCTTAGAACCCGGGATGTCAGAGATGGGAGGGCCCTTAGAACCCAGGATGTCAGAGATGGGAGGGCCCTTAGAACCCAGGATATCAGAGCCGGGAGGGCCCTTAGAACACAGGATGTCAAAGCTGGGAGGGCCCTTAGAACACAGCATGTCAGAGATGGGCAGGTCCTGAAGACACAGAACCTTATGAGCTGCTTCTTCCAGGCAGCATTAAGCTGTAAAGTATCCCCACCTCTCTAGAGCTTGGCTGGCCTCTAGAGTGAGAGGGGGGCCTTCTGTGGGATGAGAGTTGGGATCTTTAGAAAAGGGGGAACTGTCTCCTCTCATTTTATTAGGATACAGAATGCCAGAGCTGAAAAACATCTTGGAATATATAATGTCATCCCTGAAAGGAATCTTAGATCAGAGAATATCAGGGCTGGGAGGATCCTCAGCAAATACAATGTGAACTGAGACCTGGTTTCTAATGCCTGCTTTGACATTCATTTTCTGTGTCACCTTGGGTAAGTCACTTCTCAGTTCCTTTCCCTGAAAAAAAATCAGGATGCTTAAATGATCTCTTAGGCTCCTTCCACCTCTGACGTTCTGTGTTCTTAGGTCAAGCTCTGGACCACAGACTTAGAGCTAGGGGTCTTTAGAGGTCCGTTGGTCCAACTCCTTCATTTTATGGAAGAGTAAACTGAGATGCAGAGAGATGAAATGATTTACTTAAAGCCTCACAGTAGAAATTTGAACACTGGTCCTCCTCCCCCCCAAATCCAGCATCCTCCTGCTGTCTCTTCAGACTACAGCATTTTGTATTTTAGTTTCAGAAGCAGGAGACCCAAAGCAAAATTGTCTAGCTATCCAAGCATAGGCCTGCTGAGGAAGCCCCTGAGTGGGGCAGGGTTAATGAGGGGTGGGTTCTGGACAAGGTGAATTTGGAGAGGAGACTGGGCATTCCAGACGGAGGGACAAGCAAGCTGAAAGGTAGCCTGGTACAGGTCATATCAGGTTAGGGAAAAGACAAGCAGTTGGAGCAGAGACATACTGAGCCTAACAGAGGAGGGTGGAAAGGTGGGGGGAATTGATGGTCGCCACCTGTGTGGGTGTGTACATGCACATGTGTGTACATGTGTGTGCACATGTGTGTGCACGTGCGCATGTGTGTACTCATGTCCCAGGCTGACATGATACCAGCAACCACTTAGGGATATCGGATTAGGTAGATAACATTTTTACCAGAACTATCTGTAAATAGTGATCATTTAGCCTTGGTACATAGAAGACTACTCTTTACATTTTGTAAAGCATTTATGTATTGTCCATCTCATTGTATTTTCATAGAAGTTTTATGAGGGAGGCAAGGCCAGGACTCTCTCCATTTTACAGGGGAGGAAACTGATCCTAGAGACCAGAAGTAACTTACACAGAATCACCCAAGCTAATTAGTGTCAGCCTTGAGGCTAAAACCCTTGTCCCCTGGATCCTAGTCCAGGCCTTCTGCCCTCTGTATGAGGCAGTTAGGTGTTCTCTATTGAGAGCATTTGTCCTGGAGTCAGGAAGACCTGATCAAAACATGCCTCAGACCCTAACTAGCCCTGTGACTTTATTTATCAAGTTACTTTATTTTTTTCCTCCTCAATTTCCTCGTGTATACAATGGGGGTTATAGCACCTTGTGATGATCCAGTGAGGTGAATGAGTTTGCAAGCGGAAAAGTCCTCTATTGATGCCAGCTGTCACTGCACTACCCAATGAACTGTCCAGCCCCCCAGCTCTTCTGGAGCTTGGTTGGTCTCTGCAGTGAGAGTGTGATGGGGGTTGGGATCATATTTAGAATAAAGAGAGCCCTCTCATTTTTCTTCCCTACCCTGGATCTTTGACTTCAAGAGAAAACCAATGACCATAGGTAAGTGAGTGATCCCCTGGGGTTTTTAATTCCCAGACAACAGGGACCCTCTACAGAAAATGTGACTGGAAGGAGCGTGGTGAGAGGAAGGAACAAGGAGAGAGGGCTGAAAGAATCATCACACCTGATGCGTATATGGCACCTCAGAGCGTGCAGATCACTTTGTAGACTTTGTCTCACTTTATTCTCACAGCAAAGCTGTAAAGCTCAGACTGTGGCCGTATTGTTGCTTGATCATTTAAGGTGTGTCTGACTCTTCATGATCCCATTTGGGATTTTCTTGGCAGAGACACGGGAGTGGTTTGCCATTGCCCTCTCCAGCTCATTTTACAGATGAGGAAACAGAGGCAAACAGGGTTGATTAGCTTATCGAGGGTCATAGTGCTAGTAAATGTCTGAGGACAGATTTGAACTCAGGTGTTTCTGACTCTAGGCCTGGTTCTCTATCCACTGTGCCACCTAGCTGCCATCATAATTATTGCCCTTTTACAGACTGAGGAAACTGAGGGTCAGAGAGATGAGATGGATTGCCCATGGTAATGCAGTTGGCACATGCCCAAGTCAGGACGTGAACCCAGGTTTTCCCAATTCCCAATTCAGAACTCTATCCACCACAACACAGAGTTCTGGAATACTAGATTAGAAGGGGTCCTTCTTTAGCATATAGAGTGCGAGAAAAGCACTGTCGGAGCTGGGAATTACTTTATAAGACATGTTAGCTGGAAAGAGGAGACTTGGAACCCAGACTGTCAGAACCGGGAGGACCCTTAGAACAGAGAATGTCAGAGCTGGGAGGACCCTTAGAACACAGGCTGTCAGAGCTGGGAGGGCCCTTAGAACATGGAATATCAAAGCTGGGAGGGCCCTTAGAACACACAGAATGTCAGAGCTGGGAGGGCCCTTAGAACACAAGATGTTAGAGCTGGGAGGGCCCTTAGAACACAGAATGTCAGAGCTGGGAGGGCCCTTAGAACACAGAATGTCAGAGCTGGGAAGGGCCTTAGAATATAGGATGTCAGAGCTGGGAGGACCCTTAGATCACGAAATATCAAAGCTCAGAGGGGGCTTAGACCCAGACTGTCAGAATTGGGGGGGCCCTTAGAACACAGACTGTCAGAGCCAGGAGGGCCCTTAGAACATAGAATGTCAGAGCCAGGAGGGCCCTTAGAACATGGAATATCAAAGCTAGGAGGGGGCTTAGACCCAGACTGTCAGAGCTGGGAAGACCCTTAGAACAGAGAATGTCAGAGCTGGGAAGACCCTTAAAATATAGAATGTCAGAGCTGGGAGGATCCTTAGAACAGAGAATGTCAGAGCTGGGAAGACCCTTAGAACAGAGAATGTCAGAGCTGGGAGAGCCTCTAGAACACAGGATGTCAAAGCTGGGAGGACCCTTAGAACAGAGAATGTCAGAGCTGGGGGGTCCTTAGAATAGAAAACATTAGGGCTGGGAGATACCTTAAAATAAAGAATGTTAGATCCTGAAAGGATCTTGGAACATGGAATTGTAAAACATACAGAGCTAAAAGAGGTCTTCAAAGAGAACATGAAGACGGGGCTCCCTTCTTCATCGTATCCCCCCAGACCCCCCTTCTCTATACATGCCCCTTCAGTTTCTCACAGCCCACCAGTGTCTCTGTTACTCTGTTACACTGTCCAAAGCAGTTTTTCCCTCTTTCTTTGCAGCTGCAGTCTCAGAGGTGCTTGATGGTAGCCTCAAGTGTGACCCTCCTCAGGGATCTTGGTATTTTCACATACTCAGTCACTCCATTCTACAGACATGTTTTAAGTCCCTACTGCGTGCCAGAGCTGTGTATTTTTGCTGGTCTCTGCCAACATGGAATTCACCCCGTCTCACAGTGGCAGTAGCGATGATGTCAGATAATGCTGATACCCAGTGTTACTCACAGTGCGGCGTCTAGCACGTAGTAAAGGCTCTGTAAATGTTTATCATTATTAGGACTACTACATTCGAGTTGCAAAGTGCTATGGGAACTCCAACGGCGGAGGTTTTGGTAATGAGTGGAATGGGGGCGGCTTCTTTGAGCCACAGCATTCTCAGGTGTCAGCATTGGGTGGAAGGCTGTGAATGCTGAGGGGATAATGGAGGGGGATGTCAAGGCCTTTCCCTGGTGTCCTGTTCATCTCTATTACAAACTCCAGGCCACCATGCCTGGCACCCTTCCAGTGGTGTGTCAAAAGAACCAGAGTGTAGTGGAGATGAGAAATATCACAGACCTGGGAGTCTGGAGCTCTGGTCTCTAGACCTAGCTCTGGTGCTAACTGACTGGGTGACCTCAGGCAGGTCACTGCCCCATCCTGGGCCTTGACCTCCCTAGCTTCTGTTAAATGAGATGATGGCCCCTTCCAGCTCTAACATTCAATGTTTTCCATAATACCCAGATGAACTAAGGAATCCCCACTTGACAGATGAAGAAACTGAGACCTGGATTACTTGTTCACAGACTCAGTCCCCAGTGAGTCACTGTCAGAGCCAGGATGAGATGCCTGACGCCCATACCTCAGCTCCTTCAGACGTCCAGGAAGTAGAAATCCCTACCCCTCACCCTGACCCAGCCTTCCCAACCCCAAGGTGCAGAAAGGGGAGAAATGTAATGGTGAGATGCCTTAGAAAGCACATTTCATTTGGAATTAGAAAACCTGAATTCAAATCTACCATTTCCCACATGTGCCCCTGAACAAATCAGTTCCCATCCTGGGCATCATTTTCCTCCTCTGTGCCACTGAGAGCCTCAGTACTGGCTCAGTGAGCTCTCAGGTCCCCTCCAGTTCCAAATCCATAAAGCTAGTCTGAGAGTCAGGAAGATCTGGGCTTGAGTCTTGTCTCAGACACTACCCAATCCTCAGTTTCCTTCTCCGTAAAATAGGGTTCATAAAGGCAAAAACCCTATTATGCGGATCAAGTGCAATCATGTCTGCAATGCACTTGGCGAACCCAACGGCGTCGTGTAAATGTCAGCTATTTTTGCTGTTGTCGTTGTTATCTTCTGGATTTCAAGTGAAAGGCAGAATGGGGAACCAGCAGAGCTTTCTCCAAAACAAATCTGTTCCTTCTGCCTGGGAAGTTGGGAGTAAAGGGAAGCCTGCCGCCTGAAGAGAGATGAGCGGGTGGAGTTTGGAAGAGGCAAGGAGTCCCCTCTGCGCACCCAGGGCTCCTGTTTATTTATTGAGATTGCTAGAACATGTGTCACACACGCCTAGGAGTGCTTTGGGGGGCTGTGGGGGAGGTGGAGAGATGGCATGCTTCCTGCAGCTCCGACACTCCCCTCTACTGTCCATGACTGGTGTTGCGGACAGCCCAGCCTCACCAGCTCAGAGGGGACATTCGTCCATCTTTGGGGCTGGAGAGCTTCCCAGCAGCCCTTGGGAACCCAGGCCTTTAGTGCCAACCTAGGGCTGCTGGAGCTGCTCCTGGGGAGGGAGAGAGATGAGGAGAAAGGGAGGGAGCAGCGTTCCTTCCTCCAGCCATATTTGGAAGAGAATTCCGCCAAAGCTGATCTCTTCCAAGACTGGATTGGCTTTTATTGAAGACTGCAAGCAGACTGGGACTGGACCCTGTCAAAGAAACTCAGACAAAAGAGAAAAGGACAGAGATTTAAGGGAAACAGAGAATGGTTTGGAGTCCAGGGACCTCAGTTCATAGTCTGCCTCTGGCACTTAATAGCACAGTTATATTGGCCAAGTCACTTAACATCAAAGGGCCTCAGTTTCTTCATCTGCAAAATAAAAGAGTTTTACCAGATGGCATCTGAGGAGACAACTCTTTGCCTCTAATTCTATGACCCTGCAGTCTTTTTGTGATTTTCAGTTTGGCCTTAGAAAACCAAGAATCTAGGTTACCTACTATAACGGGAAGGCCACTATTTGGATTCTGACACCCTAACCTCTAATCCTGGCCAACTTCCTATAATCTGAGTGATCTTAGGCAAATCAACAAGCTTCTCTGGACCTCAGCTTCCACATAAATAAGGAGGTTAAATATAAATGTAAATATTTATGTAACTATAAATATTTAATAAATAAATATTTATGTAAATATAAATATTTAATGAATAAATGTTTCTATGAATGTAAATCTTTGATAAATAAATATTTCTGTGAATGTAAATATTTACTGAATAAATATTTATCTAATGTGAATATTTAATAAATAAATATTTATATAAATGCAAATATTTAATAAATATTTATATAAATATAAATAAGGAGATTTATAAATAATAAAATAACAAGGTTGAACCAGATGACTCTTAGCAGTCTTTCCCATTCTAAGGCCATTCATCCATCAAATGTTTCAAATATATAATGGAAAGGGGTTCAGAAGTTCTCACAGATCCTCAGGTGTCTACCTGAACGATAGAATCCTAGCTCAAGAGCTGGAAGGAACTTCAAAGTCATCTAATCTTAACCTCCTCATTTGTAAAATGAGGAAACTGAGGCCCAAAGGGGGTAAAGGGATTTTTCCCAAGGTCATACTGGTAGTAAAGGACAGAGCTGAGATTGGAACTCAGGTCTATGAGCCTTGATCTAGCAGTTTTGCCACCATCCTGCAGGAACTCCCTAAGGGGAAAAGTAGCATGATAATCTGAATCAGTCAATTAACAAGCATTTCTTAAGAGTCTGCTATGTATGAGCTAGGCATTGGGGCCAAAAAAGGAAACAATCCCTATTGGAAAGGAGTCTACATTCTAGTGTGAGTCACAGGTCTGCCCCATGGGACCTTAGGCAATTACCTTTCCCTCCTTGATCGTCAGTTTCTTACTCTGTGAAATGGCAACAATAATTCTTGTATCAGCTGCTTTTCTAACTAGGATTTCTTGAGTTTCCCCTCAAACACACACACACTCAAACACACGCACTCACACACACAAACACACACACACACTCACACACAAACGCATACACGCACACACAAACACACGCACGCACACACTCACACCATGCACACGCACACACACACACACACACACACACACGCACGCACGCACTCACACTCTTAATCCGATTCTGTTCATTCATTTCTCTTTGGGTAACTCTCATGTGTTTTCTCCTCTAGGCTGCCCTTCTGGGACCTTCAAGGCCAATCAGGGAGATGAAGGATGTACTCACTGCCCCATCAACAGCCGGACCACTTCAGAAGGAGCCACTAACTGTGTCTGCCGTAACGGGTACTACAGAGCTGACCTAGACCCGCTGGAGATGCCATGCACCAGTATGTTTCGGGGGGAGAGACATTTGGAGGACACATTCCTGGCAGGGCTCACCCCAAGCGGGGCAAGGGGAGGGATCCTCTCCTTCTGAAGCAGTTGCTGCCTGAGACCAATCACTCACTCACATACCACCCTGAAATATTTTTTGGCTTAAATTCAGTTTTCTTAAGAAGTAGGAGCCAAATACCTGATGGAAGAGAGATGACCCTTTTCTTTGAGACATGAAAGTAATTTCTGAGTGGAAAAGGCCCCTTGCCAAGGGCTCGTGCACGTGGACACATCATGTAGCCACAATCAAAGCTTATTTAAGTTCCAAAGGATTTTTAGAACAGAGAATAGGAGAGATTAGGGAACAGCTTAGTGCAGTTTGGCTGAAACAGACAGTGTGAAGGGGAATAATGTCTGGAAAGCTAGACTGGAGTCCTGGAGGGCCTTGAGTTCCAGGCTCTGGAGTTACTGTTTTATCCAGGAAGCAAGGCAAAACCAGAGAGGCTTTCTGAGCTGGGGATCTCTAATGATCTACGTCCTCCTCTCAGCTCTGACATCTTTTCATTTATTTTGGTCTATAGATTTCACCCTCCCTTGACAAAGGAAGAAAATGTTGTGAAATTGCTGTTCAGGTTAAGTGAGCTCAGCTCTGCAGAAGTGGGACAGGTCATCAAACAGACCAGGGATTTAGCCTCAGGCTCAAGGTCTCGGTCATACCCTAAGGTTGCTTCTTCCATCTCCAGTTTATAATTGGAGCTACTGACTGGCAGGCATCTGATCTCTAGGGTCAGGAAAGAACCTTGGTTGAGCCTATGTTATCAGTCGTGCTGGGATACCTGGCAATTAGGTGGCACACTGGAGAGCACATTGGGCTTGGATTCAGGAAGACCTAAGTTCAAATTCAACCTCAGACATACACTAGCTATGTGACCCTGGGCAAGTCCCTTCTCCTCTATCTATCTCAGTTTCCTCAATTGTAAAATGAGAACCTACCTCACAAGGTTGTGGAGAGGACCAAAGAGAAGATATTCATAAAGCACTTAGCATAATGCCTAACACATAGTAGGCGTTTAATAAATACTCATTCCCTATCCTTCCCTACAGTGGGAGCTGCCTCTCAGCTTCAGCCCCTCTTAGAGAACTAGATGAGGGCTGTGCCCATAATGACCTTCTGTGCTGATTACCCAAGTATTCATTAGGAATACTTAAAGACAAAGATGGGGTCCCTGGCCAGATTCAGTCCTGAAAAGAGGGCCCCATTTGGGGATTCCACATTGTCTCTTTCTTACAGCCTTCCTGACAACCCAGCTACTCCTCAGACGGGTCACCCATCAAGCCCTTGGCATAAATTATTTTGTCCAGTTACTTTCCTCAAGGGAAAAAAGGGCACACCATTCCTTCATACAAATGTTTATTAACCAATCAATCAATAAGAATTTATTAAGTGTTTGTCATGTGCCAGGCACTTTGCTAAGCTCTTCTAAGGGGTTTACATTCTTGTGGGGAAACTACCTGCAAATAAATAGATACATGGTTCTTAGACTAGATAAGACAACCAAATCCCTGCCATGTCCAGGGCCCTCTCCTAGAAGCCAGTGTAAGCTCAGTACCTCCTGCACTTTTCCATCTTGCACCATCATTATCTGTGTCCTTCTGACAGCTCTCTCTGGGGGATCTACCTGATGCCCTTGCAGCCTTTGTGTAGCTCCCTTGGTATCATGGAAGTACCCAGTTAGTATTGTGGCTACCATTGATTCTTGCTATCTGAGCAGGCTGCAGTCTGTGTCCACCCACCAAACATCTCTACATTGTGCTTCAGAATATTTGCCATTTCAACTCAAGCTGCTAAAGCATGAGGGAGCATGTTAAAATTTGTTGATTGAAGAGAGGAAAGTTAGGCATGGTCTGATGTGAACTCTAGGGCTGGGGAAAGCACATTATTTCAAAGGGCTCTGAGAAAGGTTAGAGAGGAGCCTGTGGCCTAAAATTCCATAGGAGAAATCATCCTAGGAGGAATGTAAAAGAGAAATAAATCTGATAAGGAGGAAAGGGTAACATTCTCTCCAAGAGATCAACTTCTCTTTAGAGGAATCTGTCCAACTCTTCATGACTCCATTTTGGGGGTTTTCTTGGCAGAGATCCTGGAGTGGTTTGCCATTCCCCTCTCCAAATCATTTTACAGATGAGGAAACTGAGGCAAATAGGGTAAGTGACTTGCCCAAGGTCACACAGCTAGTAAATGTCAGAGGCCAAATTTGAACTCATGAAGATGAGCCTTCATAATTCCAAGCCCAGTGCTCTATCCACTGGTCCACTTGGCTGTTCTAGCATCATCACAAGGCCCTTAATAACCAACTTAGACTTTTCAGTGACACATAGAGAATATGGAAGCAAGCATGAACAGAGGATGAATACAGAAGCATGGCATAATTTCCTAAGCAGAGTATTAAGAGAACTAAAGCTTAGAATGAGTGAACTGAGGCTGAGAGGGAAGGTCAGGGCCAACAAAAATGTTTGGTTCTTTTTCAGACATATTAGGGAAGAGAGGAAGCTCAGAGAAGAGAGAGGCCCAGTGGGAATATAAAAACAGATGACAGAGGGAAGGTGGAACTCCTTAGCCTTTAATCACGCTCCTATTTCCTCTGCCAAGGATAATCCTTGGACTGAAAAGAACAGAGAACTGCTGATGAGACCTGTACCCACAGTGAAGTAGGGAGATAGTAAGAGAGCATCCAGCCAACTTTGGTGGCTTCAGGTGGCCACACTGCTTTCCATGGTGCTGAAGGAACCAAGCTATTGTGAAACACCATCAATGATATTTGAAACAATATGGAAAAATAAAGGTGCCATGGGGCTTGAAAAGGGCTAATGTTTTCCTGATTTTTTGAAAAAGAGGCAAGAATGGACTTTGAATACTAAGTTTGAGCTCATTTTCAAAATTCTAGAACATAGGTGGGATGGTTGGACAAAGGGGTGGCTAGAATGTAGAAAAGGAAGCAGTGATTGCAGAGAGTCAGCAGGGCTTCCTTAGAGGAGGTCATGCCAGATAAACTTAATTTTCTTTGTTGTCAGTGACTAGAAAAGGGAATGAAGGGAATGCTATTGATAGAGATTATCTGCTTTTAAAAGGCATTCAGAAATGCCACTCTTGATATTCTTGTGGACCCAGAGAAGAGATGTAAGCTGCACAATGAGTTAAATGCTCATACTCTTCAGATATCTTCATATTACAATATTTGTTCTAGGTAGCATCTCCAGAAGGGCATTAATATTAAAGATGGCTTTTGCCATAAGGAACAGCTTGGGCTCATTGAAAGTAGAGCACAGTTTCCCAAATTCAGTCTAGAAAGATGTCTTCCCTCCATCCATTTTTGGCCATAGCTTGTTACCCATCTGCAGGGTTTAACTAAAATAGATACATTGATGATCTTCAATGGAGTGCCTGTCCACCTCCAGGTCAAAATCTAGGTAATATGTGTTCTTTATCCACTTGATTTTTCCAGTATGGATGGCCAGATCGATTTCCTTTAGAGTGACCACAGATCTCATGGCAAAACCCAGTAATCCCTAGGGATCAGGGACACAGTGGCATAATATCATCCACAAACAGGATTATCTGTAGACTCTTGGTGTCAGCGAGAAATTTTTTGTCTGTTTGCAGTCATTCAGCTGTATCTGACTCAGTGTTACCCCATAGACCATAGCACGCCAGGACCTTCTATTGTCCACTATCTCCTGAAGTCTGTCCAAGCTCATATTCATTGTTTCCATGACACTATCCATCTCATCCTCTGCTGTCCCCTTTTCCTTTTGCCATCTATCTTCCCCAATATCAAGTTCTTTTCCACTGAGTTCTATCTTCTCATCATTTGGCTAAAGTATTTAAGCTTCAGTATTTGACCTTCCAGTAAATAACCTGAGTTAATTTCTTTAAGGATTTGATTGATTTAATCTCTTTGCTGTCCAAGACATATACAAAACCTATAATCATGTTTATACAAAGGAGGGAGAAGTCACTCCTACCTAGCTAGTTGACACAGTAACTAGAGCACTAGCTCAAGAATCAGGAAGACCCCAGTTCAAATCCTGCCCAAGACACTTACTATGTGACCTTGGCATGTTAACTTCTACCTGCCTCAGTTATCTCATCTGTAAAATGGAGATGATAATATTATATAGTATACACACACACACACACACATATACGAGCTATTCTTATTAGTTTGAGGACAGTGTGCTTAGAGAACACTTCTTGGAGAAGATATTCTTACAGCTGGGCCTTGAAGGATGAGTAAGATGTTGCCTGGGAGAAAAGGAAGAGGGAGGAAGGGAGAGCATTTCAGGCATGAGCCAAAAGTGTGAAGGCAAAGGGGGAGGAGGATAGATAGATGGGAGACCAGTAAATCCAAGAGGGGACAAAAGGGGAATTCAAAGAGGAGGCTGCTTAAAGCTTTCCTTGGTGCTGAATAAGTCTTTGGGAGCCAACTCAGAGCAGGTGCAACTATCCTCAATAGATTTTAGTTCAACAGTTATTTAGCACCTACTAGGTACAAGACATGATGCTAGGTGTTTCATATGTAAGGAAAAGAATGGAGCATTCTTTGCCATAGAAAAATTAATGTTGTTGGGGGGAGGGAGGGATAGATAAATAAATAAGAATTCTCTACAAAGTGATTTCAAGTAGGTGACAGCACTAACAACTGGGGACATAAGTGAGTCAATAAGCATTTATTAAAGGCCTATTGTATAGGTCTTGTGTAGGAAGTAGCACCCAAACTGTGCTTTAATGAAACTTGGGGATTCTAAGAGGTGGAGGTGATGAAGGAGTCCATTTCAGACATGAAGAACTATGTATACAAAGGTCTGGAGGTGGGAGATTGAATGCCATACATGAGAAATTATTAGTTAGCAGGCTACTTTGACTTGAATGGAAAGGGAGAAATAGAAAACAAGGCTAGAAAGATATTAGAGTACACAGTAACGGACACATTAGTGATGACTTTGATAGACTCAGCTCTTCTCAGCAATGCAAGGATCTAAAACAGCTCCAAAAGACTATGATGGAAAATACTATCTACATCCAGAAAAATAAATATGGAGTCTGAATGCAGATGGAAGCAGACTATTTGCTCTTTTTGTTTTGTTTTGTTTTGTTTTTTCTTTCTCACACTTTCTCCCATTCATTCAAATTCTTCTGTACAATATGACTGATGTGAAAATATTTTTAATAAGAGTGTATATGTAGAGCCTATATCGGATTGCATGCTGTCTTGGGAAGGGGCAAGAGAGAGAGATGGAAAAAATTTAAAACTTAGGGAAGTGAATGTTGAAAACTAAAAACAAATGATTTTTTTAAAGGAAAGAGATATTAGAGGGGCTCTCCATTGTAAAGGGCTTCAAATGGCAGACTAAGGATTTGGTTTTTACCCTTGGGGGTATGGGGAGCCTCAGAAGGTTTTTGAGTAGGGAAGTGACATGGTTAGTCACTTCCTATATAAATAATATAGAAATAGAATAATAGAAATACTTCCTATGAAGTTCTTTGTCCACATTGAGTAAACTCAGTGCAATGATCTGTTCTGTAGCAGAGTAGGAGACTAACGGATTCCTTTGTTTCTCCCCAGCCATCCCTTCTGCTCCTCAGGCTGTCATCTCCAGCATCAATGAGACCTCTCTCATGCTAGAATGGACTCCACCCCGGGACTCAGGGGGCCGAGAGGATCTGGTTTACAACATCATCTGCAAAAGCTGTGGCTCAGGCCGGGGCGCTTGCACCCGCTGCGGGGACAATGTGCAATTTGCCCCAAGGCAGCTGGGTCTGACAGAGCCCCGGATCTATATCAGCGACCTCCTGGCTCACACCCAGTATACTTTTGAGATCCAAGCGGTGAATGGGGTCACTGACCAGAGTCCCTTCTCACCCCAGTTTGCTTCCGTCAACATCACCACCAATCAGGCAGGTAAGAAATTGAAACCAGCTATGAGAAGGGGTCATCATCGCTCATGACCAACCACTCTGTTCAGAAAGGTCACTCCCCAGGTTTCCTTCTCAACTAGGAGTCAGGATCCCTGGGCCTAGATCCAAGACCTGCCATTAACTAGGCAGGGCACTAGAGACAAGTCACTTAATTTCCCTAAGCCTCAGTTTCCTCATCTGTAAAATGATTGCAGTGATACTTCTGCCTACTTGTCAGGATTGCTGAGGGACTATTTTATAGATCTTAAAGCTCTCTATATAAATGAGAAATTGCATAATACATATTACATATTGTGATTAAGTGTTATTTTATGCATTATGTTACATCCTCAAATGAGTACCTACTGTATGCCAGACCTTGTACTAGACCTCATGCAGGAAGTGGCACCAAAATTGTTTCAAATGAAAATAGGGATGCTGAGAGGTAGAGGTGAGGAGGTACATTCCAGATGTGAAGAATCATAGGGACAAAGGTCTGGAGGTGGGAAATAGAATGCATAGACAAGAAATGGTTGGTTAGCAGACCTCTGTGACTTGAATGGAAAGTATATAAAATGATTCCACATGTATATTCGATATCACATTTCTTGCCTTCTCAAGGAGTCAGGGGGAGAGAATTTGAAACTCAAAATTTGTTTAAATGAATAGCAAAAAAAATTTTTAAATGTAATTGAGAAATATTTAACAAGATATATCTATTTTTAAAAAGAAAGCATATGAAGGGAAGTAATAGGAAACATTGCCCCTCCCCCTGAAATGAGTAGCCACCTCTAATAGAGGGGAGAAAGTAAAGCAAAAACCACCAGACTCTATACTAGCAGCAACTTTCTACATCTGCAGTCTCCCACTCTCTTACCAAAAGGTGATTTCTCTTTAGGGCCAAGGTCATTGGCAATAACTCGGCATTTAGCTTCATTTTAGAGTTGTTTTCCTATATATATATAAAATTATAGTCATCATGAGGAAGCTGAATGAGCCATAGTGCACAAGGGGCCAGGCCTTGAGTCAGGAAGATTCATCTTCATGAGTTCAAATCTGGCCTCAGACACTTACTAGCTATGTGATCCTGGGCAAGTCACTTAACCTTCTTTGCCTCAGTTTCCTCATCTGACAAATGATCTGCAGAAGGAAATGGCAAACTACTCCAGTATCTCTGCCAAGGAAACCCCAAATGGGGTGACAGAGTTGGATATGACTGAAATGACACAGTGGAGAGGAAGTCATTTCTATACTTCTTGAGACCAGTTTTCTCATCTCTAAAATGGAAGAGGGGAGATGAATTGGACAGCCTCTCAGAACCCCTGTGACACTAAATTCTATGGAAAACAAGGGAGAGACCTCCTTGGATAGTTCTTATGATTAAGGGTATTGCCTTTTTATTGCCCTGAAATGAAATTTGTGCATCTTTGACCATTGGCCCCACTTTACAAGATCATAGGATTTCAAACTACAAGATAACTTTCCTTGAGTGGATGCTTGGTACAATGCAAAGAACACTGACTCTGGAGTCAGAGGATCTGAGTTCAAATCCCTCCATATAGAACCTGTGTGACCTTGGACTTTAGCCTCTCTGTACCTCAGTTTCTTCATTTGCAAAAAAGCGAGCTTGGTATAAGAAATCCTCTAAGGTTCCAATCTACTCCAGGTCAGGAGACTTGCCAAGGGTCACCTAGTTAGTAAGGGACAGAGCCAGGATTAAACCCACCATGATTGTGTTTCTATATGGGAGCATTGTGTGCGTGAATAGGTTCCTGTATTTATTTGTATATACTTAAATAGCACATCCAGCCCAAGATGTGTATATGTATATGTTGCCTGGAATGTTTATATGTTCATCTTGCCTTTCCCCTACATTTCTTGAGACATATCTATGAACGCCTTTCCACTACATTGCCTGGTATGTGTCTATGGACATCTTACATTTTCCCCACGTTGTCCAGAATGTATATGTGGACACCTTGCTTTTCTCCCTGGTTGCCCCACTCCCTTGTAGAATACATGTTTCTAGAGGTCAGGAAATTTTTCTTTTTTTTGTCTTTGGATCCCCAGTGCCTGGGTTTCCATGAAAAAAAAAAGCAAAGTATACTACTGTGGTACCCTCATTATGACAGAAGAAACTGAGTGAGTCCTCCAGCATATTGGATGGACACTGGTCCCTTGATGAACTTTGGGGAGAACATGGGCATGAATCCAAGTCCCACAGGATGGATGGGTTGTGGTTGATATTGTCCTGAACTCAGTGAGATCACTGAGATTCATTTAAACCTTCTCAGTGCCTAGCATAGTGCCTAGTAGGCTCATAGTAGGGGCTTAATAAACGTTTATGGATTGGTCGATTGGTTCGTGTAAGTAGTGAGTGTGAATGTGTGTGTGCACCTGTGTGAAGGAGAAAGTGTCACGTACGAAAATGAGACTGAACAGAAAGATACCATTCTATTTTGGGTCCAAGACCATTTAGAGACAGAGAGAGCTGACAGTTTTCCACAAACTTAGTTGTAAACTGTTGGCTAAGCTGTGTAATTTATCGCTGATTTCACACCTTGCAATTAAGAAGCTCGTTGCTCCATTAATACCTCAGCTGTGACTTTGCCAGCTTGGCAGTCAGAAAGCCTGGGCCCTGGGCAGCTCTTGCCATCCCCTGGGGAGCACATCCAGGCTGGGAGCTTCCAAAGGTGCTCCCAGAGCACCTTGGCTCCCTGAGGGCTCACACTTCCGCTGCCTGGGAACACTCTCCCTTCATTAGTACTAAGCAGGCCCTGCTGGAGAATGCCCTCTTTGGTGGAGGCCTGGGAATCCTTGCCTCACTCTTCACACAGTAGGGAGTCAGGGCTGGCCATGGATTCACTCAGTTCCTACTGAGGCTATTACCATACTGCAGACAAGAGGAAGACGAGACAGTCAATGTAGCAACCAGAGGGGAGGGAGGGAAAATTGGTTCCCTAGGCAAAGGATATCTGTGTCCTTCCCCCGACTGAGCAAAAAGACCTCAGATTAAATGATGTGCCACTTTCTAAAGTTCTTTCATGTGCATTTTCTTATTTGAACCTAACAAAAGCCCACTAAAGATTACTCTGCCGATTTTACAGAAAAGAAAACTGAGGCATATGCCTGTCATCACAAGCTAATAAGAAACAGTTGTGATTCAGACCCAGGTTTTCTGATTCTCAGGCTAATCAGATATAGAACAGAAGAGACTGTACAAATCCTTCTACAATAACACCCTCATTTTCCAGGTGAGGTGACACGATTCACCAGCTTCACGCACATCATTAATGACACAGCCAGATCCTCTAACCACAGGTCCAAAGCTCTTCACCACAAACTGCAGTTTGAAAGGTCTTAGCTTAGACATGAAGAGAATGTAATGGAAGAGGATCTTAGAACCAAGAATGTCAGAGCTGGGAGGGCCCTTAGAACACAGGATGTCAGAGCTGGGATGGCCTTAGAACCCAGGATGTCAGAGCTGGGAAGGACTTAGAATCCAGAATGTCAGAGCTGGGAGGGCCTTAGAACCCAGGATGTCAGAAAAGGTCAGAGCTGGGAGGGCCTTAGAACACAGGGTGTCAGAGCTGGGAGGGCCTTAGAATATAGGGATTTTTGAGCACAAAATGTAAAAGCTGGAATGAACCTTAGGTCTGCCCTCCTGGCCCCTTGACTGTCCCATAAACAAGATTCCTTCTCTCAGCTCTGGCTATTTTTTTCTGACTGTCCCCAGTGGCTGAAATGCTTTCCCTCCTTTGCTTCAACTAATGGCTTTTCTGATTTAAAGAAATCCCCCCTAAAGCTCCACTTTCTCTAGGAATCCTTCCCTAGCCGTGCCTCCTAATGCTTGTGCCTTTCCTCTGCTCTTTATTTTCTGTTCATCCTGTGTCTAGCTTGTCTGTACAGATTTGTTTGCTTATTGTCTCCCCGTTAGACTGTGAGTGTCTCAAGGGCAGAGATCCTATCCCAAGTGCTCAGTGTCTGGCACTAGTAGGTGCTTCCTAAATGTTTGTTGACTGACAGGGAAGTGAAATACCTTGCCTCAATCCACCTAGCTAGGAAACAGAAGAGCCAAGGGACACTGGCGACCGTGGCTCCCATGATAGCCATGGTGTGTCTCTGCACAGCCCTCTGAGACCAGTCCCTCCTTTCCTGAGCTCTTCCACCTCCTCTTCCCCTCACATTTAATGGTGGCAAGGTCCTTTTCCTAGCCCTCCCGTCCATTGCCCCATTGGATCTTTACAACAGCCCAGGAGGGAGGGATGCTGAGTATCCCCACAGTCCTTTCCACTTTCCCATATTGAATGTCTGTGTCTGCCCTGTGGGGTGGATGAGAAGATCACATGAGATCACAGATGAGAGAGTTCTTTGAACAGTTAAAAGGGCTGAACACATGTAAGGGCTACAGCATTGTGGGCTGAGGAGGGAGACAGCCCTTGTATGGGCAGCTGGGCAGGGGCGTCTGGGTTCTGATGCTAGCACTGCCATCAAATGGCTGGGCCATTTTAGACCAGCCACACAGCCCTTTGTCTGTAATGTGGGGGTTTGATGAAATGATCTCTAGGGCCCTTCTAGGGCTGATGTTCTAGATGTTAAAGTGATTTCTGATGACAATATTCTATTTTTTAATGTTCTAAGATACTTCCCAGGCCTGATTTTCTGTGTTTTAAGGTTCCTCCCAGCTCTGACATCCTGGGTTCTAAGGGCCCTCCCAACTAAGGACCCTCCTAGCTCTGACATTCTGTGTCCTGAGGTACTCTCTTCCACCCCCCTAGCCCCAATCTCTAACATTCTATGTTCTAAGATTCCTAACTCAGTTCTGGCAGTCTGTGATTCTACATGAGGTTTTAGAAGTAGCCTTTATTAAGTGGCTACTCAAATTTAGTGCTGTGCTAACATGCATGTTTGAATCATATGAACCATCTCCAGAAGTGATGATGAAGTAGTTCTCAGTTGTTTCCCTCTCAAAACTTGGGGGGGCACCTTGCCCTTTTGAAGCTCACAGGAGGATTAAGATTATAGATTTAGAGCTAGAAGGGATATCCAAGGTTGAGTCCTACTCTTTCGTCTTCAAGACAAAGAACCTTCGTCCTAGAGAGAAATGACTTACACAATTCATAAGTGCCTGAAGCAGAATTTGAACCCAGGTCTTCAAGCATCCTAACCACTATAGGTAAAGAAGTTCCCCCTGGTTACAGTTCAAAGCCTTGTTTGGTTTCATCAGTCATGGTTAGAAAAAATTTTAAGTTTGTTCTGGAGCCACATGATATGAATGAATGAATGAATGAATGAAAAGTTTCTTATACAGTTATTATGTGCAGAGTGCTGTGCTAAGGTCTGAGGATACCAATAGAAAAAAGACATTCCCTGCACTAAAAGAGCTCACATTCTAATGAGGAGACAATTCATACAGGATATTTAGATGTCAGATAGAAAAGTCCCATGGTCCCTTTGGGGTCAACAGATCATAATGCTTCATATTTCATGTCATTTCCATTGATTCAGTCATTCCATTTTCTGCCATGGAATCATTTGGGATTGCCAGGGACTTGAGATAACCTTCCTCTCGGTGCCTTCAGTGGCTGTGCCCACTGGCCCTGCTGAAACAGTTGCCAGGCTACATCTCCAAAGGAGCCGCTTCCCTGAATGGCAGCTGCAGACATTAGGCTGGAGAAATTGCTGTTCCCAGGGCTCTCGGTCTGGTCTGAGACATGGGATTGGGTCCTTTCTCAATTGTCCCAAACGCATGCTGGTCTCTGAAATCTGGCTGCCCCTATCATTAGCATCATTTCCTTTGGCAGTGATTATGTAACAACAGTATTGGTTCAAATCCAGGCCACCTTTTTCCCCATTGCTTGGTTTCTCTAAAATCTGGTTATATAGCCTCAAATCGCTGTGATTTTACATCTTTTTTCTCATTTTGTATATTTTCCCTTTCAAAGAGGTGGCTGTTCAGAACCATGCAGCTTACTTCATTTTGACCACTAACCAGTGGTCAGCTCAGCTGGGCTGAGTCTATTCTCCCAACTGGAGAATGATGAGACCTTGTGTCTGCCTTTATCATATTCAGAGACTCTCGTACAGGCCTGGGCACAAAGTAGGTACTCGGTACATCCTTGGCCTGGAGATGGTAGACTCCTTGTTGAGGGCAGGGGAAACTGGCCCATTTGTGTATTCGTAGATAGGACTATGTTTGGCCTGTCATAGGTTTTATAGTAAGTCCTCATTGAATTGATTTTAAAAAATCACAGTGTTAGTTCATAGCTCAAAGGGGTCTTAGAACATAGAGTATCAGGGCTGGGAGGGCCTTAGAACACAGGATGTCAGAGCTGGGAAGGCCCTTAAAACATGGGATGTCAGGGCTGGGAGGGACCTTAAAACATGGGATGTCAGAGCTGGGAGGGCCTTAGAACACGGGATGTCAGAGCTGGGAAGGCCCTTAGAACGCAGGATGTCAGGGCTGGGAGGGCCCTTAGAACCCAGGATGTCAGAGCTGGGAGGGCCCTTAGAACACAGAATGTCAGAGCAGGGAGGGCCCTTAAAACATAGGATGTCAGAGCTAGAGCAGACTTTAAAATATAGAATAACAGATCTGGAAATTCCTTTAGAGCATAAAATAATAGGAAAAGGGACTTTAGAACAGAAAATGTCAGAGCTGGGAGGGCCCTTAGGACAAATAGACTGTTAAAGCTGATAAAGAGAGCATCTGGAGTCCAGTCCTCTGATTTTATAGAAGAAACTGAAGCCCAGAAGGTCCACTGTAATGTCTCCTCTCATATCAGTCCCATATTTTACATATGTGGAAACTGAGGCCCCCCCCAAAAGGAAGTGAGTTGGTGAAAGGCCACCCAGCTAATTAATGAATGAGCAAATGAGCTTTCCTGTGGGAGGCTTCAGATGCTCAGGACATTAGGGTTGCTGGCCCACCTGCCTCTGCTGAGCAGGCCCCTGGGGCAGTCATCACTTTCTCTCTCTGTTCCCCTCAGCCAGGCTGTCCCCCTCCTTCCCCCTCCGCCTGGCCCAGCCAGAAGGCTTGGCTCATCCCAGCCACAAGCCTCTCTTTGTATGCTCTCCCCAGAGTCCTATCTCTATGTAAAGGTCAAGGGGCACAGCTGACCTTATTCCCCTTGCCAGTGAGGCATGCTGGTAATTGAAAATGCCAGAATTCCCCACTGACTGGCTTATAAGGAAAGCTGCTCCCAGGCCCGAAACCTGACACCCTAAAGAAACCAGGCGGGGCAGGGGGGATCCTGGTAGAGAGCTAGCTGAGAACTGGGGGGAGTCAGCCTGTTGGAGATTTCCCAGCTGTTTTCTTTTTCCTCACTGTTAATCCCTTTGGATTTCAGGGAAATGGCCTTCAGCATTTGGTGGGGGTCTCTCTCCTCCTTGATCCTTTCTCCCACAAATGTCGGTACCCTGCCAGGGCTGGGGTTATGGGGCTTACCATGATCAGAGTCTGGGGGCGGTGGGAGTTATCCTGCCTGTAACTAAAGCCTGCCAGCTAAACCCGGGAGAGAGGTGGGGCCACCACAATTTTGCTGACACCTCAAGAGGACACAGCTAGCCGGGTCAGGAGCCTTGGAGGCCACTCAGGTCATGGCCCAGCTGGTGGCAAACGAAACCAGTGGGGATGGATGAGAGCAGAAACCGAGGGAGGCTTGGGAACTAGAGTGTCCTCAGGGGCCCTGTACAGTGGTCACAAGGTTGTAGGGTCTAGAAATAAGCATGATACTCTCAGAGAACTTACCTGTGGTCCAATACAGGATGAAGATACAAATGATCAGGGTGCAGAGGAGAACATGAGGCCAGAGAAAGAGACATAGACAGAAGAGATGGCTTTCACTCGCAGGACACAGGAGACATTTCCTGGAAGAAAGGGCTTCTGGCTTGAGCCTTGAAGGAAAGAAGGCCAGACAGAAAGGGGGTATTTGGAGGAAAAGAGGAAGGAGTGTGGGCTGGTGGGTAGAGAGTAGGATTTGGCATCAGGAAGGGCCTGACACGGACTAGCTGTGTAACATGTCAAGTTACTCAACCACCCTCTTCCTCAGTTTCCTTGTCTGTAAAAGGAGGGACTTGGACTAATGGCCTCTGAAATGGAGGTCCATCCAGCTTTCATTCTGTGATCCTGTGGGTCCATTCAGGGATGGGGAATCACTTGATTGAAAGGCAGAGAGAGGGCAAGAAAGAAGAGATCATTTACCTGAGGGCATGTAGGAGCAGTAGGAGGAGAAGAAGCCACATGGTATGGTAGCAAGTGCACCAGTATCCTGAAAGTTTGGGCTTCAGTCCTTTCTAGCTCAAAATTTATTTGTTCTAAGGGCCCTCCCAGCTCTGGCGTTCTCTGTTCTAAGGGCCCTCCCAGCTCTGACATTCCATTTCCAAAGGCTTTCCTAGTTCTGCTCTGCCACAACATAACTGTGACCTCAGACACACCACTTTTTGCCATGGACTTTCCCCATCTACCAAATGGGGATAATGATACCTGTCCCGTCTTCTCTTTTATCAAGTAATGGATCTGAAAACTTCTTAAAAATTACAGAATAGAGAGCGTGCTTACGGAATATCAGGCAAAGGTCGAAGCCCCAGTGTGGATTTTGCTCCGGGAATGAATAGTTGGTATGCATGGGAGACTTTAGAAATGTCAGCCTTACCTCCTCCCCCAAATGGCCAGCCTTCAGCTGGAGACAGTCATGATTTAGGACCCAAGGACAACTCACATTTTGATAGGAGTTTAAGGTTTACAATCCACTTCTTTCGCAACAATCCTGTAAGGTGGCTTGTACCAGAATTATTAAGTCCATTTTTCCAGAAGAACTTGGCTTTGAAAGATTATGATAAATCCAGCATGCTCTCCACTGTGCCACTGCCTGGGAAGCAGGTAGTTGAATGAATCATGGAGTCACAGGCTGCATTGCTGGGAGGAACCGTGGCGAATAGAATAGCAGAGGCGGGAGGAACCTTAAAACGTAGAACATTAAGACTTAAAATATAAATGGAAGGGGCTTTAGAACAAAGAACATTGGAACTGAATAGACTTCAGAACACAGAAATACAGAAGTGGAATGGTCCTTGCAACTTGGAGTGTTAAAGCTAAAAGGGCCCTCATAAGAGAACGTTAGAACGTAGAATGTCCTAACTAAATGGGACTTTGAACCAGAGGATGTCAGATCTAAGAGGGAATTTTGGAGGTGGAAAGGTCTTTAGAACATAAGAAATCAGAGCTAGTTTGGGATCTGGAATTGGAATGGACTTCAGAACAAAGAATATTTGTTTTGGAAGAGGAAGGAATTAAGCATTTATTAAGTGCCTACTATTTGCTAGGCACTGTGCTAAGGTCTTTACATTTATTATCTCACTTAATCCTCACAACAACCTGTGAAGTGGACGCTTTTGTTATCCCCATTTTAAAGTTACAAAAACCTAGGCACACAGGTTAAGTGACTTACCCAAGGTCACACAACTGGTGGTCTGGATTTGAACTCAGGTGTTCTTGACTTTAGGCCTATTGCTCTATTAATACTTAACTGCCATAGATTGTAGAGTGATACTGAAAAGGGCCTTAGAATATAGAATGTTAGATCTGTAAAGGACCTTAGAACATAGAATTTCAGAGATGGAAGGGGGCCTTAGAACATAGACTGTTACAAATGTAAAGGAACTAGAATATAGAATTTCATAGATGGAAAAGAGCCTTCAAACACAGAATGTTAGATCTATAAAGGACCTTAGAACACAGAATTTTAAAGATGGAATTAACCTTAAAAAATAGACTATCACAGCTGGATGGGGGAGCTTAGAACAAAATTTTTTTTTAAATGAAATGTATAGTGTCAGAGCTGGTTGGACCTTGGAACATCCAGTACGAAGTCAGAAGCAGAAGTAACATCACAGCAAAGAATGCATAATTTGGAAGGGAATTTGGAACATAGAACATAGAGCTGAAAGGGGCCTGAGAACAGAGACTGTTAGGACTGGAAAGAACTCTAGAACAAAGACATGTTTTAGTAAAAATGGAAGAAAACTGAAATTTAGAACATAGAGTAATAGAACTGGAAGGGATTTTCTAACAAAACATATTAGAACTCAGACATATACTGAAAAGGATTTTAGAACAAAGGGTAATTGAGCTTTCTGGGACCTTAGAATGTGGAGTGGCTAAATCAGAAGGAACCTTGTAACTCCTATTGTCTCACTGGGACAAATGTTTCAGATTTCCCAGTGGAAACAGTTACTGCCATATTCCCAGACAGCTGTGGCCACCGCTCTCCTGTGTCTGCCTCCCAATTGATCCCGTAACCTGGAAAGGGCTGCTTTTGGTGACTGCCCAGGGGGGATTAAGTGGATTTATTGGACTGAGTGGGTGTCTCTGCCTCTGGGCTCCCCAGGTTGCGTCCCTCTCCTCCTCCCCTTTCCGTGGTGCCTGAGAGAAAGGAGCTGAGAGGATCTCAGATTCCGAGTCATTGACAATTTTCTCCTCTGGTAATTATGAAACCCCAGAAGGGGAGGGATTTTTTTGGTCAGACCCCAGGAGGGAAGGTTCAGCTTTGACTGGTGACAGACTGGAGAGGATGGAAGTCTGCCTCACAGTCATCACAAAGAAAACTGTGTCCTCAGGGAGCCAGAGGAAGAATGTAGCATTCCAGTCCTCACATAAGACCAGCCTGAGAGAGAAACCAGAAGACGGCAATGACATAGTCAGGGCTTGGGTTGGGGGTGGGGGTGGAGGTTGTTGGGGTTTGGTTTTTTTTTTTTTAGTCTAATTTCAGCTCAACATCAAAGTGTCCCCCAGAGCATCATGGGACAGTTAGTTACCCTCCTCCTCACACCAGGCTCCTACTTCCCCTCTCTTCCCCTTCCTTTTCCCTCTCCACCTCTTTGAATTTTTTCTTTTTCCTCAACTACTCTTTCCATCTAATCCCTTCTTGCCTGTCCTCTTTCTCACTCTCCTCTCTAACCTTTTCCCTTGTGTCTTTCCTCCTCTCTCTTTGTCATCCCTCTTTCACCCTCTCCCTCTCCTCCATTATCTGTCTTCCCCCCCTCTCTTCTCCAAACCTCCCTCTTCTCTCTCTTTTCCATCCCTCTCTCACCCTCTCCCTTGTTCTTCATCATCCCTCTTTTCTCCCCTTTCCCCCTCCATTTCCTTATCTTCTCTCTCTTTGTATGTGATGTTTTGTCAACCTTAAGCATCTCTATAATCATGGGATATTTTATATCACTTCTTTCTCTCATTTCTCTCTTTCCCACTCCCACTTCATGCTCCTGCTTCCCTAGCTTTCTCCCTTCTCTTCCCTTTGCCTCTGACTCTCCCTTTCTTCCCTTTTCCCTCTCCCTCTGCCTATCCCCCTCTTCTCCAGCCCTTTTCTTTATCCCTGAAATTCTTTCTTCTCCCCTTTATCCTCACTCTTCCTTTCCATCCATCTTTCCTTTGCATACCTCCCCTCTCCAGTCATTCATTTTATCTCTCACCTCTCCTTCCTCTCCTCCCTATTATTCCAACTCCTGCTTCTTTACCTGCCTCTTCCCTCTGTGTCCTCTGCCTTCTTCTACCTCCCCTTCTTCTCCCTTTAATTCGGACTTTGATTTTCACTCCCTATCAGTACAGGGGCACTTGGTGATGAATGAAAAAATCAGGGTGGTGAAGAGGGGGTTGCTTGAGAAACAGGGCTCATCCCTAGTATACCCACTCCCCTCTGGCTTCCTCATCTCCCACCAATATCAAACAGTAAACAGAACCAGGAAGCAAGGCACCTCCAGCCATTCTCGCCCAGCAGAGCACCTTATCTTGGAAAGAATGTTCCAACCCTCTCAACTATGATTGATTCAATGACAGCTCAAGCATGGAATCAGGAAGGCTGAGTTCAAATCTCAGCCTTGCTTCTCCTGCCTTTGAGACTTTGGGCAAAACCTCTCCTCTCCCCCCCAAAAAATGATGGCTCGGAATAAATTGTTTTGCAAAATCACAGAATATTACAGTTGAAAACAACCTGTAATGTAGCCTTTTAGCTCAAACCATAGCTAGAAATGAATTACACTCTACCTGACCAATCATCCAGGCTCCCTTTGAAGATATCCAGTGAGGAAGAACCCACATGTCCCAAGGTGGCCCATACCACGTGATTGTTAGCATGGTGCTCCTATCATATAACTTTTACCCATTACTATAGACTCTTCTCTCTGTGGCAGATACTTGAAGAAGGTAACCAGACTCCTGCCCAGAGTCATCTCTTCCCCAGGCTCATTGTTCCTAGTTGTTTCAGATTCTGCGGCCCTTCCTTATCATGGCTGCCCGACTCTTGACATTCTCCAGCTGGCCACTTTCCTTCCTAAACCATGGCATGCAGAACTGAACGCTATATCCTAGATAGGGCCTAACCAGGGCAAGGGAAAGTGTACTCTCACCTCTTTATTCCCACAAGCTACCTTCTTCTTAATGCTGCCCAAGATCATTAGTTCACAGTCTTGAAATCATATTGAGATTATGGTCCACTACAACCCCCAGATCTTTTTCAACCAAACTACTGTCTTACCATGCCTCTGTCATTTTGTCCTGGTAAAGTCAATTTTTAAACCCATGTCAGACTTCATATGTATATGATCATGAGGTCCTGTCCAGCTAGAACATTTTATGTTCTAAAGTCATCTCTGTCTCTGAACCCTTTGTATTGTTGAGTTGTTTCAGTCACGTCCAACTCTTCATGACCCCATTTGGAGATTTCTTGGCAGAGATACTGGAGGGGTTTGCCATTTCTCTCTCCAGCTAATTTTAGAGATGAGGAAACTGATGCAAACAGGGTGAAGCGACTTACCTGGACCACCTACCTGCACCTAAGATCCTACTATCACCTCTTTTTTCTGGAAGGGGAGACTCAGTGGTGGCAACATCAGAGGAGTTATCTATCCAGCTTTGAAAGAGACATAAATGGAAATCAAAGACTTTCAGTCTTGTGGAGCTTTCAGGTTGACATGTGGCTTTCATCACAACAATCCTGCAAAACAATTAGGGCAAATATCTCTATTCCCATTTGATAGATGAGGAAAGTGGGGTCCAGAGAAATTAAATTGCTTTTCTAAGGATTTAAAGCATCCCAGTTCACAAGTTCTCCAGTCCAGGAGTCTTTACATGATGTCATTATTGTTAGCCACTTCATTGGTGTCTGACCCTCCCTGACCCCAGTTGGGATTTTCATGGCGGAGATACTGGAATGGTTTGCCATTTCCTTCTGCAGCTCATTTTACAGATGAGGAAACTGAGGCCACTAGGGTTAGGGGAATGCCCAGGGTCACACAGCTTGTAAGCATCTGAGGCTGGATTCGAACATGAGTCTTCCTCACTCCAAGCTCAGCGCTCTATGCACTGCACTCCCTAGCTGCCCTCCCTGACACCAGTGATGTCCCAAGTGTTACAAAAAGCCTAGGCTGTTGGACTGTCCGTATTTTTACATAAAGGCAGAAGAAGCCCTCCCTCAGCATGGCCAAGGGCCATCCCATCCTAGCTCTTGCTTCTGCCACCTCCATCTGGGCCTACCCTCAGGCCAAGGGCCCTTCAGCATTGTGCGCTCTTGAAATGAAACCTTGATTTCCAAGCTTGTCCCTCCCTGAGCCAGAGTTTCATGAGCTTCCCGTACCCTGTGCAGCATGCTCCTCATTCTGGTTTCAGTCCCAGGCCACACCATTGACACTTTGTCCCTAGTGTTGAGCCATGGAGAGGTAGTCAGAATCCCAGAACGTCAGAGCTGGGGGCGCCTTAGGACACAGAATGTCAGAGCTGGGAGGGCCCTTAGAACACAGGACGTCAGATCTGGGAGGGCCTTAGAATACAGAGTGTCAGACCTGGGAGGGCCCTTAGGACAAAGGACGTCAGAACTGGGAGGGCCCTTAGGACACAGGACGTCAGAACTGGGGGGGCCCTTAGGACACAGTGTCAGAACTAGAAGGGGCCTTAGAACATAGAATGTCAGAGCCGGGAAGGGCCTTAGGACACAGAACGTCAGAGCTGGGAGGGCCCTAAGAACACAGTGTCGGAACTAGAAGGGGCCTTAGAACATAGAATGTCAGAGTGGAGAGGGTCCTTAGGACACAGAGCGTCAGAGCTGGGAGAGCCCTTTGAACCCAGGACGTCAGCTGGGAGGGCCCTTAGGACAGAGAATGTCAAAGCTAGAAGAAATCTTGAAACGTAAGACTATCAGGACTTCAAAGGACTGTAGAAATTGCATAATCCTAATCCTTACTTTTATGGTCAATAGATCTAGAAAGTGCTCTCAACAATTTGAGTTGATTCATTTTCATGGAGTATTTATGGGAGGACAAGAATCATGTAGGATGAAGAGGCATGGATAGCAATAGTCATTTGAAAAAAATCTCTAAATCACTAGTAGTTAGAGAAATCCACATTAAAATAACTCTGAGGTTCCACAACACAACCATCTGATTGCATAGTTGCGTCCCCCAATGACAAATGCTGGAGGATCTGTGAGAAAACAAGTACTTTAATGTGTTGTTAATTGATTCAGCCATTCTGAAAAGCAATTTGGAACTATGCCCCTAAAAGATATTAAACGATACATTCCATTTGACCCAGTTATACCAGTACTTGATCTATATCCCAAAAAGATCAAAGAAGGAGAAAAGAGATCCATATGTACAAACATTTATAGCCACTCTGTTTACAGTTTCAAAGAATTGGAAACTGATGGGGAGCCCATCGACTAGGGAATGCCTGAACAAGTTGTAGTATATGAATGTGACAGAGTAACGACTGAACTGTAAAAAAATGACCAAGGGAATGGTTTCAGAAAAACCCAAGAAGACTTGTATGAACTGATGCAAAGTGAAATAAGCAGAACAAGAAGAACAGTTTATACGATAGCAGTATTGTAAAGACAACTTTGAAAGACACAATTTGGAGGACTCATGATGAAACGTACCATCCTTCTCCATACAGAGAGGGGTGGACGCAGAGTGACGATTAAGGCATACTTTTTAGACATGGCTAATGAGGAAATTTGTTTTGCTTGGTTATACATGCTTTTAATGGGGGTTTTGTTTTTCTTATTTTCCTAATGAAAGAGAGAAAAGGCAGGTCTTCACTTGAAAATAAAATAAAATTTAATTAATTTTTTTTTTAAGTATGGGTGAATTTTAGTTTGCGCCCTTGGAGGGAGTGGCCACATGGGTGAGAGCACAGATCCATCCAAGTATAAAATGAGGGTGACAATCCCTGCCCTGCCTTCCTTACCTTCCTACTCGGAAGATCAAATAAACAAATGGATGGGAAAACACTTGGTATGTGAGGTAGAATTTTTGAGCCTGCTGGTAAATGTTTAGTAATCAGCTTTCCAGAGAGAAATTGATGCATACTGTACTTTTTAAGTTTAATCTCATTATTAATATTTTCTCTTTCACTTTCTTAAGTCTAGGCAGCCAACAAAACAATAAATCAAATTTATAGCATTTGCCCGTGTCATTAAACTTTCAGGAAACGCTGGAAATTTAACAACCAGCTCTCTCACGAGCCAGTGCCAGCTGGCTCCAGAACACCCAGTGTGGAAGTTCTATAGTAATGGAAAGGGTAACATTCCTTCTCTTAGAATAGAAGCAGGGAATAGCAGCTGTAGAATGTCGCATACACTCTCAGAAACAACTTGCTGTGTGGGTTGCTCTGACTTAACTATTTTTCTTTGTTCTCAAAGTGTGAGATGTTGTGGAGTGTGGTTGGAGGAGGGGAGAGAGTAATAGGGGTGTTAGCTGTAAAGAAAGCAAAAGGCATCAGGAAAACTTTAAAATGGAAAATGTTGCTGAGATATCTATATCATATTGTGACATTTGCAAGATGTACATTTGTTTTCTTCTCTAAGTCTCCCTCCAATCTTGCAAAGTGGGTCATTATTCCCATTTTTCAGATGAGGAAACTGAGGTTATGAAGTTATGAGACTTGCCCAGGGTCACAATGCTGGTGAGTGTCAGAGGAGGATTTGTACCCAGGTCTTCCTGTTTCCAAGCCAGGTGTTTTGTTCAGGACTCCACAGTGACTTATGTGCCAATGTGATACCAATCACATGTGTTTGCACACACACATACACATAGAACTTACAGGCACTGGAATGAAACCTACCAGCCCTTCTCTTGACACAGACATGGCTTTCGACCTTCCATTAAACTCCATCCTCTCTCTTGCAGCCCCATCGGCTGTGTCCATTGTGCATCAGGTGAGCCGGACGGTGGACAGCATGACTTTGTCGTGGTCCCAGCCTGACCAGCCCAATGGCGTCATCCTCGACTATGAACTACAGTACTATGAAAAGGTAATCCAGGCTTGAGGGAGTCCTGTGTTCACCCCCAGCAGGGGCAAGCAAGGTTCTCATCTGTGACAAGCACCCCAAACTCTAGTCTGGCTGCCTTTGTGGTTTGGGACAGCGCCAGAAGTCACTGTTCCATTCAACATTTCTACCAAGGAATAAAGGGAATAAGTAAAGCTTTTAAAAAGGATTGAGTAGAAAAGTGAAAGAGTCTCTGCCCTCAGGGAACTCACATTCTAATAGAAGGAAACAATACACATAGGACATTTCAGCTTCAATTCCAATGGAAGTGCTATATGATTCTTAGGGTGCTACCACAAAGGAGCTGCTTCTTTAGGTCATTTCCACTGATAAAGCCATATTCACACCTAATATTGAATCATTTGAGAATGTCAAGGACTTGGATGATGAGGGCTTTCTTTCCCAGGGCTTCAATAGCTGTAGCTACTGAGGAAATAGGGGCTGACTGACTGACTTAGAGATGACTTGGACTAGCAGTTCTCAAAGAGTAACCCAGAGACCTCTGGAGGTCCCTAAGATCTTTGGGTGGGAGTTGGATGGAAATCTACAAGGTCAAAACAATTTTCCTAATAATACTAAATTTTAATGTCTAATACGGTAAATGTCAATTGATATAAACCACATAAACACAAGCTCAATAATTTTAGGAGTATAAAAGGATCCTAAGACCAGAAAGTTTGAGAACTGCTGACCCAGATAAAGATAAAGATAACTTCTTCATCAGATTTGCAAGTAACACACAGGTGGACATGATCACTAATGCACTGGATGGGAGAGTCTGGATCCAAAATGCGCGTAGGCTAGGATGTTGGGCAAAATCTAATGAGCCAGTATGGAAGCAGGATAAATTTAAAATCTTACATGTGGTTCAACAAATTTAGTTTCACTCCTACCAGATGGGAGAGGTGGGACTAGATAGGAATTCATCTGAGAAAGGTCTAAGAGACTGGGCTGGTAATTTCATTGGTAACTTGGATGAGGAAATAGCTTCTTATATTGCAGGACAGCACCTTCTCTGCAGCTCATAGATTCAAGGTCCTCTAGAACCTCTAAAGGGGTCAAACATAAGACCCACAATATTCATAAGGGAGACCTCAAGCAGATTAAAATGTAATGTGGGGGGGGGCAGAGAATTTTAACAACAGTAAAGCACAGATAGTGTTAACATGTGACTAAGTCAACAGGTAACCCCCCCAGGGATTTTTATGTATGGTTTAGTGTCCCCTGTTTCTACTTGAGTTTGACATTGCTGATCTACAGCATTGACCAATTAAATGACTTGCCCAGGGTCACACAGCCTTTATGTGTCAGAGGTGAGCTCAGTTTTCCTTGCTTTGAGGCCCCATCTCTACGCATCAGACCTCACTGTCTCTTACCAGTAACAGTATGGCAGCCAAGAGGCTGATGTGATCTTGGAACATACTAACAGAGGTACAGTTCCCAGAAAGAGAAAACCAAATCATGCCATTGTCTTCCACTCTGGTCAGACTTCTTTTGGCATATTTTAGACAGTTGCCCATCTTAGGAAGCATCAGAGGATCCTACCACTAGAGATGGAAGGGACCTCAGAGATCTAGCATAACCCCCTCATGTTACAAATGAAGAAACTGATACCCAAAGAGGTCATGTCTTATAGTAGTAAGCATTAAAGGTAGAATTTGGACCCAGGTATTCTGACTACAAGACCACTTCCCTTTCCCGGGAAGTGTCTCCAGAGGAGGATGACCAGGGTGGAGAGGGGACTCTAGCTCCATCAGGATGTGTAGAAGGGAAGTGGGATGAAACTGGAAAGATGGCAATTTAAGGCAAATGTCATCACTGTCTTCAAGTGTGTGAAGGGATGCCAAATGGAAAAGAACTAAGACCAAAATAAGGAAAATTTTCTTGGAAATTGAGACATTCAGAAATTGAAATGGGCTCTTGCTGGAAGTGATGATACACCATCATTGGAGACGTCCAAGTGAAGTCTACTGGAGGTGATGACACGCCATCATTGGAAACATCTAAGTGGAGTCTACTTGGAGATGCTATGGTCAGGATTCCTAGTTAGTGATGGGTCAGGCTAGATGCCCTCTTAGGTTCTGTGATCTAATGTGATTCTGTGGATTCATGATTCTGTGTTCTGAATTCTCTTCCACTTCTAACATCTATGGATTCATGAATATATCAGAAGGTTGTCATATTGAAAACAGTAAACAGATCACATGAGACAGAGAGGTTCTCTGCAAGTGACATTGGTCACTGGGGTCACTGCCCTGAACCCCAGGCAGTAAGGGGTGCAAGAAACAAAGCAAATTTCCTCCTCACCACCACTCCTGCCCTCAGCCTGCCCCTCACTGGTTGCTGAAGGGAACCCCTGGGGCAGAGTCAGCTGGAAGGAGACCAGACCAGATGCTCCCTTAAGTCAGAAAGCCCAGGACACAGCAGGACTTAGAGTTTTCCATTTCCCATTTCTACCATCCTGTCCCTCTGGCTATGGTTGCTATAGCTTAGCAACTATAAATTTAAAAAAAACTAATTAAAAAGCTTTATGATTAAATGAATGGAGAGTGTTTGTCCCCAAAGATGGGAGAGGAAATGATGAATCCCTTCCCACCCCTGCCTGTGACCTATTTTTTCCAGCACTCAGGATTGGGCTGCTGAGGCTGATGGAGGTATGAGGTATGAAGTGGGCCTTGCCCTACATTCAGCAGGCATCTGAGCTATATCCTTGACCCTCCAGAAGATGCCCTCTGATTGAGACAGACAGGCTGAGTTGTCTGAGTGTTGGTCTCTGAAATCAGCTCAGTCCTGAATGGAAAAGAGATTCCCTTTCTGAGTTCATCTGGTTTTTTTGTGTTGTGTCTTTTTATCGGAGGAATGTAGAGAAAGAGGGATGCAGGTCACAGAGGCGACATGAAGTAGAATCATTAATAATTCCATTTTTGTGATGCTTTATGGTCTTCAAAGCACTGTGACTGACAGATTTCTAAATCCAACCCGAATCTCTCTCCCATCCCCCCAGGCTCACGTGCCAACTGCCTATTAGACACTTTCCACTCAATGTCTCTTCGCCATCTCCAACTTGCTCTGTCCAAAATGGAACTCGTGGTTGTTTCCACCAAAAACATCCCTTCCTCTGAACTTCTCTGTCTGTCAAAGGTACCACTATCCTTCCCAAGTCACCCAGGTTCATGATCTTGGAGCCATGGTTGGCTTCTCCCTTTCGCTCAACCCCCATAGTCTAACAATTGCCAAGTCTTGTCAGCTGTGTTCATCCATCTGGAAAATGGGGATAATAACCCTTCCCCTTCTAGCCACTCAAACAGCCACCGCCCTAGGCCAGGCTGTCATCATTTCCCTACTTCTGTCCACCAATTACCAAGGTTCACAACCTCTGTGGCATCCTCACTTCCTCCCCTCCCCCCACATACCCAGTCATTTTGTTCATTTGACCCCCACAATTTCTCTTGAATCTCCCCACCTCTCTCCATTTACATAATGTGAGTCTTCATCATCTCTCAGCTCAATTATTGCAATAATGTCCTAATTGGGCTCTACGCCTCCAGCCTGTCCCCTCCTCTACTCCCTTTTTCACCCAACTGCCCAAATGATTTTCCCTAACACAAAGGTTTGATGATGCCACTCTCCTACAGAATAAATTCCAGAGGATGGTTCCCTCACATCTCTAGGAAAAATTTAATCACCTCTGTTTGGCATCTAAAGCCAAAACTTCATCATTTCATCGCTTGGCTCCATCCTTCCTTTCCAACCTTATTATACACTACTCCCCCTCGAATGCACACAACAGACCAGTCAAACTGGTCTTCTCATGGTTCTTGTTTCACAACCCAGCATCCCACTGACTTGTCCTCCAGACTGAGAATAGCCTCTCCTCTCACCTATGACTCTTAGACACCCCAGTGTCTTTCAAGGGGCAAACTCCTTTTTACCACATTCTGTATGAGTCCCTGGCTGAGCCCCCCAGCTTTGAGTCACCCCTACAAAAAAAAAAGAAAAAACCCTGCTTTGTGTATTTGGGGATGTCTCCCAATATAAAGTAAATTCCTTGATCATAAAGAGTCTTGATTTTGTATTCCTAGTAAAAGAGATGCTTAATAAATGTTTATGGATTGATCGCCTCTCATCTGAACTGTTACTATTTCCTCCTAATTGGTCTGCCTGTCTGCCCCTTTGCAATCCTTCCTCCATCAAGCTACTGAACTGTCATTCTAAAACATAGAGATATTGAATACCATGGGATTGAACCTGTAGTATGCATGAGTGGTACCAAGCTGTGGTCTAGGGCATTGTCAATCAATCAACAAACATTAATTAAACACTTACTATGGGCCAGACGCAGGAGAGTTAACCAATGCATTATCTCTCTTCCTTTCCCATTTTGCTCTTTTCCCCTCCTGATTTCCTCTCTCATCCTTCCTTTCTCATTTTCTTTTTTTCCTCACTTAATAGTATTTTATTTTTTCCAATTACATGTAAAGATAGTTTTCAACATACACTTTTATAAGATTCTGAGTTTGAATTTTTTTCTTCCTCCCTCTCCAAGACAGCAAGCAATCTAATACAGATTTTTTTACATGTACATGTACATTTTTTACTTGTACAATCATATTAAACACATTTCCACACTAGTTGTGTTGTAAAAAAAGAATCAGAACCAAAGAGAAAAACCATACCTCTCCCATTTTCTGTTTCACTCCTTGCTGACTGGTGTGACCCTGGGCAAATCTTTTCCTCTCTCTAGGCTATGGTTCTTTTCATGTCAAAGGGGTTGGACTAGATGGCCCAAGGGATGTCTTAGTTGGAGTAAGGTCCTTTTTAGAGGTAAATGTATGATCCTGTGTTCCTTCCTTAAGCCTTAAACTGGCCTGACTCAGTCCTGTTTGGGGGAGGAGGGGATGCTGTTTCCTATGGAATGTTGTTGTGTCAATTAGAGAGATGGGGTAGTTCATCTGTGGGAGCAGGAAGACAGTAGCTGTGCCAGAAACCCTAAGGAGAGCACCCCTTTCTCTCTTGCTATCGCTGCCTCAGATTTTTTCAGCATGAGTACTCCTACCACTTGATATAGCTCCTCACTTCTCCACAACTTAGCAGACAGTCTTCTCAAGTAGCTCTAGCCAACAGCTTTTTCCCCCTGAAACCAATATGGTGACAAACTTCTACAAATCCATCTACAGTCATGTCACCAGGCCTTCAAGTATTATGGAGGAGTCAGATTATCCAGACATTTTTAAAGTTCACTCTGTCTTGAGCAGAGCAGCTAATAACTTCTTGACTTGACTTAATGACAATTTCTTCCCTCAACATGGGTAAGAATTGGCAAGGGGGAAATCTGGGATGAATCCGACTCTCACAAATAAGGAGGAACTGGCTGCTGGAATGGAAATGATGAGATGCTCAAAGGGAAGTGACCACTCTGTGCTAGAATTTGTGATACTGGCAGCTTGGGGTGGTGGGAAAAGCAGTAACTCTGGAGTCAAGAGACCTCAAGTTCAAATCCTGCCTCTGACACTTAGTGCCTGTGTTACTTGGGCAAGTCATTTAAATTCTCTTGGGGCTCAGTTCTCATTTGCAATTGAAAGAGTCAGACAAGATGACCTTCAAAATCCCTTCCAATTCTAAATCTGTGATCATACCATCCTCCTTCCAATTCTAAATCTATAATCACATGAATCTATGAAGGAGGAACAGAAAACTGAATCTAGTCTGACACATACCCTAGATTTGAGGAGAGAAGAAAATGCTAGCTAAGGACCAACAAATCACAATGAGACAGATAGGAATTCATCAGTCCAAGAAATTCTGAAAAACGTGAAGAGAAACGTTTCTGATGGGGAAGAAAAAAGGTAGTTGTCTAATGCAATCAATGTGTATACACAGGGAACTCACAAGCCAACTTCGACTTTGAAAAGACATGTAGGGAGGCTAGAAACAAGGGCAACTGAGGAAAGATGAATCCAAGAGCTTGGCACAGTCCTCTAAGGAGGGTGTCAGGAGTGCTAACACTCCGAATGAGCCGAGCTTGGAGAAGAAAGCTAACCACAACCAAAAGGGATTTTTTTTTAACAATATGGAGAAAAAAATACATATCACAAAAAAGCATGGGATCACTGATGTGGGTGGATGGGGCAGTGATAGCTGACAACAGAGAGAAGGCACTTCTGCTCGGTTCCTACTTTGCTTGTCTTCACTGTCAAGGAAAGTGATCTTTGTACTGGAAAAGACAGAACAAAATTGACTAATGGGGAGTTGAAACCGAGGAAAAGCAGGGAAATAGTGATGGAGAACTTGCCTGCCCTTGGTGAGTCAAAGTCTCCAGGCCCAGGTGAACTACATGGTTAGGACTGAAAGGACTGGCCGTTGTGATAGCTGAGCATCACAGGCAGTGATGTTTGAAACGTCAGGGAGCATGGGAGCACTGACCAAGGATTGGCAAAGGGCCAGTGTTGTCCAGATTGCCACAAAAGGGAAGAGGATGTTCTGCAAACTAGAGATCAATGAGCTTGCCCCCGATTCCTGCTGAAATTCTGCCTTCAAGTCCAATGGAAGAGATAAATGTGTTGTGATATGGACTCATAAAGATGAGCTCCCAATTCCAAGCCCAGTGCTCTATCCACTGCACCACCCTCAGAAACAGCTATGGCAACTGAAAAAAAACTAACAATGATTAATGTTATTCAATTGGACATATACGTTGCGTGCCTGCTATATAGAGAGTGTCTTGCTCTCCGATGAAGGAGATATGAAGCTTGAATAAGGCACAATCCTGCCTTCATGGATCTGGGGAGAGGGGGCCAGAGATATGATATGGAAGCAGAAGATGATGATATGAAATAAACATGATAAGCACCTGTGACTACCCATTCTGAGTCCTGCCCTATGTTCATAGGTTTGTCTGGGTCGTGGCATTTAGTGTTGGGCATGGCATCAGTCAAGACTCATTGGTCATAGAACATGTCACATGAAATTATGGCGAGAACCTCCTTAGAGGCTCTCCGCTGCTGCTGTGACCCCCTGCCCCTCAAGGGTTCTCAACTGTGTCAGAGGAGTTGGGGCTGCTCCAAGGTGATTTATTTTTGACAGACTCTTGCTGGCTGTTACTTAACACCTACTTATCCTCCTGGTGCTTTTACCAATTGATTTTTTTTCTTTTAATGAATTGCTCCAGCCCCTTCCAGATAGAGAAGTTAGATTAACTGGCCTGTAATCCCTGGGTGATTCCTTATTTCCTTTTTAAAAAGGACTTTCATGAAAAAATGGTCTCATTTATTGTCTTGCACTGCTCCCCTGTCAGCTGGGATTCCAGCAGCTTCTGCGTGCCCTCAGACAGAAGAAGCACTGCCACCTGGTGCCATTCAGCCAGGAGGCCCACACATTGAGGACCTCACTGCAGCGGGTTCAGAGGCCACCATTGACCACCGCGAACCAACTTTCCCTCTTTTCTTGGTTCTGAGAAACCCAGGGAAACCGGATCAGTGGTGTATTATCTTAGGTGATTTGGGATCATAGATTAAAAGCTGGAAGAGACATTTGTGGTTACCTAGCCTTGCCTCTCATCTGTGAGACTGTGGGCAATCAATCAAAAGCAGGAAACTTATCTTAAGCACCTATTATAAATCAGGCCCTGTGTACTACAGAAGCAAAACTGGAACAGCCCCTGCCTTCAAGGAGTTTACATTTTATCAGGGGAGATGACATGGACATATATGCAAAAAAAATACGAGATCATTTAGAGCAGATGCCATGTGGAATTAAGAAAGGTGTCATGTAGCAGGGGGCACCATAGTGCATAGAGTTCCAGGCCTGGAATCAGGAAGACCTGAGTTCAAATCCAGCCTCAGACTCTTACTAGCTATATGACCCTGGCAAGTCACTTCACCCTGTTTGCCTCGATTTCCTTGTCTGTAAAATGAGCTGAAGAAGGAAATGACAAATTGTTCCAGTATCTTTGTGCCAGGAAAACCCCAGATGGGGTCATGAAGAGTTAGACACAATTGGAAAACAACTGAACAACATGTAGAAGGTGGTAATTGAGGAATGTCTTAAAGGAAGTAAGGGATTCTACAAAGCAGGGTTGAACTCAGGGACTCCTAAGATCCCTTCTAGTTCCAAATCTTTGATCTTGTGACCTCCTCCTTTTACAGATGGAGAAACATTAGTGCCAAAGGGTTAAAGGTTTCCTCAAGGTTATGTAGCTAGTAAGTAGCAGAGGTAGCATTTGAGCACAGCTCTTCTGATTCCAAATTCAAATGACCTTGGGGAGATACTGTCATCATCGTCATCACCATCACCACCATCATCATTTCTGTAATACTTTACAATTTATGAAATACTTTTCCCCAAGAACTCTGTGAGGATAAGTTCTTAATTCCCTGCTTCAGTGACTCCATGATCTCATCAGCACAAGTCTTTCCTCCTCTAGGGTAGATGGCAGCAACCCCATGCCTGCTCACTCCCTGCCATTCTTCTCTGATTCATCCCTTGTAGAAGATCCATTTGATACATTAGAAGCCATCCTCAAATTTTAAAAAATATCTCAAGGCTACCGGTGCAGCACTTCGGCTGTCCATTCTTCACAGGGGCACACACCTCCTCCCCTGGTCTCACATGTTTTGGGGGATTTCTTTTACAATTCCTCACCCATACCAACCCTTGCTAGTCATACACCATGGCCCACCTTCACCCATCATGCTTCTTCCCATCCCATCTATACTTCCATTGAATAAGGAAAGACCCTTCCTATCAGCTGCCCTTTGACTCCAGTCACCCTTCCTTGACCACCATCTTGTGCTATATGGTGTTTCCCTCTATTAGAAGCTAAGCATCTTCTTGTATTTATATACATAGCACATAATACAGTAAGCATATAATAAATGCTTTTCTTGGATTCATTTGTTCCTTCTTGTTTCTCTTTGGACAGCCTGTAGTATTCGTTCTTAAAATTCTTCAGGTTCCTGAATGCTAGCATCTTCTCTCTGTTGATTGTCTCCAATTTATCCTGCCTGTGTCTTGTTTGTCCATAGCTATTTTCATGTTGTCTCCCTAATTAGACTGTCAGTTCCCTAAGGGCAGGGACCATCTTTAACCTTTCTTTGTTATCTTCAGAGTTTGGCAAAATGCGAGACACCAAGTAGGCACCAGTTTTATTGACTAACTATGGCTGGAAGCGAAGCTCAAAGGCCTTCTGTTCAAGTCTGTTCCTGGCTCCCTACATTTTTCCTTCTCTTACTCTCTTAAAAATAACTTCTATTTCCATTGCAAATACTTGGTATTCTCTTAAGTGTTTATCTCTCAGGAAGTTGACCATCCTAAACTCTTTGAGATGAAGGATAGGCTTGTTTGTTTTTCTGTTCACCAATGCATAACATAATGTCTAACAAAGTAAATGCCTGTTTAATTAAATTGAATTCAGTCTCATTGAGTTTAATCTCATTGAATTAAAGGTCATATAATTCCATGATCTGTGGTCAGTCATAATAGCAGCCCTGGGAAAACATGAGTACACAGTACAAAGAATACTGTCCCCATTTTACAAATTAAGAAACTGAGATCAGTGCTGATGAAAAGCAGCTGGATCAGGGTCACAGGATAGGAGAACTGGGACACAAGCCCAGGTATTCCAGGTTGTAGATTCAGTTCTCTTTTTTTGCACAAAGACAGATTTCCTCTTACCTGAACCCCAGGCCCAATTGCTAATGACTAACATCCGGCAGAACCTGCTGTGCATCCTAGAGTTCTCAGGACTGTGGATCTTGGAGGCCCAGGGCAGCTGCCTTAAGTCAGTGCTAGATAGGGACAGCTTGCATTCTGGGATATCTCCATCACCTGATAATAACCTGGGTTTCAAAAAGGCAGCCTGGAATTAGGGAAGGAACACTGGGTTTAACATAAGAAGGCCTCCCAGATCGGCTACTCACTTGACTATGTGATGTTGGACAGCTCTTCTTCCCTGGATGATGCTCATTTTCTCCCCTTCCTTGTAAAATCAGGATACCATCATTACCTGTATTGTTTACCCTACCTCATAGGACTGCCTTGAGGAAAGAAACTTGTCAACTGTAAAGTGCCATGGGAATAGGACCTCCCCTCAATCACAGCAGGTGCTTTTCAGAGGAGTGCCTCCCTCCAGTTCAGTTTGTCCTGACAGGGCAGTGGTAGAACTAACCTCTCACCCATTCATTCCATTCCTTCAACAAATGCCCTGAGCACCCACCATGCACCGTGCAGAGTAGCTTCAATACCAGAAGCTTTATGGGGAAAAAAGCTTATAAAAATGGTGAGAGCCTGCTTAGGAGAACAAGACAAAGAAAGACGAAACACTGAATGCTCATGTAGAAGGAAGAAAACACCAGCAGCGTCCCAAGGCAGAGCATGAGAGATGGTCATCAAAAAGGCAAATGTATTGTTCTCTCATCTGATCCTCCAATAATTTGTGTGGTGGGGGAACTTGTGAGGTGAAAGAGGCCTTACAACAGAGGCTAGAAACCTGGAAGTGACTTTAAATTAAAACATAGAATGCTGGAACAGAAAGGACCTTAGAACACTGAATGTCAGAGCTGGGATGTATGCAATGTCGAAGCACGGAGGGGCTTAGAAATATCAATGTCAGAACTAGAAGAGACCCTAAAACACCGAATTTCCTAACTAGGAGGGGCCTTAGAACACAGGAAGTCAGAGCCTAGAGGGAGGGAGGGAGGGAGCCTAGAATGTGGAATGTCAGAACTGGAGAAGGCCTCAGAACCTGGAATGGTAAAATAGAGAATGTGGACAGTGGGTGATGCTTCTACATAGACTGTAGAACTTAGAAAGGACCTCCCAGTCCATCTCATCCATTTTACAAAAGAGGGAGGAAGCAAAAGTCCAGAGAGACGAGATGATTTGCCTGTGTTATTAAAAGGAGTAAAGGTAGGAGGCCAGAGCATGTGACTTTTGGCTGTATGCAGCCCATCTCCTGGTACCAGTGAAATTCACTTAAATCCTTTTCCTCTAGGCCTCAGCCTTAGTCTTCTCCAAGCTAATCCCCAGGAACATTACCCTTGAGAAAATACTAAAAATGAAAGGAGAGCGGCTTCCATGAATGACTGCAGTCCTATAAGGCAGCTACAATCCCATGATGCCATTCTCCCGGCTGGAGTGCCTGTTTTTCTTCAAAATTTCTCAATCTAAGAGTTGGAAAGAGGCCCTTTGGCCCATCCTCTAGTCATTAGTGCGATGTCCCTGACTAACCACCAGGCCCTGCTTGAAAACTGCCAGTGAGCGAGAGCTCACTATTTCCTGAGGCCAATCATAGCACCACCCCCTTCCTGTCCTAGCCTGAGCTCACCATTTCTGTCACTTCTGCAAGGGGCTCCATTCACCACTCTTCTCTGTGGGTCATCTGTGCCAATTAGAACATCAGCTCCTTGAGACCAGGCACTGCCTCCCTTTGGCATTGCTTTTCCCCAGTACCCAATGCAGTCCTCAGCACATAACATGCACGTAGTCATTTTTCAGTCATTCATTTACGTAGAACCAAAATTGGTTGCCCTATAATTCATTCATTCATTCATTGCCCTCCTGGGCCAAAGAGAGCTAGTCTGATGCCCCAGGGCAGCGTGGTGTCCTTCTGAATCTTCTCTGGTCTCAACATCCGCAATTTGAATTTAATGAAGTTCAGTCATCATATGGCATAGGTCATATTCTGGCCTAGAAAGTTATATAATTGTGATATAATTGGTGCATTTGGGAGCACTTGCAAAGAGAGAGCAAAATGGAGAGGGGGGAAGAGGTAAGGGTTACCTTCTTGAATGATCTTGTACTTGTCACCAAAGGACTCAGGAAAATATTTATGGTTCGTAATTATAAGCAAACACTAGTGTGGGAGTCCTTAACCTGGAATCCATGGAAGAAGCCCATTGGTAGAATTCAGGGGAATCATGAACTTGGACAGGGAAAAAATGACATCTTTATTTTTTGCTAACCTCTAGCATTTCCTTTAATTACAAACATACAACAAATCTTATTCTGAGAAGGGGTCCAGAGGCTTCACCAGACTGCTAGAGGAAGCCAGGACACTCAAATGGTTAAAAATCCCTGCTCTAGAGAAAAAGGAGTGCTATCAATAGAATCAGATGTCCTGGGTTCAAATCCCACCCCTGACACTTAAAACCTGTGTGACTTTGAGCAACATCCCTGAGTCTCAGGAAAATGTGGGGCTTGGGCTAGATGGTCTCTGAGGGCCCTACCAGCTCTGTGTTTATAATCCTGTGATGCTGAGAACTTAAAAAGTTGGTCAAGTAGGATGCTCAATTACCCTTGCCGAATCTGAGGGTTCTACCGAAAGGAATTGCTTCAGTGGACCACATCATGTGTCAAACAGTGACACCTGCTGCTGGTGTTTGTCATAACATCCCAGGTCTTTTTTAAGTAGGAGAATATTCGATTCAATTAAATAATCATTAAGCTTCTGTAATTTGCAAAGCATTGTACTAGGCACAGGAGGTCCAAAGGGAAACAGCCCCTACCCTCAAGAACCTTATGTTCTACTAAGAGATTATACTATATCAGTGAC
>CM053771.1:49301027-49346469 GCA_028658325.1 Potorous gilbertii
ACTTGACTTTGTTTTGAGTGAGGGAGGGCTGTGCAGGTCACCAGTCTCACTTCTCCTCCAGAGCCATCTGAATCCTGTGACCAGATATTCATCAGGATGACTGGAGATGACCCAGGATGAGGCAACTGGAGTTAAGTGACTTGCCCAAGGTCACACAGCTAGTGAATGTCAAGTGTCTGAGGTGAAATTTGAACCCAGGTCCTCCTGACTCCTGCATTAGTGCTCTATCTGCTGCACCACCTGGCTGCCACATTAGAATCCTTAAAAGAAGGGAGCATCTTTTACCTTTCTTTGTCTCATCATTGCCTAACACGCAGTAGGTCCTAGTTGGGTTGAGCTGAAGAAGACAGTTTGGTAAACACAAAATAATTTCAGGAAAGAGAAAACACTTAATTGAGAATCAGGAAAGGCTCGGGTTAGGAAGATGTTTGTTGTTAATGTTCACCTACATCTGATTTTTTGTTGACCCCATTTGGGGTGGTTTGCCATTTCCTTCCCCAGCTCATTTTACAGATGAGGAAACTGAGGCAAACAGGGTCAAGTAACTTGCCCAGGGTCACACAGAAAGTGTCTGAGGTTGAATTTGAACTCGGGTTTTTCTGACCATAGACCTGGTGCTCCTAGTTGCCCAGGAAGAGGGACATGAGCTGACTGAATGAAGCTTTGGGTACAGAGTACATGCCAGAATAGCCTGAGCGAAGGTGCAGGGGTGGGAAGTTGAATGCCAAGTAGGACAGTTAGATTGGAACAGAAATTACGTGAAGGAAACAGGAGCGTGCGGATAAATGTTTAGCAACTGATTCTCTGGAGAAAAAAATCAATATGACACATATTTAAGTTGATCTGTATTACTAGCATTTTTCTATCACTTTCTTAAATCTAAAAAATAAACAGAAATGATAAAGGAAGCCCTGAGTTGTAATATTTGCTAATTTCCAAGACATAAAGACTTACATGAAATATTTAGCCAACAGCTCATAAGCCAGTATAGGCTGACTGTGACGCATCCCTGGAAGGGGAGTAATGAGAATTAAATCCTAAGGAGAAGGGAGAAGGCAGATATGAAGGGTCCTCAAGTGCCTTCTAAATGTAACAGAGTCACCAAAGACTTTGGGCAGGGGAGTGAAATGATCAGATCTTATTTTTAAATTATTAATTTGATAATCACATGGAGGATAGATTAGAGAGGGGAGATCTGGGAATCCAGGAAGCCAATCAGGAGGTTTTCTTTCAGTGTCCAGGTGGGAGGTGTTGGGGCCTGAATTGGGAAGTATCAGAATGTAAAGAGAAAGGGGCAGGTCTTGTGAAGGGAGGTAGAATCGATAAGACTTAGCAAGGGTTGTGGGGAGGGACAATGTCAGGAGCTCAAGGGGACTCCTACAAGGTCAGGATGAGGCTTGGAGATTCGAGCTAGAAGGAACTTGAGAGGATAGTTGGTGGATCTCTTCACAGAAATGGAGACGTTAGGAGGGGAGGAAAGATAATGAGTTCCATTTTGGACAGGTTGAGTTTGAAACATCTGTAGGACAAACAGATGATTTCCAGCAGGCAGGTGGCAATGAGTTACCAGAGCTTAGGAGAGAGGAGGGCTGGAGATTGAGACATCTGCCTGGAGGTGATAATTGAACCCAGTCCACATATCCCTTGTTGAATCCCTTTGAGTGGTGAAGTAGAAAGAGTACTGGACCTGGAATCACAAGAACCTAGGTTCAGACTCTAGCTCTAACTCGTACTAACTTTTTGACCACGGACTTTCTGTGAACCTCAGGTTACTTCCTCTGTAATAAGGGGACATTGTACTTAAACAATCTACTCACAGGATTGTTGTAGAGAAACTACTTCAGCAGCAACATCATCCCAACCACCACAAAGCAGTCCTTTCCTCCAGAGCTCAGATCATAGTTTATGGCACATCATTTATATCCATTTCTCTGGTTTCTTTAAATTGTCTAGGTCTTTTTTTGAGTGTGCCTTCTCTCTTTTATTAGCTTATAAGATCCCTTTGTAATTTGAGTCATTGTAACTTAGAACACTGAATGTCAGAGCTGGGAGGGTCCTTAGAACACAAGATGTCAGAGGTGGGAGGGACCTTAGAGAAGTCAGAGCTGGGAGGAGCCTTAGAACACAAAGTGTCAGAGCTGGAAGGGAGTTTTAGTAGCGGTGTGACTTTGAGCAAGTAAAAAGACTGTAGAGTCAGACATTTCTAGTTACAGGTGAGGAAGCTTATGAGCAGTGAAATGAATTCCAAGGTCACCTAGATGTAAGTGGCAAAGCTGGGCTTCCAGCTCGATGTCTGACTCCAAATCCAGGAACCCCAATTTCCTCATCTGAAAACAAAGATGATGATCCCTGGGACCTGCCCCTCAGAGTTGCGAGGTTCGCGTGGGAGTATGTGTAGAGAACTCTTCACACACCTTAGGACTCTGTAATTACCAGCTGGGTGGTGATGGTGGTGGTGGTGATTCGGGGCTCATCATCTTCCTTGTTATGACCCCTGACTCTTGTCTTTGTTCCTCGGCAGGACCTGAGTGAGTACAATGCCACTGCAGTCAAAAGCCCGACTAACACAGTGACCGTGCAGGGACTCAAAGCGGGCACCATCTATGTCTTCCAGGTGCGAGCACGCACCGTTGCGGGCTATGGGCGCTACAGTGGCAAGATGTATTTCCAGACGATGACTGAAGGTGAGACAGAGCCCTCACTGACAAAAGTCTGCAAAGGAGGGCCTGGGAGAGAAGGCCTTGAATATTTGGGAAAAGAGAACCACAGAGAGCAGTCTTCCCAGGAGCCCTGGCCTGGCGATGAAACTTGGGCAGAGCTGTCTGAGTCTGGGCACCGTGGGACTGAAAGAGGGAAGGGATTCCTTAGACAGATCAGGAAGACTCAAGAGACCTGGGCTGCAGGTGTTATATCCCCTGATGCAAGCTCCTCACCCTCCCAGAGCCTCCTGGGTGCAGAGTAAAAGACACTGGGCTCCTTTCCTAGTTTGGCTGTTAATCACTTTGGGAAATAATACACTTTCCAAAACCACAGTTTCCACATCTGTAGAATGGACAGACTGGTCTAAATAATCCCTAAGGCCCTTTCCTGCTCTGACATTTTATGTTCTAGCAATCTGAGTTCTAAGGCCTCTCCTCCCCAAGCTCTGATATCATACGTTCTAACATCCCTTCAAGTTCTGACATTCTATGTTCTAAGGACCCTCCTAGCTCTTGACATTATGTCTAATACTCTGTGTTCTAAGACTCCTTTCCAGGCTCTGATACCCTATATTCTAACATCTCTTCCTCCTCTGACATTCACTGTTCTAACAGTCTGTATTCTAAGCCATCCCCAAGCTCTGATATCCTTTGTTCTAACATTTCTTTCCATTCTGACATTCTATGTCCTAATACTCTGGGTTCTGAGCCCTTCTCAAGCTTATGATATCCCTTTTAACTAACATTCTATGTTCTAAGTCCCCTTCTAGCTCTGACATATGTTCTAACTATTCTAACAACCCTTTTTAATTCTGACATTCTATGTTCTAGAGACCTTTCCCACTCTCATGTTCTGTGTTCAAAGGACCTTCCTAGCTCTGACATTCTGTGTTCTAAGAGCCCTTTCAAGATCTAAGGGTCTAAGTTCAAAATTATATGAAGGAATAAGGCATTAATGACTTATCTATGTGACTCTCTACCAAGTGCCTGGTGTGGTAGGTGAACACAGTCAGGTCAAATCAACAAACATTTATTTAACACCTGCTATATGCCCTGTAAGAACTGTGCAAAGAAAAGGGAAAGATAATTAATTCCTGCCCTTTGAGAGCTCACAACCTAGTGGGGAGACAATGTGCAGACGATCATGTACAAACAAGCTGTATATAGGATAAATTGGAGGTATCCTGACCCGGTCTCAAAGAACTTGTAGTCTAGTGGGAAAGACAAGATATCTCATAGGATAATAAGACATGTGATGATTTCCCTAATGCCCTAAGAACTCAGAAGAGGAAGAGATGACTGAGGTCTGTCATCATGGAAGGTGTTTCCAAGTTGCACAGCTCACTTTAATTGGCACGGGAGTCAGGAGTCAGGGGAGAAGGAGGGGGAAAACAAAGGACTATTGATCAATTGCCCTGGAAGAGCTCCCAGTATGACCCAAGGATGGGGAAGAGGAGAAGTTGGTGGAGCCATGCTCCCACACATCCTGATGAATCATCTCATGTCCTTCCCCAGCTGAGTACCAGACAAGCATCCAAGAGAAGCTACCTCTGATCATTGGCTCGTCCGCGGCGGGGCTGGTCTTCCTCATCGCTGTGGTCGTGATTGTCATCGTGTGTAACAGGTGCGCCTCCCCCCGCCCTGGCCCCTTCCGTCTGTCCACCCGAGTGCCAGGCTCTGTCTCTCTGTCTAGGCACTACAGGTATGCCTCCTCCCCGGGATTCATCAGCCAGCCTTAGAACAGAGCAGGCATTTGTCTACAAAGTGTTGTCAAAATGCTACCCACCCCCAACCCCAAAAAAACCAAGTGCACAGCACTCTCCCAGCCTTTACTTCCTCCAAGGGGATTAAACTAAATGACCTGTCAAATGACTGAGGCTCTAAAGGCGATGATGGATGATCCTTTGATCATCCCCCTCCCCCAACTGACCCATTATTGGTGTCTGAAATTCTTCTATTAGAGATTTATTTCTTTGGGTTGGACATTGAACTTCTCTCTGAAAAAAGCAAAGCCTTCACCAAGAGGGGAAATATGCTATGTCCCTGGAACCAATTGGTGGAAATTACTGGGAGGGAGATTTTCTAACAGTCAGAGCTATTTTCAAGTGAAGTGAGTGTTTCCTTTGTGGGGTAGTGAGTCCCTGGTCACAGTAGTTCTTCACAAAGAGGCTAAGGGGCCTTTTATCAGGGGAGACTGGAGGAAGAAATTTGGGCTTTGGGTTAGTGTTAGACCCAGTGGCCTCCAAGTTCCTGACCAGCTCTGAGATTGTAGGGTTCTTGCACCACAGTAGGCATAAGCTGGTCAGATTGCTGTGCCAGAGGACAGGTGGCAGAAACATCTGGTCACAGAATGGCTCTGTGACCCCGGGAAAGTAACTTTACTAATCCTTTCTGGGCCTCAGTTTCCTCATTTGTAAAATAAGGGGATTTCTAAGGCCCATTCTAACCTACTAAAGGGCCCATCCTCTCAATCAATCAATAGACATTTATTAAACACCTACTATGTGCCAGGCACCATCCTACTCCCAGATGCTGTGGTTAGTGATTCCATCCAATTCATTTAAGTACAATGTAAGTTATTTGAGAGCATTTTACTTTTTGTGTCTCCAGCACAGTGCCTGGCACATAATAGGACATGCATAGAGATTGCATGTGTGATTTCAGGGGTCTAGGCAACTCCCCTGACCAGTGTAGTTTGGCACCCTCTCTTTAAGGTGAAGAGAAGCTATGCTCATTGAATAGATGTATTGGAGTGCTACCAAGGCCCTGGCTTCCAAAAACTTATAGGACAGACAGATGGATAAGAGTTGATAAAGGATGGCATGCTCCTTGACAGAGACTTCCTTGGTTTGAGGAAGAGAGGATGGGACCAGAGGAAAGATGGCAGGTTAGGCAGGAATCAGAGGGGAAAGAGAGTGGGTGGCAGGGGAATGGCTGGGAAAGGGGAAAGAGTAGCCCATTACTGGGGATAGAAGGCCTGGGTGAAGGGGTGATGGTGGAGGGAAGAGGGTGCTGGAGCCTGAGTAAGGGGCCCTGGGAGGTTCTGCCCACCACACCCCCCAGGCTAAGGCTCCCAGACTCCTCTTTACTTGTTCTGATTGCTTCAGCTCATGGTTTTTGTTCCAGAAGACGGGGGTTTGAGCGTGCCGACTCCGAGTACACCGACAAACTACAGCATTACACCAGCGGCCACAGTATGTATCCACCAGCCCTCAAAGGGGCCTCCAAGGGGACATGGGATCCCATGGTACCTCTGGTCTCAGTGAGCCTTTGAGGAGATGGGAGCTGGGGAGGCATGAAGATGGGGCCGGAAAGGGGTGGGAGAGCAGGAAGGTAAGCAGAGATGGAGGCTAGGTGTTCCAAAGAGGCCAAGGTGGTAGGAGAGATGAGTGATCAGAGGAGGTGGCCGCAGTGTAGTGGGGATGACAGACCAAAACGGGAAGGAGAGAGAGAGAGACAGAGAGATGGGGGGATGAGGAGATGAATGAAGTGAGCTGGGTGTTCAAAAGTGAACTGCAGAGGGAGTGGGGAGAAAAGTGAGGGGATGGGAGGTTAAAGATGGGGCAAAGAGGGGAGCAGATAAAGGTACAGCGTAGACAGAGACAGGAGTAAGGAGATGGGGTAGAGACAGCATGGGAAGGTGAGCAGGGAGGGGCAGAGGTGGGCTTATTGGGGGAGAGGGCCTAGGAAATCAGAGGGAAAGAAGCCCAGAAGGTAAGTTGAGGAGGAGGTTGGAAAGGGATCAGAAACCTGAGCAGGGAATAGGCAAGGAGGTGAGCAGGGAAGGGAATAGGAGAAGCAGCACATGAGATAAACAAACTGGGATGTAGTCGGGAAGGGAACTCAGAGCCCAAGGAAAGAAGGCAAGAAGAAGATGAAGGGGGAGGAGTGGAAGGCACGCAGTGGAGAGGCCGGGGCCTAGGGAGGTGAGCACACTACAGTGCAGAGAAAAGATGAGGCACACCTGAGGTCAAGGAAGGTAGAGAGCAAGCAGGGAAAAGGAAGCTGAGAGGGGCTGATGCGAGGCCCAGACCGATGAGCAGAGGAAGGCTTCCCAGCTTCCTATTCTCCCTGCAGTTCAGACCCAAAGCCCAAGGATAGCCTGGGCTCTCTAGCTGGGGGTGCCTTCTTTGTCCTTGCCCCCTCCAGTTCCAGCTCCAACCTTTCCCAGGACTAGGAGGGAGAATGGCAACGTCTCCATTGCCCTCCCTCCACATGGGCCCCCATTCCAGTAATATATCCCTCTTTTGAGGGATGTCTGGCAGCCAGGTTAACCACAGGGCTTTTCTGTTCTGACCACATGAAAAATCGCTGGCCCTCAAGAACCTTAGAGGTGACAACTTTCCTTTCTAAATATTCAGTAGCTGGGGAGATAAGGGCTTCAGGATATGCCAAGGTTGCATCTCCCTAAGCATTGTCTCATTAGATGATGGCTATGAAGTGTAGGATAAAAGCAGGGATAGTGGTCTGGGAAGTCCCTTCTATTCCAAAGGCCCCGAGGTTCAGCGAACTAGGCCATCTCCACTATATTCTAAGGCTAAATGGCAGTCAAAGTAGTAATGGTGGTTTGACTCACCGGTTACATAGCACCTTCCATGTCTCCCTGAAAGTAGTTTGCTACATCTGCTAAGAGTGATGACAAATTTTAACTTCACATTTTTTAACTCCAAGCTGTTCATTCTTTTCCTGAGTATTTATAATAGCTTCATCAACAATGTATCAGTATTCCTGTTTATGGAAAGGTTTTTGCTTTGGTCTGTTTTATTTGTTTTTTGAAAGAAGAGCATTGGGAATACAAGTGAAAGGCAAGTCAGCTCTGGCTCTCAAGAAAGTTCCATTTAGGAACTGCCTGTTCATAAACACAGATTGAAGGCGATGATGGGGAGGGAAAAAATGACAAATCATTAAGAGAGAAGGAATGACTGATGAAACAGATTAATGGGGAAAGCATCATCCTGTTCCATATGTAGGAAAGCACTTTGATTTCATACTTCCCTATCTTTACAAAGGTGTTATTTATATAGAAATGTTTTAGTTCTATTTCCCTCGCAAAGAACATATAAATTATACTTTAAATCAGCCTGCCTACTTACTAATTTAAGAAGCATCCACAAATGTGAACATTTGATAAATCATTTTTATGTAAGCTGGATGGTTGAAATAAAATAGAACTTTTTACAAATGAAAATTTAAAAAGAGCTGGCCCATTTGTGATAAAAATATCACACAGCTATAACTTAACTTAAGGCAATGTCCTTAGAAAGAACCCTAACCTGGGAATCAAGGCACGTGGGGCCTCAGCCAACTTTTGCTACTTCCTTCCTGTGTGACCTTAGAGAATTTACATACCCTCTCTGGACCCCAGTTTCCTGATCTATAAAATGGGGAGCAATTCTTAGATGATAGATATTTGACCTAAAGTCAGGAAACCTGGGCTTAAGTCCTATTAGCCCAATGCCCTTAGGCAAAACAAAGATAGTTCGCCTCTCCAAGCCTCAGTTTCCCCATCTGTAAAATGAGTAGAATGGTATTTGTATTTCTGGGAATGAATTAGTATGATCAAGGAGTGTTTGGATGAAACCATGAACACAAAATACTTTGTACCTTAAAAAAGGATATACACAAATATAACACATGACGAGGTATGGCAGGGGTCAAGGACATCAGAGTGCTATGGGAATGTTGGGGAGTATCAGAGAAGGCTCACTGGAGGAAACAGCTTGGAGAACATTCTAAGTATAGTTTATGTGAATGCTTGGAGGTGAGATAGAATTCAGAGGGCAGCTGGTAGCTGGTTTAGCTGCAGTGTAGAGTACTCAGAGAAATACTGGGATGGGATCCAATGAAATTAACATTTAATTTAATAATTAATATCTGTAAAGCACTTAGCACAGGGACTGGCACTCAAGGTGCTTAATAAATGCTGAATTCACTGGGAAGAAAGCCTGGCTAGGCAAGTTAGAGCTAGAATGAAGGACTTTAAAGGTCAGGCAGAGGATTTTTTCTTATCCTAGAGGCAGTCCTGGGTCCCTCAAAGTTTTGAACATGAAAGTAACATGATCTGCAGCCAACCAGGGATTTGGCAGTTGTGTAGAAGTTAGAGGGGAGCAAGGAGAGAATGGTGGTGGCCATCATAGTGGAGAGCATCATTGCTATATCAGGAGGCAATTACAGTTGCCAGATGAAAAGCAGAGCCCCTTCAGATGCCCAATCCAGCGCTTGTCATATCCCATGACTGTGCCTGTCATTTATATCGAGGATGATGAAGGGATGGCTCTGCTTCGTCTCAAGTCAGCAAAGATCCAGTAGTGTTTGCCGTACTCGGGTTAACTGAGGCACAAATTCGGGCTTGTGCGTTTTGTGAAGGAGTTTCAATGAGTCAAAACAAGAAGTGTTTACAGAATTAAACCTTCAGTCATGGAGAAAAAAATCACAGTTGTAGAATGTGAGATCTGGAAGGAACAAAAGATTGTGAAGTGTTAGAACATAGAAGGATCTGGGAAAGACTTAAGAACATGGAGTGTCAGTGCTGGAGAGGACTTACAACGTAGAATGCCAGCCAGGCAGGTGGCGCACACCTGAAATCCTGGCTACGAGGGCTGTTGCTGCTGTTTGGTCATTTTTAGTCCTATCTGACTCTTAACGACCCCATGTGGGGTCTTCTTGGCAAAGATACTGGCATGGTTTGCCATTTCCTTCTCTAGCTCATTTGACAATGAGGAGGGTGAGGCAAACAGGGTGAAGTGAGTCACCCAGGGTTACACAGCTAGTAAGTGTCTGAGGCCAGATTTAAACTGAGGCAGACTTAAGTCTAGACCTATCCATTGTGCTACCTAAGGAGGCTGGGGCTGAAGTCAATCAAATATCCACATTTCTTGGCACCAATATGGTGAGCCTTCAGGATCTAGGGGCCACCATGCTGTCTCGGGAGAGAGAAACTGACCCAGGTCAGAAACAGACCAGGTCAAAGCTTCTGTACCCATCAAAAATGGGATCAGGCCTGTGAATGACCTCCATGCTTCCAGCATTGGCAAGATAGGGAGACCCAACATCAAAAGTAAAAGAGAATATAAAATGTTAATACTGGGAGGGATCTTAGAACATAAAGGGTTAGAGCATAAAAGAGTGTTAAGACATAGAACAACAGAACTGAGATGGACCTTAGAACACAGAATATCCGAGCCAGGGGGAAGCCTAGAACACAGAATGTCAAAACTGGAAGAGGCCTCAGAACAATTAAAGACAGCACTGGAAGGACCTTACAATTCATCTAGTCCTCATTTCACAGAGAAACAAATTTATATCCGTAGACAAAATGACATCATCATCATAGCTTGTATGTATGTGGTACTTTGGGGCAGCTAGATGGCACAGCAGATAGAGCACTGAGCCTAGGGTCAGTAAGACTCATCTTCCTGAGTTCAATTCCGACTTCAGATAACTTCCTAGCTGTGTGACTCTGGGCAGGTCACTTTACCATGTTTGCCTCAGTTTCCTAATCTGTAAAATAAACTGGAGGAAGCAATTACAAACCACTCCAATAACTTTGCCAAAAAAACCCCAAATGGGGTCATGCAGAGATGGACACAACCGAAAAGACTAAATAAACAAAGACATGGTACTTTAGAATTTGCAGAGTACTTTACAAATATTATCTCACACAATAAAGTTAGTGGAACTGCTAGAATCCAGAACCCCTATCAGTGAGTACTTTCCCCTCTAGAAGGCCTTCACCTTCCCAGAATGATCCATACTCCAGGAGCCAACTGCCTCTGAAGAGGGGGCTCGGGTTTCGAATCATATTCCCAGTACTGGTGATAGCTGAGCTCTGAACCACATCCCACTCCCACACCCAGGCCACAACGCAACCAATAGCCAGGTTTTCAATCAGATTATTAATGCTAAGGTTTTGGGAAGGTGGAGGCAGGGCATGCAGCTGGGGAAGAGGATTTTTCTCCGTATAGCACTAACTAGCCCTTGTGGGGATTGAGTTTAGAAACTGGGCCTTGTTAGCACCAAGCTCTGACCCCCCAGCTCCTGGCCCCAGCTGGCAATTAAAGCAAGAGAGATTTTCCCCCTGTTCTTCAGGGAGAGAAGATCAAAGCCTTGAAGCTGGATACAGGCAGGTAAGCTGCAGGCCTTTGCAAGGAGAGGAGTCTGCAAATCTTCTAAGGCTGAAAACCTAGAGAAGAAAGGGGAGGATTTGGGGGGGGGGGTTTCCAGGGAGCTGACAGCAGTGCCTGGTTAGGACTAATTCAGGAGGGGAGAAACCAGGCTGACTAACTATTCCAGGGGGAGTCTCCACTCACTTCCTGACTGTGAATGCAGTCAGCCCCAGATCCAAGGGCTGGGTTCTAGAAGGAATCTCTGCCTTTTACAGCCAGTCTATACAGTGAGAGTGAGTTAAGTTACTGACCAGCCAAACCTCAGGATCTCCTGAGAACAATACGGTAATACTGCTTCCTGTTTCTCTGAACACTTTATAGTTCACCAGGGGCAAAGTCCCAAGTTCAAACCCTGGCTGCTACTTACAAATTATCTGATCATAAGCAAGCTATTTCCCTTCTCAAAATCAGTTTTTCCCCTTTGTAACATGTACAAGTGAAACAAGATGATCTCTAAGGTCCCTTCTAGCTCTGAAGTCTATAATCAAGGACCTGGATTGGAAGCCAAAATCAGCTACTTGCCTCTAATCAAGGACAACTAGGTGGTATAGTGGATAGAGCACTAGTCCTGGAATCAGGAAGATCTGAGTTCAGATGCTGCCTTGGATACTAGTTGCGTGACCCTGGGCAAGTCACTAAACCACCATGACCCTCAGTTTCTCCATCTGTAAAAGGGATCAATAAGTATTGTAGTACTCACCTCACAGGGTCTTTTGTGATGATCAATTTTCAAGCATTTAGGTACCACATAAATGTCAGTTGTAATTGTTATTTTAGATGATTGTTCAGTCATGTCCAACTCTTCCTGACCCCATTTGAGGTTTTCTTGGCAAAGATATTGGAGTAGTATGCCATTTCCTTCTCTAGCTCATTTGACCGATGAGGAAACTGAGGCAAACAGGGTGAAGTGACTTGCCCAGGTTCACACAGCTAGGAAGTGTCTGAGGCCAGATTTGAATTCGGTCTTCCTGACTCCAGGCCCAGTGCTCTATCCACGACACCACCTAGATGCCCCTTTTAGGTGGAGAGATCCAAAGCAAGAGAAGTAGGACATATTGAAGAATAGAGGAGTGAATAGAGTTACCCAGTTTGGCTAGAGTATAAAAGGCTTGAAGAGGAGTTCCCTGGTCAGTGACATGGTTCAGTAGAAAGTGTTTGGAGTCAGAGGTCCTAGATTCAAGTCCTTATTACATATGTGACCAATCCTTACTACTCTCTGAGATTGAACTTTGTCATCTATAAAATAAGAGAGTTGGGAACAGATCATCACTAAGATTCTTCCTGGCTCTAAATCTAAGGCCCCAATATGAGATTGTATGAGATACAACTGAAAAGGTAGATTGATGAGCACTGATGTGTGATGGAGGGCTCTGGAGACCAGACCCCATCAGTTTGACCTTTGACCGCAGATGGAGCGCTAGAAGAGACTTCAGAGGCACTAAGCTGACTCAGTGGGCAGGAAGGAACCCCTGAAGATTTGGATGCATATGAGGGACACAACCAGGGATGAAGAAGGAAACTTCTTCATTTGAAATGAAAGATATTGGGAATTAACTTTGGCAGTTGATGTAATATTTTATTCATTGTAAAAAGAAATGACTTTCTCAGTGGCTATTTTTCAGTCTTCTTGTCTTTAGGGACGTAGTTTATATTTGGTACAAATATGGGAGGCACAAACATCACCATCCCCCCTCCCACCCCATAAGAACTTATCCTCTACTAAAAATAAAATTATACACACACATCCACTAAAGATAAAATATACACACTTAAAACCAGGCAATCTATGAGAAGTAACAGTAGAAAATAAATGAAGTCGGCATGCACGGGAGAGACATAGCCCTTTCAGTGCAGGGATCAGAGAAGACACCATGGAATGCAAGCTGGGCCTTGAAGGATGGGGGGGAATTCTGATAACAGTCACTCTCACAAGCACGGGTTTCTTAGAACCAAAGGAGCCGTATGGTATCATGGGAAGAGCCTGGATTTGGAAACTTGGATAACATGGGTTTGAATTCTTGCCTCCAACATTTAATAGCTGTATGAAACTCTCTGACCTATGGTTCCCTCATCTGTAAGATGAAGGGGTAGAATTAGACAGGATCTAAGGTCCTTTCTAGCACTAAATCCTTCTGAACACACTTGACTGGATGTTGGTCTTCTCTCCTCTAGTCTCCCTCATCTTTATTGACTCCCCCTTCCTTGTCACCCCCACTCACTATCTTGTTCTGGGATGTGCCTTTTTCCTGGCCAATTTGCATAGTCCAGCATTAGGAGGACACTCAGGAATGGCTTTGCCTTGCCCAGGAGTGTCTGCCTGCAGCTGAGTGCCCCTTCCCAGCTGTCTGTCTGTCTGTCCATCCGTCTGTCAATATCCACGGTTCAGTGTGACTGAGCCCTGATCTCATCCCCCCCTCCCAGTGACTCCAGGCATGAAAATCTACATTGACCCCTTCACCTATGAGGACCCCAACGAAGCCGTGCGAGAGTTTGCCAAGGAAATTGACATCTCTTGTGTCAAAATTGAGCAGGTGATTGGAGCAGGTAGGTGGGTGGGGGCCTTCCCGGGCACCGTGGCCTCTGCCTTCCGGGATCCCCCTCAGTTGCTGGGAGAGTCCTTTGCAAATGTGTAGGTCTAAGGGTGGGAGGAGGACTGCCCTGGACCCCTTCTCCCCATAGAAGTCCCAAGGGGACCAGGCTCAAGTCATCTACTTGTTTTCTCATATTGGCCAAGGTCAACTCAGTGAGGAGGCAATTTGTCACACCACTTCTGATCCTCCTTCTCTGGAGGTCTGGTTACTGTAGATAGAAGGGAACATGGTCAGGGTCCTGTGTCTGAGAAGATTGGGTTGGTCTTTGGGAATGGAAAGCAACAATGTCTGTAGACCCCAGTGAGTGGAGATGACATGGAAGAGGGGACTGAGGCAGAACTGCCATCCTGTGAATGATCTGCTGTCCCCTTTTGTCTGCCCATCCCAGGGGAGTTTGGTGAAGTCTGCAGTGGCCACCTGAAGCTGCCAGGCAAAAGAGAGATATTTGTGGCCATCAAGACCCTCAAGTCAGGTTACACAGAGAAGCAACGGCGGGACTTCCTGAGCGAGGCCAGCATCATGGGCCAGTTTGACCACCCTAATGTCATTCACCTAGAGGGTGTGGTCACCAAGAGCACACCAGTCATGATCATCACTGAATTCATGGAGAATGGTTCCCTGGATTCCTTCCTCCGGGTAAGAGAGGGTAGAGCAGGCTAAGGGACTAAAGGGAAGGAAAAGAAAAGGCGGAGGGGGAAGGAAGCAGAAAGGGGAAACAGGGTGAGTGAAGTCAAGAACCATACACCACTAGGACTTAGGACATCAAAGGAAGAGGGTGGTTTGGACCCACTTATATTCATGCTACTTCACAGTCATATGGAAGTCAAAATCTTGCCATTGTCATTCAGTCATTTCTGTCTCTTTCTGACCCCATTTGGGGTTTTCTAAGCAAAGATACTGCCATGTTTGCTCTTTCCTTCTCCAGCTCATTTGATAGATGAGGAAACTGAGGCAAATAGGGTGAAGTGACTTGCACAGGGTCACACAGGTAGTAGGTGTGTGGGACTAGATTTGAACTCAAGCCTTCTTGACTCCAGGCCTGGCATTCTATCCACTGAGCCACCTAGATGCCCATCTAATGGGGGTTATCATCCATCCAATGACCAGAATAACTTTGTGTGGAGAAGCCCTAAAACTTAGAGGCATTCATTCTCACCAGAGGGATGTCAAGTAACATTTTAATACGTGCTATTCTTTTATTCCTACAGACCAAAGTTCACCATAGACAGGGGCACACCCAACCTTCTTAGCACTGAAGGCCAGAATCCTCCTTGAAACTGCCAGGGAAGACTGCCATGTGTGAAGACCCCCATAAATGTACACTCACATCCCCTCAGCTTTGATACAGACAGGTCATCTTCTGACCCTCCCCTCCTCTCTCTCTCTCTCTCCTCATCTTACATATCCACCTATTTTCTCAGTACACTCAGTCTCTGCTTCTCACTCTTGTTAGAAATACTCAGGGGCTCGGAATTCTTGCCCTGCCAATTCCACTGATGACTAGCGTCAGGGCATTGGGAGAAGGAGTGAGAGGGGGGCTGCTCACAACTGTGAGCAGCTGTGAGCTCTCCTCCAGTCAGGCTTACAGCTGGAACACCTTCAGATTTTATTGGAAGGAAACGTAGATCATAGAATATTAGCACACAGGACATTAGGGCAAGAAGAAACTTTAGAACATGGAATATCAGAGCTGGGAGGGCCCTTAGGACACAGGATGTCAGAGCTGGGAGAGCCTTTAGAACACAGGATGTCAGAGCTGGGAGGGCCCTTAGAACATGGAATGTCAGAGCTGGGAGGACCCTTAGAACACAGGATGTCAGAGCTGGGAGGGCCCTTAGAACACAGGATGTCAGGGCTGGGAGGGCCCTTAGGACACAGGATGTCAGAGCTGAGAGGGCCCTTAGAACACAGGATGTCAGAGCTGGGAGAGCCTTTAGAACACAGGATGTCAGAGCTGGGAGGGCCCTTAGGACACAGGATGTCAGAGCTGAGAGGGCCCTTAGAAAACGGGATGTCAGGGCTGGGAGGGCCCTTAGAACACAGGATGTCAGGGCTGGGAGGCCCCTTAGGACACAGGATGTCAGAGCTGAGAGGGCCCTTAGAACACAGGATGTCAGGGCTGGGAGGGCCCTTAGAACACAGGATGTCAGGGCTGGGAGGGTCTTAGAACACAGGATGTCAGAGCTTGGAGGGCCTTGAGAATACAGGATGTCAGAGCTGAGAGGGCCCTTAGAACATAGGATGTCAGAGCTGAGAGGACCCTTAGAACACAGGATGTCAGAGCTGAGAGGGACCTGAGAATATGGAATGTCAGAGCTGGGAGGGCCCTTAGAACACAGGATGTCAGGGCTGGGAGGGCCCTTAGGACACAGGATATCAGAGCTGAGAGGGCCCTTAGAACACAGGATGTCAGGGCTGGGAGGGCCCTTAGAACACAGGATGTCAGGGCTGGGAGGGCTTTAGAACACAGGATGTCAGAGCTGAGAGGGCCCTGAGAACACAGGATGTCAGAGCTGGGAGGGCCCTTAGAACCCGAGATGTCAGAGCTGAGAGGGCCCTTAGAACATGGAATGTCAGAGCTGGGAGGGCCCTTAGAACACAGGATGTCAGGGCTGGGAGGGCCCTTAGAACACAGGATGTCAGAGCTGGGAGGGACCTGAGAACACAGGATGTCAGAGCTGGGAGGGACCTGAGAACACAGGATGTCAGAGCTGGGAGGGCCCTGAGAACACAGGATGTCAGAGCTGGGAGGGACCTGATAACACAGGATGTCAGAGCTGGGAGGGCCCTAAGAACACAGGATGTCAGAGCTGGGAGGGCCCTAAGAACACAGGATGTCAGGACTGGGAGGACCCTGAGAACACAGGATGTCAGGGCTGGGAGGGCCCTTAGAACACAGGATGTCAGGGCTGGGAGGGCCTTAGGACACAGGATGTCAGAGCTGGGAGGGCCTTAGGACACAGGGTGTCAGAGCTGGGAAGGCCCTGAGAATACACGGTGTCAGAGCTGGGAGGGCCCTGAGAACACAGGATATCATGTATATAAAGAAGGTGAGTAACAGCCATTTATTGTAACCATGTAAGCTAAGTGCCATTCTGGTGATACTATCAGTGCTGAAAGATTTTTAAAAGTGTGAGAGCCCTCTGGATGATAGCTTTGTCAAGGACAGGGATAGAGGGCTTCAGTTGGGGCTTGGAGAACAGATGGGGCTAAGTTAAGTGAACAGGAAGAAGGAAGGTGTTCCAAAGTAGGGGAAAAGAAAGCAAAGCAGTGGGTCCATCTGGTATGTTTGAAGGATGCTGGAAAAACGAGTCTTCCTGCAGAAGAGAGCTCACAGGAAGGCCTCAGGACAGAGCTATAACTATCTGTTTTGGCCCCTGAGCAAGTGGCTCAAACAATGCTCAGGGCATCCAACTATCCCGAAACCCACTTTGTAACTCATGCTGAGAAACTGATACCAGGAGTAATTAGGAGAAATTCATTTGAGCAAGTGGGGGAGTTAATTAGAAAGTGACTCACAGATTATTCACTGTGGCCAGGTCTGGTCATTTGCTAGAATGAGATCACTGAGATGTTCCCCATTCAGGAACAAGGAAAAGAGACAGATTTGAATTGTTCAGTTGATTTTACTAGAAGGAGGGCAGATAGGTAGCTCAGTGGACAGAGTATCCATCCTGGAGTGAGGAGAACCTGAATGCAAATCCAGCTTCAGATACTTACAAGATGTGTGACCCTGGGCAAATCACTTCACCCTCTTTACCTCAATTTCCTGGTCTGTCAAATGAGTTGGAGAAGGAAATGGCAAACCATGCCATTTGCCAAGAAAACCCCAAATGGGGTCACGAAGAGTCAGACATGACTGAAATGACTGAACATCAATAAACTAGGAGAAAAAAGTGCATGCAGTCAGGAGTTTAGATTCTAATAGGGTACTAAAAGGGGTGAGAAATGGTGGAAGAACAGAGAATGTCCCAGCTGGGAGGCCCTTAGAACACAGGATGTCACGTATTTAAAGAAGGTAAAGTAACAACCCTAGGCAGTTTTTAAATGTTGTTACACTGGATGTGATAAAGAAAGTCCTACGGAGATAATCAGGTGTGCAGGAATATCTGTAAAGTGCTTATTATACATACTGTAGGCTGGTGGGGGCATGCTAATGGGTGGTAGAGGGAATAATAAAATATGTTTAAGGATAAACATCCCAATTAATCTGTTCAACAGTTGAGTAGATTGCATTGATAATGAGTACCCTGTCTGGGGAGGTCTGGAAACAGAAGCTAGGGATATTGTTGGGGATGTTCTAGAGGGGGTTCCTGCTTCAGGAGTGGGTTGAACTAGTCATTTAAAGGCTCATCATATCTCTAGAAAGTCTCTTCTAACAATAAGATTCTGTGAATCTTGGCCTACTGCCTGTGATTAATACCTTTCTTTGTCTCTGGTTTCTCCTAAAGCAAAATGATGGGCAATTCACAGTTATCCAGCTAGTGGGCATGCTTCGGGGCATTGCTGCGGGCATGAAGTATCTGGCAGACATGAACTATGTGCATAGAGACTTGGCTGCCCGAAATATCCTGGTCAATAGCAACTTGGTCTGCAAGGTGTCTGACTTTGGACTCTCACGCTTCCTGGAAGATGATACCTCGGACCCCACCTACACAAGCGCCCTGGTAACTGATGCAAAGAGAAAAAGTAGTCCTTTGAAGAGGGATGTGCAAGCTAGCAAAGCTTGGGGCAGCAATACCAGAGAGGCAGGGTGAAAAAACCCCACTGGACCAAGTTTCCCATTGTTCCATAAACCTAAGGAGGGCTTCCTCCTATAGACTGCTGACAGAGGATCCTCTAACATGCAGGATAGAGGATAAAGTCAACTGTTACCACTTTGGATGTTGATTTTAGAGATTGGAAACTGAGACCCAAATAGAAAGATTGGTCCCAAAATGACAGGTGAACCTGCATGAGTCCTATTCATGGCCCTTAGAAAATATATCTTGGAGTGACTCAAAGGGTCCTTAGGTTTCTAAGTTTCATAGACCTCAAGTACATTCAAAAATCTTGTGATACCAGATAGAGGAATCATAGGCTGTCATAAGCAGAGGGAGCTTCTGATTATAGCATGTCAGAACTGCAACTGTTCTTAAACCATAAAATTTCAGAGCTGAAAATGACCCTAGAACATAGAATGTGGATCTAGAAGGGACCACAAAGCATAGAATGCCCATTCTATAGACATTATAACAGATTACATCCATGGTGAGAGGCACTTTAGAACATAGAATGTCCTTTCTGGGAGGCCCAAGGAAATTAAGCTATATCTGCCCTTAGAATATTGAAAATCAGAACTTGAAGGGATCTTAGAACATATACCCAGTACCCTCCACTGTGAAGTGGTGTGTTCGTCCTTTGTTGCCAAAGAAGACTATGCCATCAGAGAAATAATGATATGACTTGCACTTGACTTTGAGTGAGGGAGGTCACCAGCCTCACTTCTCCAGAGCCATCTGAATCCAGTGACCAGATATTCATCAGGATAACTGGAGATGACCCAGGATGAGGCAGTTGGGGTTAAGTGACTTGCCCAAGGTCACACAGCTAGTGAGTGTCAAGTGTCTGAGGTGAGATTTAAATTCAGGTCCTCCTGACTCCTGCACTGGTGCTCTATCCACTGCACCACCTAGCTGCCCCTGTGAAGTGGTAACATTTTTATCAGTGACCTGAATGAACACATAGAGAGTGTGTTTATTGAATTTGAAGATGATACAAAGCTAACAATACGATGGATTCCATTCAATCCAGTAAGCATTTATTAAGCATCTACTGTATGCAAGACTAGGCAAGAATTGAGATCTAAAAAACTCTTAAGAAACTGGAAAAATGAACTGAATCTAATTAAATAAAATGTAATAGGGATAAAAATTAAAGTCTTAAACTTTAATTTTGAAAAATAATCAACTCTACCAGAATAGAATGGGGAAGATTTGTTTATAAGTTTTAGTAGATTACAAATTCAATGAGAGTTAGCCTCATGGCTACTAAGAAGAAGAAGAAGCAGGAGGAAGAGAAGAAGAAGAGGAAGGAAGAAAGGAAGGAAGGAAGGGAGGGAAGGAAGGAGGGAAAGAGAAGACTCATGGGCGACATGAGAGCATTTTCAAGTATTAGAAAGGCTGTCATGTGGAAGAAGGATGTAGGGACCTGACTGGCCCCAGGAGGCAGATTCATGAACAGTGAGTGAAAGCTATAAAGAAGCTAATTTAGACTTGAAGTCAGGAAAAGTTTCCTAATTTTGAGAGCTGCCAGAAGTAAAATGGAGACAGTGGGGAATATAGTGGGTTCTCCCTCACTGGAGGTCTTCAAACAGAGGCAGACTGGCCACATGTCAGTTAAATTTTAGTAGATATTATTTTAAATATATATATTACATTATATAATGTTATGTAATATGTTATAGTTTAATATATTGCCTTCTTTTTTGGTTCTGAGCTGGACTAGAAGGCCACTCAGGGCCATTCTGACTCTACAAATCTGGACATCTGTGATTCCTTCTTTCTCTCTCCCCAGGGTGGGAAAATCCCAATACGCTGGACAGCTCCGGAAGCCATCCAATACAGGAAATTCACATCTGCCAGTGATGTGTGGAGTTATGGAATAGTCATGTGGGAAGTGATGTCCTATGGAGAGAGGCCATACTGGGACATGACCAATCAGGACGTAAGTTTTCAAGGGAACAGAAACAGAACCTTTGAAATAAGCAAGATCTTTTGCTAAAACACCCAACAGAATGAGCCCACGTTATGTTTTCTAACTGCAGTAATTCCTCAAAGGAAGAGAGAAGACGAAAGTCATGGGGCTGGTCCAGATACCACAGAGTGGGAGATGATACCTGTTGAAAACCCCTGGCCCTAGTCCCTTAACAGGTGTCTACCAGATGCTGGCTGTTTCCGGGACACAGCTCAACATCTGCCCCTTAGTTACCTAATAGTGTCTGCCCTGACAGGTTTCTGCTCTTGTAAATGACAGAGCCCAAGAGAGTGAGGATTTGGAATAGCCTATCAGGGGATCAGACAATTAGATGTTAGTGAGTGAGGTGGTCCTGCTGCATCATCCACTCTGTTTTGACTGCTGGGATGGGTAAAAGGAATATAATGTCTGGTCTTTGCCCCCAAGAAGCTTATAATCATAGACTCAGAAACAGGCTTACAACTGTGAAGGCCCATTTAAACCGAAGGCCCATTTTACAGAGAAGGAAACTGAGGCCTCGAGCCTGGGCTCTGACTAGGGTCATAGGTAGTAAGGAGCCAAGGGAAGATTCAGCCAAATCTAGTGTATTCTCCATTGTACCCCACTATTTCCCAAAAATCTTGCTAAGGAGTCAAGACTAATACGCATGTAATCATAGCCTGTGGGAGATGAACATCCATATTAGAAATGGAAATGACTTTAGAACAGTGATAGGGCTGGGAGGGCCCTGAGAACACAGACCTCTCTGGGCCTCAGTTTCCTCATCGGTAAAATAAGGGAGTTAGAATAAGAAAACCTTTCTAAGTCCCTTCCAACTTTGATCTATAAGTAGATGTAGAGGAACTGTGGCAAATAAGGCTGGAAAATTAAGTTGACACTAGATTGTGGGACTCCTTAAATGCCGGGCCAAGAGGTTTAGATACTATTTTAGAGGTTAGAAGGAACCTATAATAATCAATTATTGTTGATACTTAACTGGGTACATGTTGTATCCCCTACCCCCAGAGACTGTAAACTTCTTGAGGTCAGAAACTACCTTGGTTTTGTCTTCATATCTTCAGTGCCTGCACATAGTAGGTGCTTAATAAATGCTTGTTAGTTGAGTGATTTTTCCTGTTCTTTCTATTTCTTCTATTTTGACACTGTGGAAGGAACACAGACTTGGGGTCAAAAGAACTGAGTTTAGGGATCAGCTCTGCTCTGTGACTTTGGACAAGTCATTTCCCTTCACCAGCCCTCAGTTTCCCCATCTATAGATCCTTGTATGAGTCATTTCACACGACTGTTTTGAGGGAAGTTCTATAAGGTGTCTTAAAGTTATAAGAAATGATGGCCATCATCACCAATTAACATCATCTTTATCTTCTCTCTTTTTTGGGTCTTTCAGGTAATCAACGCCATAGAGCAAGACTACCGACTGCCTCCTCCAATGGACTGCCCCAATGCCCTGCACCAGCTCATGCTGGACTGTTGGCAGAAGGACCGGAATCACCGACCCAAGTTTGGGCAGATTGTGAACACGCTGGATAAAATGATTCGAAATCCCAACAGCCTCAAAGCCATGGCACCCCTCTCCTCTGGGTATGGCTCCCACGCCACCCCATAGGCACATTTCCACCCAGCGTAACATAAGGGTCCTTTACCGTTTTTGTGTCCCAGATTCTTTGGACAGTGTGGTGAAACCTAATGCTTTAGAATAATGTTTTTAAATGAATAAAATAAAATACAGAGGATTGCAGAGGAATACAATTATAGGTTACAGGTCTATACTGTTGTTATTAATATTATGTAGATTCCATTTAGTTATATCTCCGTATTATATAGATATATCCAACTATATGTAATATGGTTTTCCAGATATTGAAAATAGAGTAAGACTTCTGATGTGGAAGAAGGGTTTCCTAAAAATCAGAGCTATCCAACGTTAGAATGGAGAAGTGGAGTATTCCCAGGCTCTTGAGGTCAAAGGTCACATGGGTACCTGTTGAGGATGTGGGAGGGGCAGATCAAGCTTCCAGCAAGGGGCTGGACTAGATGAGCTGTAATCATATTCTTCTCTAGGCTTCCATTTCCTCATCTCTAAATTGAGGAGGTTGGATCAAAGACTTTGAAGTTGTTTTTCTGACTCTGGCATTTTGTGTCTCCCACTTCTAAAATCATCTCTGTTTTCTAAAGTTCTACCCTGCTTTGACATTCCCTATTCTAAGGACCCTCTCGGCTCTAACATTCTGTGTCCTAAGCTTACTTCCAGCTCTGACATCTTATGTTCTAAGGACCTTCTCAGCTCTGACATCCTGTGTGTTAAAATCACTCACCGTCTGACATTCTGTGTTCTAAGGTTCTCCCCAGCTTCAATATTCTGTCTTCTAAGATCCTGTCTAGCCCTAACTTTCTGTGTCCACAAGTTCCCTGCCAACTCTGACAATGAGTGTTTTCAGATCCCTTCTAGGTCTGACAGTCTGTGTTCTAAGTGTTCTAAGGTCCCTTTTAGCTCTGACATTCTACGGCCCAAGGACATTTCCATTTCTGACATTCTGTGGTTTAAGATCACTTCTAGCTCTGATATTCTCTGTTCTAAGGTCCTTGCCAACTCCTAGTGTTTTGATTCCAAGCTGTTCTTGCTTTTCCCCACGGAAGCCCAGACCAGTATCCTGGCCTCAAGTTTACAGCTGTCTGTTTAGTATTCTGAGCTGAAAGCAATATCAACTTGCCTAGGCCATGAAAGTCCCCCTAGGTCTTTCCGTACCATTGACAGAGACAAGGGAAGGGAGTGGTTAGCTCAGGATGGCACTATTTATCTCAACGCATAGTTCTGGAGCCCTCTATGGGTCCTCTGGATGCCTCCAACTTCATTGACAATCAATGGCTTGAGGTCACCATCGAGGATAATCAGCTTCTTCAAATGTGGAAAGAGAATGATTCAAGGTTATAGGAGGCCTGAGAACAGCCCGCAGACCCTCGGAGCTGGGGGCAAAGCACATTATCTCCCTAGATCCTTACACAGCCCTGTGAAGTAGGTGCCGCTACTGTCATGGCTCTCATGAAGGCTCAGAGAGTTGGAAGTGACTTAGCCAGGGTCTGGGGCAGGATTGGAAGGCAGACCCTCCTGACATCTGCACCCACTGCCCGCCTGCTTCCCTTCTCACTCATCAGTTGCTGCCCTGGCAGCCAGGTTGTGACTTTGCAGGACACATGGGCCCAGAGAGGGTGAGCCAGGGCCCTGCCTACGGTCACACAGGTCAGAGAGGCTCAGAACCCAGATTCTGAGTTCAGATCCCAGGTTCTTTCCTCCATATACCCAGGACTGTCTTTCTCCCTTCCTCATTTCTTGTTAAAAAAGTGACCCAACCCTTTTGCTCCCCCCCTTCTCTCCCTTCCCCACCCCCAACACATAAGTCTTTCTCACATTTCTAAAGTTTTTTTTTAGACTCTCTCTTTTAAGCTTAAGTCACTATTCAGGGATTTGTCCAGACCCCTGTAGGGCCCCCCCATGCTATGTACATACACACAGCGCACATATACATAAATATATACACATATACATAAATATATACACATATATGTATACCTACACATGTATATGCATACATATACACATAATACACACATACAATACAGGTCTCTACCTACATATGCACATATACACATGTACAAATTACGTATACTAAGTACACTATACATGTATACCATATGCTTATAGACATACATATCCACCTATATTGCACCTGCATTTCATACATGCACATGCATGTACATGTGTATACTGTGTACACTGCATGTATACATGTATTCTCACATGCATGTACACACATGCAAGTGTCTCTGTGTGCATGTGTATGCACATACATGTACTCACCTATTCATACACGTACACACAGAAACCTCACACTAACCATTTCTGACCCTCCCTCAGGATCAACCTCCCCTTGCTGGATCGCACAGTCCCTGACTACACCAGCTTTAACACAGTGGACGAGTGGCTGGAAGCCATCAAGATGGGCCAGTACAAGGAGAGCTTTGCCAATGCCGGCTTCACATCTTTCGATGTTGTCTCCCAGATGATGATGGAGTAAGTGTTCAGCCCACTCAGGCTGCCCTCGACTCCCTGACTGGGGCATTGGGTTTCCTTGCCATCTCTCTCCCAGGTCAGAAGCCAGGACAAGCCCTGCCCTGTAGGCCTGCCCTCCCCACTAGCCGCGGTGAGGAAGGTGCCAGCTGGTTAAGGAGAAGGTGCCCACTCCCAATCCGGGCCTTGGAGGAGTAACTGAAGAGGGCCAAACTCTCACTAGCCACACAGCCAAGTGACTACTTATTGGGGTCTGTCTCATAGATGGCAGACAGGGTGAGGCTAGTAGCTCAGGGCAGATTCCTATGAATCAAAGAGCATTTATTAAGTACCTACTACATGCCAAGAACTGAGGTTACAGAAACAAAATGGAAAACCTGTCCTCAAGGACCTACTATTCTGTCAGAGGAGATAACCAATATACATGGACAGAATAGATCTAAGCTCAATGAGGGGTAGTTTGGGGAGGGCAGCATCAACAGTCCTTTCCTTCATTACCTTGCATGGGAGTTTCTGTGGTTCCCTGTCACTCTTTTCATCAGGTTCAACCACAAGAGTCTGAGGATTAGTCCTTTCCGTGTTAACTAAGAGTAGAGATCTCCAGGGAGAGAATGTGCTGCCGTCCATCTCTCTGCAGTTTGCAGGATTGAGCCAGGAACATGGCTAGATCACAAAGGGAAATTGACTGTGAGGTGATCTGGCCCCAGGCCCTGGGAGCTAACATGTACCTGAGAGTGTCTGATGAGGCATTTACTCTCCTCATGTAGAAAGCAATCTATAGCAAAGAGGAGAGGTGAGATCTCAAAGCTCCCTGGAGCCCCCTAAGGGGAGGCTGAGAAAGCTCAACAGAGAAAGAGAAGGTAAAGATAGGGCTTGGGGAGCCTGGGAAGGAGGGGGAAGCAATTCCAGGGTCTGGAGGCCCAGCTCAGACACAAAACAAGAACAAGGTTGTTTCTACACCCAAGGCAAGGAATGAAAGTTGCTTATGACTGGACACTGGAGGCTTTGAACCCTTACCGCAACCCATGAAGTCCGACATATCCCAGAATCAATACACCCTAGCCATGGAAAACAACATTTCTTGGTATTAAAGGAATTAGAAAAAGTCATATTAAAAAGTGACCCTCATCACACCTCTCCAGGTGTTGTGCCTTAGGCAAGCGGCTTGCCTTGTCCACCCCTAATCCCACCTCATCCTGACAGCCCAGGCATGTTGTAGTGAACCAGAGGCCCAAAGGAAATCATTGTCGAATAATCGATGCAATGGAAGCAGCAAATACTTATGAAACACCTACCGTGTGCCCAAAGGTGGAAGGATACAAAGGAATAAAATGTGGTTCCTCGCCCTAGGCAGCTCGGTTTCTCATTAAGGAGATTAGGTAATGCTGAAGTCCCTACTACCTTCCCAAATAAAATCCCAGATAGAAAGTCATTGCAAACGGTAAAGCATGAAATAAGGGTGTTCTCATTTCAGGAAGGGCATTTGCAGCCTCAGCAATCGTTATAGTCATCATAGTAAGTATTTACACGGTGCTTTAAGTCTACAAAGTGCTTTACAAATATTCTCTAACCTTGAAAGGCAGGTGCTGTTGTTACCCCATTTTACAGATGAGAAAACTGAAGCTCGGTGAAGTTAACGTCATGCAACTTTAGCCCAGGGTCATGCAACTAGTGTCTTTCCCAACTCCAGGTCCAGTCCTCTACTGATCCACTGTGCCACCTAGCTGCTCTGCTGGTACTATTTTACAGATGAGAAGTCACCCATAGTTACACAGGTAGTAAGTGTCAAAAGTGGGTTTTAAATCCAGTTATCTCCTGATTCCAAGTCTAGCACTCTTTCCACAATAGTACAGAGCCAGAAAGGCAGCTAGGTAGTAGCACCATAGTGCATAGAGAGTGCCGGGCCTGGAGTTAGAAGGACTCATCCTCCTGAGTTAAAATCTGGCCTCAGACACTTACTAGCTGGGTGACTTTGGGCAAGTCACTTAACCTGTTTACCTCAGTTTCCCCATATGTAAAATGAGCTGGAGAAGGAAATGGCAAACCATTCCATTATCTTTTCCAAGAAAACCCCCAAGGGGGTCACAAAGAGTCAGACATGACTGAACAACTCAACAGCAAAACCAAAGCCTTACATTAGAATGCTCCAAACATTAGTAGCCAGGCTGGTGAGGGACCTAGAGATCAGACCATACAAGGATCAACTGGAAGAACTGTTAGCCTTGGAGAGACAAGACGGAGGGACATGAGGACATGGAGGGATGTCATGTGGAGGATGGAGCAGCCTTGTCTTGCTTTGTCCCCCAGAAGCCAGAACTAGAATCAGGGCAGGGTGGAACAGGCCTTACAGAGAGAAAAAAAGAGTTTTAATTTTTAATCATGAGAGCTCTCTAAGTCAAATGGGCTGTCTCAGAAGGCTGGAGGTCTTTGAACTTGAGCTTCTCAATCACTTGGAGGGAATCTTACAGAGTCTAGGAAATCTGGCTCAGGTACAGGTCAGAGATCCCTCCAGCCCAAAGAATCTGTGATTCCTTTCCCTCTCATTGACTCTCTCCTTCTGGAGAGGGAACACACCCTTAGACACTGACAGTCATATATGAGCCATCAGCACCCGCAGCCAGGTCCCACCATGGACATTTTCCATCTGGGAGCTGTGTTCTTCACTCCTCCCCACAAGCTCCAGAGGGGATTAATGGCCAAGTTAAAAAAAAAAACAAAAAAACAGGAAAAGGACTGAGTTCAGAGCAGGGAGAGGCTTCTGAGGGTACGTGCAGAGTGGGGATAGAGGGAGGGGGAAAGTCTTCCTTCTAAAAGTGGGCTGTTACATTTTAGCCCGCTGGCTCCTTTATGCAACACATATTTGTATCTGTGTTTCTTCCCCAAAGGGACATTCTTCGTGTGGGCGTCACTCTAGCTGGTCATCAAAAGAAAATTCTGAACAGTATTCAGGTGATGCGAGCGCAAATGAACCAGATCCAATCGGTGGAAGTTTGACTTACATCCCACTTTCACTCTCCTGTTCCTCATGGCCCTGCTCCCTTTGCCTCTGTGTGCCCCGGTCCCAGTTTTTGAGTGTCCTATGTCCAACCACAGAGTCACCCACCTGCTCTGAGGACAGTGGCAACAGGTGGAACCACTCCAGCAGAGAGAAGTCATCAGAAATGCCTACAATTTAAGCAATGGGAACAGAAAAAAGAAAAGAAAGAAGAAAGGGAATGGGAAAAAAAGATACTTTGGAGAAAACCATATGAAAACTATTTTTAAAGGACAAGTAATGAATGAAGAACAGCAATCACCGTCTTGGAAAGGGCTCGTTTAGATTTTTTTCCAGTCAGACCAAAAGCCGTTTCTTCATCTCCTTCTGAGGAAGAGAAGGCTCCCAGTACTGCTTGACCAAGACCAGGAGAGGGGTACCTTCGGGAAGATGAATGTGAAGAGAAGACTAGTCCCCTTCTTCTCCCTCAGAAGGCTGCTATCCCTAGCATCACCTGACAGCCAGTCTTCCCAGAGGCCTCAGTTTCCCCTCGGGGACACTGATGTGGGCAGGTGGCCCAGGGGAGCCTGAGGAACCATTCCCCCAAAATGGACCTGCCCCAACTCAAACTGATAAATTCTTCAGGTTTGAAGATTTTAACAAACTGAAAAGGAAAACAAAAAAGAAGAGAGAATGAGAGAGACTTTTTGTTTGTTTTTGCAGGGGGCTCATGGGCACAGCCCTCCACTCCCCACAAGAATGGGGAGGACACCCATCCACAAGCTATGGCCCAGTTCTTGCAAAAGACAACTTTTGTGAGAGCCACCTTTGCCTGGGCATCTCCGTACACCTTACAGTGGCACCACCTTCTCATACATATCACATGCACAAAATTTGGAGTTGGGTCTTCACCATGTGCCAACGACCTCTTCCTTCTCTTCGGGCTTTCCCAAGGCTCGGGAGCAAGCAGATCGGTGACTGGTGCTAAAGCGTTGGCTGTGATTGCCATCGGGAAAGATTTGTCCTCTTGCTTGGTTTGTTTACACCAATTTTGTGGGGTTGGGGTTGTTTTGTCGGGGTTTTTTTTTAAATGACAATGAAGTAACACTTTGATGTTTCTATCTTTTAAGGACTCGGTCCTTCTCCTGGAAGGAGGACATTTACACTTATTGACTAGGCAATATACCAAGGGCAAGATTTTATATGCCCATTTCCTGATTTTTTTAACATATGATTTCCACTACCCCGTAGGGTTCCCATCCACCCTGTCGTCCCATCGCACCAAAGCAAAGGCCATTCCAGGGCTGAGCAGAACTTGTGGGAAGGCAGGCAGACATACAGACAGATAGGCATGGGATGGAGAAGGGAATCACTCTACATCCCAAGGTTACAACTCTTAAATAGATGCCCTTGGATGGGAAAAAGAACTTAGGTAAATGCCAGCCCCACCTATTTGGAAATTAGAAGGTGGAGTGAGTATAGGGAAGCAAGAAGTACCCGGGACTGACAAGCAAAACATAGTCACTAATCCTGATATCCAGTGTTCTAGGACCAGCCCCCAAAGAAAAAAGGTCCAACAGAGCCACCAGCATTGCCCTTGACTGCTCTGAGAGGAGCAAACCTAATTTAGTATAGTGGAGACCCCAAGAGAAAGTGCCCTAGGAGTTTGGACCATACTGTGTCAGAGGCCAGGACCTGAATCATTCACTGTGATACCCCATTCGATGATTTCCCTGTCCCACAGAGACTCTGCATGTAATGGGCTGCTTCTTTCTCTGGGGAGATCTGGTGTCTCTCCCAGCTCTGTGACCCGGACTGTTGGCTGAGGGGGCTGTCCTTGGTGGATGGGTCAGAACACAGGTACTTCTGTGTCTCAGTCCCTCCCAGGAGCAAATGCAGATGTTTCAATGGAACAATCAAGAATAGTGAATGGTACTGGAATAAACACGTTAGTTACATATCGGACCCCTGTTCTGTGTAAGCACCAAGTATACTGTGGAGATTCCTCAGGAACCTTGGGGTAGGTCAGCTGAGTCAAAGGGCTTAGCCTGCCTTCCCAGAGAAATGCCACCACCCCTTGCTTGCAATTCACTTCAAACGAACCCTTCGTTTGGATTCAACAAATATCTATTAGACACCAGCACACTCAAGATCCTATGCAAAGGAGCACTGAGGAAACCACATAATTTAACTAAGCTCTAGTTCCTGCCCTCAAAGAACTCCCAGCCTAAGGAGGATCTGACAGAAACACAGTTCAATCAATCAACCTGTCAATCAATGAGTATTCATTCGGTGCTTCCTACGAACTGTGAGTTAGGCACTGTACAGGGGATCCAGCCCTGCCCTCCTTTTGCACACAATACTATACCATCTGTACATTACAGGGGTGAAAACATAATCTGTTAAGCCTGGGAAGGAATAGAAGACAGATCAGAGAAATTTTGCCAAAGGAATGGCATTTGAATTGAATTTTAAAGAACAGACATTTAACAGGCTAACAAAGGGAGAGAGGGCATCCTTGGCATAGAGAAGAACATGAGCAAAGGCATGGAGGAAGGAGACAGATAGTAAAAATAGGTTGTTAGCCCTCACCCGTTCCCCTACTCCCAGGTGAGTATGATCATCCCCTCTTAACAAATGATGAATCAGGCTCAGAAATGACATGATTTGCTCGTGGTCATATAGCTAATACCCATCAACAAGCATTTATTAAGCTCGTGGGTGGGCTCCCATTCTTCTGTGTTTACATTCACTGACATTTTGGAAGGACACTTTGTCTAGCACAGCACAAACTGCCCAAGGTAGCCACCCTTAGAAGACTGTCCTGTCGGGTTTTTTGGCTGCCCTTGGCCTCCCTCAATAGAAGCCCAGCAGCTATTTCTTGGGCCCCAAGGAGAGCTCTAACAGTTGGTATTGGCCAGCTGGAGAAAAGGGAGATGCCCATAAGTAGGCACAGGCTGACTGTGACTCCAGATTCTTCCTCCTTCCTTGAGTGGGGGTCTAAAGAGAAGATGTTAATCTGTGCCATCTGACCTAAATGTGGTCATTCTCTGGTGTCCAGATATCAGTTACATCCCAGGAAGGAAAGAGGAAGCCATCCTAGTGGGACCACACACACACACACACACACACACCACCAGGGACATTGTTCAATTCGATCAACATTTATTTAACACCTATCTACCACGCATTGTGCTAACCCCAAAAAACAAAACAAAACATGTTTACACCAGTGAATAAATGTAAAGAACAGAATGCTAGTAATTTGGGGAGTAGGGCCAGGAGGAGGATCAAGAAGGGCCACATGTGGGAAGTAGCATCTAAGTTGGACTTTAAGGATTCCAGGACTCGGGTGCATTCCAGCTGTGAAGGACCATGAGTGCAGAGGCACCCGTGGGAAGAGGAAGCATCTTGTAGAAGGACCAGCTAGCTAACCAGTCTAACAGAAACAGTGTGTTGAAGTCGATAATAGGAAACAAACTGGGAAGGTAAGTGGGAGCCATATTTTGGAGACTTTTGAATAGTTGGTTCAAAACAATAGCTAATCCATAAGTCATATCTCCTGGTCTGGAGGCACATATTTTTATTTTAGTTGCCTCCAAATGCCCTTCTGAATCACTGTACAGTCTCAGTGACAGCAAGCTACACCAGTGCAACAACCCTTCAGCAGCAGCAGCACTTGGAGGTCTTCAGTGATCAGTCGAGAACACAGCCTCCCAAGGCAGCCAGCTCTACTTTGTTCCAGCTCCATATTCCTTGTGTTGCAGGCGATTCCACTTCCCTACAACTGATTCATCCGTCTTAGCTGTGCCCTCCAGGGTTAAAATAAACCAAGTTGTGCATGTTGTAGAGCTACAGATACAGGAAGTCAGCTACCACCTTCCCCCAGATCCTCTCACATCCAGGTTCTGGGGATATCCCCAGCTCTATCAGTCAGCTGATTTTACAGACTGCCCTCCATCCTGCACAGCCTCCGAGATGGTTGCACATCTTCATAAAATGTAGCTCCTGAAAATGAACAAAGTGTACCCAGAGGGGCTTGGACCAGGGTAGAGAACAGTAGAAGCATCATCTCAGCATCTCTTTAAGAGGTAGAATATAAGAGCTGGGAGGGCTTTAGAACACAGGATGTCAGAGCTGGGAGGGCCCTTAGAACACAGAATGTCAGAGCTGGGAGGGGCCTTAGAACACAGAATGTCAGAGCTGGGAGGGCCCTTAGAACACAGGATGTCAGAGCTGGGAGGGGCCTTAGAACACAGGATGTCAGAGCTGGGAGGGCCCTTAGAACACAGAATGTCAGAGCTGGGAGGGGCCTTAGAACACAGGATGTCAGAGCTGGGAGGGACCTTAGAACACAGGATGTCAGAGCTGGGAGGGACCTTAGAACACAGGATGTCAGAGCCCATCAATAGTAATAATAAGAGAATGTCAACAAACCCCAAATAAGCAGTTATTAAGCACTCAGTAGGTACAAAGCTTTGTACTCAGTGCTAGGGATAAATAAAAGTTTTTTGTGTTTTCTTCAAGTGCTTACCTTCAAGGAAAATATATTCCATTAGAAGAGACAATGCAAAGAGCTGGGTACACACAAGACACATATAGCCTGGAAGAAGCAGGCAGCTCAGGGTCCAGGAAAGGCCTTCCGTGGAGGCTGCATTGGAGATGAGACTCCAAGGCAGCCAGGAGGTGATGAGGAGGGAAAGTACTCCAGACCTGGGGCACAGTGAGGGCAAAGGTGCAGAGTCGGAAGGACCAGTGCTGAGTTGGAGCTCCTATAGGTCAGCATAGTTGGAGGGAGAGTGCAAGGAGTGGAAGGTGGAGAAAGGCTGTCAAGCTAGGCTATGACCAGGTTGTGAAGAATTTCCATGGCCAACAGAAGCCTTTCTTTTAGCCTGGATATAAGCTTTGGGAGCCTTTGGAGCTCCTGGGTTAAGGGTGAGGGAAGTTGACTTGGTCAGATCTAGATTTTTAGGAAAAATTTGCAGAGGAGCAGTGAGTGGCTTGGAGTGTGGAGAGATCTGAGGCAGGAAACCGTTAGCAGGTGAATGCCCTAGTCTAGAGGAGAAGAGACGAGAGTCTAAGCTACAGCAGGTGCAGTAGGAGTCAGGAGGACAAGCTTTGTTTGAGAACGTCCTGTGTTTGCTGTGGAGGGGAGGGCAGGATCACCAGCCTCCTCCTCCTCCCTCTTCTGTAGTCTGGACATGCTTGTTTTCTCCTAGCAGCCCCACAAGGGAGGCAGCATCGGTGGCAATATTCCTGATCTACCCAGATCCCAAAGAGCATCATGACAACTTGCATTCCTCTAACACCTCAAACTTGACCAAGGACATTCCCTCACCACAACCCTGGCAAGCAGGTAGAGCGGGTACAGCCATCCCCCTGCTATTTAGTAGGAACCCAGGACCTCCATACTCCTGCCACAATTCAGAATAGCAGCTGGGGGGGAGGGGTAGTGGATAGAGCACCAGACGCTCAGGAAGACCTGAGTTCAAATCTCACCTCAGACACTTACTAGTTGAATGACCTTAGGCAGTCACTTAACCCTGATTTGCTTCAGTTTCCTCATCTGTAAAATAAACTGGAGAAGGAGATAGCAAACCACTCCAGTATCTCTGAGAAGAAAACTCCATATGGGGTCACAAAGAGTCAGACACTACTGACTAGCATCATTGGGAAGTTTTTTCTTGCAATCCCTGAAGTCCACATCTCCACAGATCCCCCCTCCCCAGTTCTCCCACATTCACCTCTGGGTCCACTTTCTTCATGTGCTCACCTTTCAAATACCTAAAGGCAGTTGTTCTATGTGTGGGACCTAGGCTTTCTCTTTCCCAGGCTAAATAAACATCTTAAGGTCTTTCATAGTTTCTGTTCTCCCCATCTTGGTAGCCTTCCTTTGAATTTCTTCTTCACCCATTCTTGAGAGGCCAGTCTTAAGAGTTGGGGAAACCTGAGTTCAAATCCAGCCTCAGACACTCTCTAGCTTTGTGACCCTGGGCAAGTCATTTACCTTCTGCCTCAGTTTCCTCAACTGTTCAATGGGGATAATAAGAGCATCTGCCTCAGAAGGTTGTTATGAAGATGCAATGAGAAAATAATTTTTAAAAGCATTTAGCACAGTGCCTGGCACATAGTAGATATTGTAGAAATGCTTATTTACAAAAATAAAGTCTTTCCTCTGACCAGTAGGATCATAGATTTCAGGCTAGCAGGACCTTCAAAAGCCATCTGGTCTAACTGCTACATTTTACATGAGGCCAGAGCCCAGAGACACTAAGTCCTTCACCCAAAATCACACAGGTCGTGTCAGAGGCAGAATTGAACCCAGGTCCTCAGACTCTGAAGCCTCTGCTCTCTTCACTACTAGCCCTATGATGTTGGGCACTCTCATAGCCTCAGAGCAACCTTGTAAGAACAGAGGTTACAGATGAGTAGCCTATCTGCATAGGTGAAGGAACTTTAACCAACAGGACCTCCCCACAGCAATGAAAACTTGTTGATGTTCTGGCTAGAGTGTGGTACCCAGCCTGGACACAGTCCTCTGGATGGATCATCCCCGCATCACCTCCCTCACTCCTCATGCATATCACACATAATGCAGCCTCAAATCAAATTAGGTTTGGGGGTTTGAGCTAACACTGAAGTCAAGCTACATTCCCCAGGTGCCCATTAATGAACAGTCTGGGAGAGTCATGGGCAAGAGGCTGACCTAGAGGGATTTGTCATCTGTGGCTAAGTAGTAATAGTTCTCTGGAGAGCTGGGCAGGCTGGTTAGAGCAATGTGAGAAGGGCGAGTCAGTTGGGCAGATGGGGAAGGGAATGGAATGTGGTTAGGCCACTGAGGGTCCCTCGAAAGCCCAGGACTCATCATCAGATCAAATACTGCCAAGTAGCAGCCATGCCACCACCACCACCACTGCTGGGAAAAGGGGAGGTATGAGAGGCAGCTTCCAGGGGGCACTCAGCCACCCCTACCCTGTTCAATAGAACCCAACCTGAGAGCTTAGTGCAATGGGAAGAAAAGACCTGGAGTCATGGGACCCCGAATCTAGAACAGAAAGGAACCTCAAAGACCATCCAGGCTTCATTTTGCAGAGGGAGAAACTGAGACCCAGAGAGATTTGCATGAGATTTCTGGTTCTCATATTTGCTGCATGACCTTGGGTTTCTTGACTCCCATTTCCCCATGTGCCACAAAGAGAGTTTTATATTCTCTGTCTCCCAGGGTGGTTGTGAGACAAGTGGCTTTGGAAACCTACAGGAGTCAAAGTCTCTATTTTCCATCTCTCAGGAAGGATCCACTCCTGTTTCTCTCATTTATTGAAATATTTTCTGAGGTAGGTAGACACTGTAGAATAATAAAGTATTGGTCTTGGAGTAAGGAAAACCTGATTCGCACCCTGCCTCTCATCCTGATTTAGGTAAATAACTTAACTGCTTTTAGCCTTGGTCTTCTCATCTGTACAAAGGGGATAACAGTACCTGCCTCGTGGGGTGAGATCGCACATGTAAAGCACTTTGCAAACCTTAGATTACTATATTAACTTTCGCTGGTAGTACTATTGCTCACACATCCCTACCAGGGACGGAGCACTGGACTGGTCATTGGGTAAGATCTAAAAATAAACGAGAGGGGTCTCCCTGACCGACAGGCTGTCTCCTCGGGGGAGCAGGACCATAGTGTCTCAGCCTTCTTCAGAAACATGACAGAGTGAGGGGAGCAGGGAGTGGGGCAGGTATTTGTTCAACTTGCAGCCCAGGCACAGTGATGGGCTTCCCTCAGGGCCAGACACCTGACTGACATCCTCCCTGGGCAGTTCATGACCCCTTAAGATGTGAGTGCTTGGAAACATGTCTGTTTAGCATTATTCAACAGATCCCTTTCAGTCATGTTCTCATGAGAACTACCTTTGGGATCTGTTGAATAATGCTAAACAGACATGTTTCCAAGCACTCACATTTTAAGGGGTCATGAACTGTCCATGTCAAAAATGGGTGGATTGCTCTAAGTGATATCTAAGGTCCCTCTTCTGCTCTAGACACTGTTATCCTGAGTCTGGGATGGGCCACACATTTCCAGTTTCCATCAGGCAACAAATATATGACTTTTTGTGGAGTTTTGATGGTCAACTCAGGCTTCATTAAGAAAGGTGTAGTGCCCACCATCCATCAGGGAACAGTCCCTCTAGCTCCTGCCCTGGTCTGAACATATCTGGAGGCATGTATTCCATTCTGGATTTGTCAATAAGCTGAGATGAAGGGTAAAATGGTGGAAAGACGAAAGACCACGGATGATATATGGGGACTGGCTAAAGGACCTGGGAGTGTTCAGCCCAAAGATGACTCTGGTAAGACACAAAGCTGAGAGCATTTGGAGAACCATCAAGTCTGCTTACAGTTGTTCAACAGATCCCAACTGTCTTTGGGATTTGGACAATATCAGGGATATTTGAAGGTGTCACCATGAAAGGACCTAGAGTCAGGAAGACCTAAGTTCAAATCTGACCTCAGATACTTACAAACTGTGTGACTTTGGGCATGTCACTTAGCATCTCTCTGACTCAGTTTCCTCATTTATAAAATGAGGTTTATAATAGTATCTACCTCCCCAGGTTATTATGAGATTTATAAAGCCTGTAGTACAGTGCCTTGCACATAATAGGTGCTGTCTAATGCTCATTCCCTCTCCCCTTATCGTTTGGAAGATGGATGAGACTACCTCTTTTTGTTGTTGAGTCATTTGAGTCCTGTCTGACTCTTTGTGACCTCATTTAAGGTTTTCTTGGCAGAGATGCAGGAGTGGTTTGGCATTTGCTTCTCCAGCTCCTTTTACAGATGAGGAAACTGAGGCAAACAAGGTGAAGTGACTCACTCAGGGTTACACAACTAGTATCTGGGGACAAATTTGAACTCAGGTCTTCTTGACTCCAGGCCCAGCACTTCTATGCACTATAGCACCATCCAGCTGCCCCATACTCCCTCCACTTGACTGCTATCATTAGGAGCAACTGGTGGAAGAGACATAGAGGCCGGTTTCTGTTAAATACGAGAAAAATCATTTGACTTTTAAGATAGGGATGTGCTGGTAAATGTTTAACAATTGGCTCTCCCAAAAAAATTTTACACAACATACTTTTACATTTAATGTGCATTATTCACATTGTCTCCAACACTTTCTTAAGTCTAGACAATCAACAAAATTTGTTTGGGTATGGAATGAGCTTGGTGTCACATGCAATGGAAAAAAACCGGTAACTTAGAGTCTAAATACCTGCATTCAAATCTTGGATCTGCTCTGTGCAAGCCTTGAAACCTTAGACCAATTATTTCAGTTTCCCCATCTGTAAAATAAGAGGTCCTGGACTAGAATAGAGGTTCGAGACCATTTTTGTGCCATGGGACCCTTGGGCAGCCTGATAAAGCCCGTGAATGCATAAAATTAATAATAGCAATAACTAGTATTTATATATCACTTTAAGATTTGCAAAGCACTTTGCAGTTTGCATTTTTATGTAGCACTTTATGGTTTATAATATTAAATATAATTATACTATAAACATATAACTATATTATTAATATCAAATTTTATTTTATCCTCATAATAACCATGGGAGGTAGGTGTTCTTATCATCCCCATTTCACAGGTAAGGAAACTGAGACAAATTGAGGTTAAGTGACTTACCCAAGGTCACACGGCTAGGAACTCTCTGGGGCAGGATCTGAACTCAGGTTTTCCTGACTCCAGTTATCAAAATATTTTTAAAAACAAATTCACAGTCCCTTGGTTAGGAACCACGAGACTGAATAATCATAGGGTTAGAGTTGAAGGAGATCTTACAGGCCATTGAGTCCAACCCTGTAATTTTACAGAAGGAAACTGAAGGCCAGAGAGGCAAAGGGATTTTCCCTAAGTCATACAGCTAGTTAAGTGTCAGAGCTCAAATTCAATCCCAGATCTCCTTCCTCTCAAATTTAGTGCTTTTTTGAGTAAAGGGATTTAGGGGACAGTCAGAGCCTATGTCACTTCAATTCTACAAGCCCTTACTCAATTCATCAATCAACAAACATTTCTTAAGCACCTACTATGTGCCAGATGCTTCGGATACAAAAGCAAAGATGATGGAATCCCTGTTCTCAAGGATCTTATATTCAGTTGTGACCACAGATACATCCACAGTATACACAAATTAATAGTACTTAATTTCAAGAGGGTGCTGATAAGGGGAAGGATGTGTAAAGGCCTTTCCAAGAAGAGGTCCCTGGGCTGTGCCTGGAAGAAAGCCTCTCCCACGCACCCCATCCCAGAGTGCACACATAAAGGATTAAGGCCTAAGAAGTTTGGGAGTCAGAGGGAGGGAGCAGAGAGAGGGCCAGGGACCTATTTCTAGAGAAAGATCAGAGCCCACTTGTAGATTCTTTAGTGGGACATCAGAAGGAAGCGGTTTCCCAGGCAGAAGAAAAGAGAGGCTTCCTTTTGGAAACCTGATATTGGACTTTGCCCTGGGTGTGTGCAGGGCGGAGGCTTGGGGCTTCAGAGGGGCCCTTTGACCTCAAGAGCCCACCCAGAAGGAACCTCTGGAGACCAACTGGCCACCGGGAAGACAAATAGCTCGATGGCCCCATTTCTCAATGACCTTGGGAAAGATACTGACTCGTCCAGAGGAGTTGGACCAGGATGGGGAAAGGACTGGAAACCAGATGATGCCAGGATCCATCAAAGGGAGATGGGGAAGAAAAGATGTGCATGTGCGTGTGCGTGTGTGTGTGTGTGCGTGCGTGCGTGCGTGTGTGTGTGTGTGTGAGAGAGAGAGAGATGAAAAAGACAAAGAGAGACAGGATGGGGAGGGAGAAAGAAAAGGGGGCAGAGGAGAGGAAGAAAGGAGAGACAGGGAGAGAAAGAGAGGAGACAGAGGCAGAGAGAAAGGGAGACAGAGAGAGAAGGAAAGGGAAAAGAAAAGAAATCAAGAGAGAGAAAGAATGTCTATTTTCTACCATTCGAAGCACCTTTATATAGAAGAGAGATGCGGTTTCTTCTGCTTGGCTCCAGAGGGCAGGAGAAATGGATGGACACATAAAAAAACAGATTTCAAATCCCTGTAGGAAATTGCTTTGCAAATCATAGCGTTATATAAATGTTAGTGTTTATTAAGGGTTAGAACTGCTCCCATTTCTCTGGCTCTTTAAGCAATTTCCTCACAAAATCGTGTGAAGGAAGTAGCCCAAGAATTATCAACGCCATTTTATAGAGGAGCAGCTGAGGCCCAGAGAGGTAAAGTTGTTTACCTGTAGTCCCCGAATAGGAAGATTTGGACTCAGCTCTCCTGAGTCCAAGAAGCAAGGGATATCTCTTTTGAAGACCATCTGCGCTGTGTATCACTCATCCTGACCGGAGTCTTTTGCTTTTAAGACTGAAGGGACGGTCAGAGGGTCATACATCATTACACGGCTTTGGTTTTTTGTGGGTTTTCTTTTTTTTAATTGTTGAGGGAAAGTTAAAAAGAAAGACACGCCAAGGATAGGATTCCCCGTAAGCCCTCCCCTTAAAAAGAAAGAAAAAGAGAGAACCAAGAGCAACATGAATCCCAGAAAATCCAGATGACTTTGAAAGCTACATGCTTAATTCACCATAACTTTAAAAAGAAAACTACACATAACGGAGGTTCACAGTTCCAAGGACAAGCCTGTCCTGTTCCAAAATGTTATCAATTAATAAACATTCATGAAGCATCTACTATGTGCCAGGTCTTGTGCTATGTTTACAGAAACATTTGTGGTATTTGGTATTAAGTTCAGAAGAAAAATAAATTAAGATGGGAGCAAAAGGTGAGGAGATATAATTGGAAAACAAACGAGAGATCATCTAGTCCAGAACCTTTATTTTACAGGTAAGGAAACTGAGGCTCAGAATGGACAAGTAACTTTCCAAAAGTCCACAGCCCCCATGTCTAGGATTAGGGCACAAGGCAGAGACAGGAAGCTACTTGGACAAGAATGAAAAGCTGTTCAGTGAAAAGTCCCCCAAATCCAGAGACAGTGGCTTGGGGAGCAAGGCAGAGCCTGGACCAGAAAGGGCAGAGTCGACGGAACCTAAATGTCGTCCTTCTCCATTGGCGAGTACTGAACTGTCCTTGCCACTAAAGCTGGCTGAGTCACTCCCATGTGGGAGACCCCAGGATCAGATAGTCACAGTGAAAGGGGCCTGGTCCCCCCTGTTATTCTGTAAACTCCATGGGCACAGAGACTATTTAATTCTTCAACTTGTGTCTATTTCTAATAAATGTTTTGTTGGTTGATTGACCTTAGATTATGGAATGTCAGAGCCGAGAGGGACCTTAGACATGATATGTTCAAGCTCCTAATTTTACAAATAAGGAAACTGAAGCCCACAGAAGTTAAGTGATTTACCGAGGTCATACAGCTGATGTGTAGCAGAGTTGGGATTCATCTTCCCACGGCCTGCGGGCAGCATTTGTCCCTACCCGTCACCCAGGGGTGGGGAACCTGCAGCCTTATGGGCACAAGTGGCCTCAAGTGCAGCAGCTGCTGGGTCTCCGCCTCTGCCCTGACCAGTGGAGTGCTCACATACAGCCTCTTCCCAAATACTCCCCATTTGCTGTCTCTGGGGCCCCCTGCTCCCAGCGCTCCCTATTGAAATCTCAATTTTTCAGCACCATGCATCCATCCATGTTCCTGCCACAAAGCTCATTCTCACAGGCTGGTGCTTTTCCATCCTGCTGAGGCCTCAGGGTTGCCATGGTAACCCCTTCCTGAAGGCCCTTGTGACCCCCCCCTTCCTTTTGATGCCCCTGTGCCAGCATCCCCCCTCCTCTCTTCCTGGGCCTAGCTCCCTGGGGCCCTCATTCCCACAATGCTCTCCCTGTGACCCCAGCCCACACAATTCCCTACGGACTCTTGTTCCCTGGGAGACCAGCTGTCCTCCCCGCCCTCTTGCTTCTTCCCAGGAGTCAGCGGGCCTGAATCTCTCCTGCTACCATCCCAAGCCTTGGCCTGAGCTCAGCCCTGATCCTTCCAGGTCAATATTCGGAACCAAAGAGGCGAGGAGGGACATTGAGTCAGAAGGGGATTCCCCAAACAAGGAGGCAGATGATTTGTCCAAGGGTTACACAGCTGCTTAGGGGCAGAGCAACCCAGGTCTCCTAGCTCCCCATCCAGGGCTTTTCCTTATGTTGAAATGGAAAGTCAACCAGGCACAGGTTCCTGCATGGAAGTCAGAGGACCTGGGTTCTAATCCAGGCTCTCCCACTAAGCAGCCGTGCGACTTTGGACAAGTCACTTTCCTTCTGTGGCCTCAGTTTCTCCTCTATAAAATGAGGCTCTTGGTTAACATATATCTGGAAGGCCCCTTCCTACTCCCAAATCCTATGGTTCTCTATGGGAAGTAAGGTCGCATGAGGACCTGGAGGTTAGAATTGAAAGGAGAGCTTCTGACATCAGAACCAACTCATTTCCTATCTTCTTTGATGGGGTCAAAGGACTCCTCCAGGATTCCAGCAGGATATGGGAGAAAGAACTTTACAAGCAATCAAGCAACTATCATTTATTAAGTGCCTACTGTATGCAGGGCCTGTACTAGGTACTGGGCAAACAAACACAAAAGTGAAACAATCCTTGACCTCAAAGTGTTTATATTCTGTTGTGGGGAGAAGACATACGTATATGGAAGTATTCCTAAAAACAAGTGCTTACAAAATAAATGTAAACTGTTTTGAAGTGGAGGCCCTAGCAGGTGTGAAAGACATCATGTTAGAAGTGGTACTTGAAGCCAGTAGAGTATTGAAGGAATCTATGAGGTGAGGAGAGATGGCATTCCAGGTATGGGGACAGCCTGTGCAAAGGTAAGGAGATGGGAAATGAAACATGAAAGGCACAGCCAGAAGACCAGTTTGACTGAGCAGAGAGTTTGCAAAGGGGGAGTCGTGTATAAAGAGGCTAGGAAAGTATGTTGGGACCAAGTGGTGAAGGACTTTCCTGCAAGACTCCCTGTTACTTTCCTCTAAGCTCAGAAGGGCAAGGATTGTTTTCGTTTTCATCTTTGTATAACCTAGCACCTAGCATAATGGCAGCACATAGTAGGTACCTGAGAAATGCTTGCTGACTGATTAGTTGACGCTAAACAAATGCCCACCTCTCAGTTTTCTCATCTACAAAATGAGGATAGATGTCCACAGGGGATCTACTAAGCTTCCTTAAATTTGCCTCTTGTCAATTTCAACCCATGAGTTCTGGTTCTGCCCTCTGGCCGACAACACTCAACTGTCCCCAGGCTTCTCATTCCTCATATGGCATGGACACTATCCAGTCTTCCTCCTCTGGACATTCTCTGGCACATCAAGATCCTCCAGAGAAGGCATGACCAGGATGAACTTCCCTTCAGCCACTCCTCATGGAGCCCAGAGTCACGTGCAACCTTCACCATCCTGGTGGTTGGTCTTCCACTCAATTTTCTCTAGCTTATCACCCTCTTTTAAAAATTGGGGCACCCAAACCAAATGTAGTACTCAAGATGGCACCTGCTTAGGGAAAAAAGACTAGGCCACTCTATGCAGCCCCAGATGATATTATGAGCTTTCTCTGGCAATGATAAATATACTCAACTCATATAGCATCTGCAGTTAACCAAAATCCCCAGATCTTTCTCAGACAAACCACTGTCTAACCACACTTCTTCCCCTTCTGTACATAAGAAGCTGATTTTTTGAACCCAAGTTCAGAAGTTTCCATTTATCTCTAAAAAATTTCACATTCCTCACAATATTGGAGCATGTCAAGAGCAAGGGTGTGCTGGAACCAGCTTAAATTGGCTCTCAAGAGTCAGTTGTTAAATTTTCAGTGTGAGCATTTACATCTCAGAAGTGGGCAAATGCTCCAAATCAGGGCTTGATTTGTTATATTGATTACCTAGACTTAAGGAGGTGATGGAGAAAATGTTAATAATTCATTTTACACTGGAAAGCAGATCGTGCATAGATTCTCTTTTCAGAGAGTTGATTGTTAAACATTTGCCAGTACACCCTGGCATATTGGGATTTCCAGTGTATTAACTCCCAGAATGTGCAGTGATCAGGGCACAGAATAAATGCAGATCAGGAATGACAAATATACAGAAAAGCTAAGAAGTCCAAAGCACTCCAGTCCAGGAGACATATTCTGCCTAATGTAGTAATCACTCAAATTTATAATCAACAAGTATTCTTTGTGCCTACTATGTGTCTGGCATTTCTCTAAGCTATTTATAGAATAAAATACTGATATTTCAATAGAGTTTTAAGGGATTTTTCCTGTACTGAAGTTCATTTGATCTTTACAACCACCATGTGAAGAAGGTGCTGTTATGATCCATAGTTTACAAGTGAGGAAATAAGATGACTTATCCAAGATCACACAGTTAGAAAGGGCTGGGCTTTAAACCCAATGTCTCCTGGTTGCAAGCCTGGATGATGAGGTATCTCAGCAGGTGTTGTGTTCCCTGCCATGAAAGGACTCCAAGCAGAGGCTGGCTCACCACTTGTTGGGTTTCTATATTGTAGAAGGGGATCTTTCCTTATATGGGTTGGACTAGGTGACCTACTGAGCTTCCTTCCCACTCTCAAGCTCTGTAATTCTATGTTACTGTTCTCCCTCCATACCCACACCATACCTATCCCATACTCATCAGTCCAGGTTCTGCTCTCTGGGGATAAGCAGAGCAAGTTTAATCTGTCTTAATTGAAAGGGCTCTGGATGTGGGATCAGAGACCCTGGCTTCAAGACCTGGCTTTGTCCACACAAAGTCACTGAAACCAAGTTGATTTCCATCTCTGGAACTCAGTTTCCTCATCTGTAAAATGGGATGATTAATCCTTTTAAAATACTATATAAATTTTAGCTATGGGTAATCCTCCCACCCCTTAGCTCACAAGGCTGTTATGAGGATAGAGCTTTACACACTGTAAAACATCACAGAAACATTCAATCCCTTTCCTGGATGACTTCGGGGTGGGGCCTCCTTCCACTGACAGTTGAGGTTCTTTACCTTTGCTTCATATAAGGGGAGCAATATGTTATGCTACACAAAGGACTGTACTTTCAGGTCTATAGCCCATCTCTAACACCTGTTAACTGTGACTATAAGCTAGTCTCTTGATATGCCCCAGACTCAGTTTCCCCATCTGTAGAATGTGAATAGTAATACCTGATGTGCCTCCCTTACAGGGCTCTTGTGAGGTTAAGGTATGGATGGCCATAATAGCTTTAAACCACACCAAGACTTTTGGGACATTTTCTTTACATGCTAGTTGTCATTGGGTTTTTCTGAAAATCATGAAATGACAGATCAATCCACTTAAATGTCCTCATTTTAAAGATGAGGAAACTGAGGACCAGAGAAGCTGATCACACAGGTTAAAGATTCACCAAATGCTCTAGGGACCCCCCCCTGGGCTGCTTTTCAATATTCTGCGCTTCCCACAACCACCACTCTCCGGGCTAGGATAGACCTCATCCATCTGCTGCACCTTTATCTCCGCACAGGACCAGACCACCAGAGCTCTTCATCCCATTCCACCTGAATCCGACCTCGGTCCAGCCCAGCACCTTTTCTCAAAGAAATTGCCTCTTTCTCCCGGCCCAAGTCGGAGCTCTAAGTGGACTTAGATTATCAAAGGGGCGCTCTCATTAGCTCTCCACATCCTGCCCCAAAGCCCGGCCGGGCGGAGCTCAAGCTCCCCCATCCTGATCCCAGATTTCTCTAGGACTTAATCCTTCCCATCCTGCACTCCTCTCTCTAGCCCTGTTTCACACGGTTCTCCCCCAGGGCAGGGAACCGCTCCCCCAGCCCACTTTGGCTTCCCTTGTTCTTCGCTTATTATGTTCCAGGGAAGCCTTGAGAGACACAGCCTTTCAAACTCTAAGAGATGGAAAAGATTACTAAGAAAAATAACAATAAACAACTATTACTTATAGTTAGGGCTGAGAGTTGGTGCCATAGTGCACGAAAGGCCAAGCCCGGAGTCAGGAAGACCTGAGATCATATCTGGAAAGATACTTACTAATGATGTGACCCTGGGCAAGTCATTTAACTCTGTTTACCCCATTTCCCTATCTATAAAATGAGCTGGAGAAGAAAATGGCAAACACTAGCTGTGTGGCCCTGGGCAAGTCACTTAACTCTGTTTACCTCAGTTTCTCCATCTGTAAAATGAGCTAGAGAAGGAAATGGCAAATCACTGCAGCATCTTGGCCAAGAAAACTCCAGATGAGGTCCCAAAGAGCTGGTCATGCTACTCACCGTGGCAGGTCATCTAGTCCAACCCCTATGTGTCTATAACATCACTAAATGTCTCCCTTCTGGGATGCTCAAATATCTCCTGTGAGGGGGAGCTCACTACCTCATGAGACAGCTCATTTGACTTTTGGACAACTTTCATTGCTAGAAAGTCCTTCCTTGTATCAAACTGAAATCTGCCTCTCTCTGCATTGCTCCTAGTTCCCACCTGTAAGTCCCCCTTCCCACTCCAAATCCTTTTGATGTAGGATCTTGCTAGGTGTGTGGTATTAGGCACATCATCTCCTCCTCTGAGCCTCAGTTTCCTCATCTGTCCAATGAAAGGGGTTGGACCAGATCACAGACTGAATTCTGGAAATGTCATCACAGGGCATTTAGTCCACCCTCATCATTTTACATCCAGGGTAACTGAGTCTCGGAGGTAGGGTGATTGTCCAAGGTCCCACAGCTTGGGATAGAGATTGGATTTGAACCTAGAATCACGCTGCCTTCCCGAGGGTCTTCACTAGCTCCAAATCCCAAGATCCCAAGCTCCCATTCACTCATCCCTCGTGACTTAGACCTGAACCCAGGTCCCGTAGGATTTGATCAGGTTCCAGTAGGATTTGAGTAGTTTGGAGGATTCCTTGGGCCAGACCAATCCTGATGCTCCTCTGACTTCTCCACTTCGTTCTCTCTCCCCTCCTTTCCCCCCACGCTTGAGCTGGGGTGCTCTAGGACCCAGGCTCCCTCCCTGGCTCAGCTGCCAGTACCCCATTCCCCCCAGCGCTGGAGCCCAGGGGAGCAGGACAGGAAGACTTCAAAGGGAGCCCTGCTGCCTCCCCTGTCCTCCTGTGCCTCATTACTGAGACACCCGAGGCAGCAGTCAGCTCCCCTTTGAAGTCTGCTCCCTGCCCAGCCTCTTCTCTCCCCCCCCCCACCCCGCCCGTCC
>CM053771.1:49346969-49399988 GCA_028658325.1 Potorous gilbertii
CCCACCCCGCCCGTCCTGGACTCACACACGGATGGTCCCACACTCTCTCTCACACACATATCCACCCAGACACACAGGCTCTCATACATTAACATGTACGTTTCATGCCCATCTACGTACATAAACAAACATGCACATGCCAATCTACAGTTGTGAGGCTCTTCATTCCTGCCCCCCATGGCATCTAGGTCTTTTCCCAGGCTGCTTCCCCTCTTCACTTCTCTCAGATATTACCTTCTGTAGGAGGACCCCCACCCACAGCTGCTACCTTTCTCTGAGCTCACCTCCTGTTTACCCTGTCTACACCTTCTGTATAAACAGTCATTTGGCTCTTGTCTCCCCCATTAGACTTTGAGCCGCTGGGAAGCAAGAACTGTCTGTCCTCTGCCTTTCATTGTATCTTCAGCACTTAGAACAGTATCTGGTACACAGTAGGTGCTTAATAAATGCATGTTGACTAAAAAAATATATAAAATAGTCCTGGCTGCCAATATCCACTGAATCAACTAGAAATGTATTTTTCTAAACAAGGGTAATTCAAATATACACACAATGTGTACATCACACAATTTATATCCTTACATAAATATAAACTCATATATATATATATATATATATATATATATATATACACATAATGCATATCACAGACTCTTGCACATACTCATAGAAAAACACACACACACACACACCAGCAGCAAGAGAAAGGGCCTCTGAAAGGGCTCTGTTGTGGTTTGGTTGGTCCTTCCCTCTCATAGGGCAACGTCTTAAGAGTGAATTAGATTTAAGTGAGGCAGCCTCACCTTCTCCAGAGTCCAATGTTCAGGACTAGAGACCAGACACCTAGTGATGACCCAGTGGAAAGCTCTACTAGTCAGGCTAATACCCCTAGGAGAACCAGCCAAAGAGGAAGTTTTCAAAGGTGAGCTGTGCTCATGGGTACAGAAGAGGATTGTTGGGGGACAAGTAACCTTTGAGTCATCTAGAATGACCTTCAGACCTTCTCCCTGGGTCTCCAGCAGTCCCAGGCACATGCTAGCTGAGCCGTGTGACCCACAGGGCCTGGCTTCCCTGCCCAGAGGTAACAGCTGGGCATGGCTGGAGATACCCCAGGCATCGTCCACTTTTGAGAATGAAGGACAGCATCTGATGACTGGAGGGGCCCCTTGGCCCCTGCCTCAGTTTGAGGACATCAGGTGGCCATGGTTAACAGTATTTCTCACATTCCTCCACCATGAACACTGTCGATGGGGGAACCCCAGCTCCCAGCCCCATGCTCTGCAAAGATAGTGCCCTTCCCAGTGCTCAAGAGGGGATGAGCATCGGTGAGCACATGCGGGTAGTAACACACTGGTACCTTCCATGATGCCCTTAAATCCAGGGTAGGAGCTATTCAAGCTTGTCCCAGGACAGAGAAAGGAGTTTCCCAGGCACTTCCCAAGTGTCCCAGTAACATCAGGATTAAGCAGAGGTAAAATATCTGATTCTTTTCAGTTCTACTTACTTGTACGATCTTGGGCAAATCACTTCCCTTCTCCAGACCTCAGTTTCCTCCTCTGTACCATGGGGATAATAAAGCTTCTTCCTCCTCTTTGGTGGCACTATTAGCCTGCTGTGAACCCAGAAGCATTATAAAAATGTGAGCCCAATACTAGCCCAAGCAAAGAGACAGAGAAGGCCCCTTTATTTCCTGTCCCATTTGACCTAAGGGAAGCCAGGTGGCAAAGTGGATAGAGCTCCAGGCTTGGAGACAGGAAGACTTATTTTTCTGAGCTCAAATCCAGCTTCAGATGCTTCCTAGCTGTATGACCCTGGGCAAGTCACTTAACTCTGTTTGCCTCAGTTTCCTCATCTGTAAAATGAACTGGAAAAGGAAATGGCAAACCACTCCAGTTTCTCTACCAAGAAAACCTTAAATGGAGTCACTAAGAATCAGGTACAACTGAAAAACCACTGAAAATGATCTAAAGTTCCAAGTGCTGTTTTGACACTGCCCTGGATCAAGTATTAGCATGGTACCTGTTCTTGGGTAGTTTCTCTCTCTCTCTCTCTTTCTCTCTCTCTCTCTCTCTCTCTCTCTCTCTCTCTCTCTCTCTCTCTCTCTCTCTCTCTCTCTCTCTCTCTCTCTCCCTCTCTCCATCTCTCTCTTTCTCTCTCTCACCACTCTGCCTGTATAGAACCCAATGAGCCTGGGTCATTTCACAATCTTTTTATTCTTTCCAAAGTTCAAGTTCTAAGTCCCTTATGACTGGCTGACAGTGCCCTCTCAGGAAGTAGCCCTAGAGACATAAATTCATACTAAGGTATAAAGGACTGATTTCGGAGCCTTTCATGAGAGAGGGTTAGTTTGGGCAGGAAATGGGGAAGAGAGCACTAGGCTCCTGAAGCAGAGAGAGGGAAGCTGAGGAAGGGGAGAGGAAGAGACTGGAACTTTCTGGCACACAGTAGGTGCTTATTAAATGTTTATTGAGTGACTTCCCAGATCTGATGGAAGGATGCAGGATTCCAGAAACGGCTTGGTGAATAAAGTCTAGCTGCTTCGTGTCACATGGAACCCACACAGGGAGGGTAGGAGTGGGGCAATGGTCCAGAGACAGGCACCTGCTAAAAATTAATAAAGGGGGTTTCCACAGGCTTAGCATAATTTTGAACTACAGTATTAACTTTTGGGAAACCCTGTAGAGCAAGAGCATTTGATCTATGGGACAATGCTGTCACCTGGTGGTCAGATCTGGTAATAACCTTGCAATGGGGTGGACATCCATACAGAATCACAGACCATTAGAAGGAAGATTGTCAGAACACAGAAAGGGCCAGTTGGATGGGAGCGCTGGTCGACTGGGGTGGTAGAAAGGGCACTCAGTTTGGGAATCCGAGCTACTTTTGCTACTCCTTGCATAATATTGGACAAATCACCTAATTCCACCAGGCCTCAGTTTCCACATCTGTAAAATCCATGCTGTCTCAGGTTCCCTTTCTGCTCTAAATCTGTGATCTGAGAGCACAGAATGCTAGAGCCAAAAGAGACCTTGGGAAGCATCTAGATAAGGAAACTGAGCCCCAGAGAGGTAACGGAATCTATCCAAAGTCAGTGAGTGTTGCAGCTGGAATTCAAACCCAGGCCTCTCCTTGCTTGCCATTCCATATTGCAAAGCTCAAGCCCTCCCTCCCAACTCTGACATCCCCTGGTTCCAGCGCGGACCAAGGAAGTCATAGGTGAGGGTGGAGTGAGGTCAAACTGAAGTATTGAAGACAGGTTTCTGGGCCATTCGAAGGACTTTGTACGTGTTCAAACCAGGAGCATCAAAGCCTGGGGAGAGTCCCCTCTGGTCAAAGGGATAAAAGTTGAGGAGCTGGCCATGCTGAGTCTCCAAGGGAAGCCAGCCTGCCCCCAGGGGCAGGACGCAAGGGAACTCTTTGTCCACAACCACCTGAAAGACCCGGCCCTGCAGGTGATGCAGCTTCAGGGTCCGGAACTTGGCTGGGATCAGCTTCTCCACTTGGGGTCCAAACTGCCGCATGCAAAGCGCCCCAGAGGGCCCAAGGAGGATCTCATAGAAGGTAAAGTTGGCATAGGTGTAGAAGCCCAAGAAAGGGAGTGGGTTAGGCGGGGGCGCTAGCCTCCTCCCTTCAACCTCCCGGAAGGCTGTCTCCATGGCGGGGATGAGGACGTCATAGACTTGGGTCACCAGGTCCAGCCCTGGTGGACGGGGCCCTGCCATGAGCACAATGAAGCTAAGCTTTAGCTGAGGGACCAGGGAGAAGGTAGCAGCATAGCCATCCAGGTCACCATCCTTCCGCACGATGCTATACCCCCACTGGGTGTGGAACTCCCAAGGTGTGCCTGTCTGGTTGGCAAAGTAGGACCCAGAACAGGTGAGGAGAGGGGTCAGCATGGTCTTAAGTGTGTCCGGTGCCAAAACACCCTGGGGGGCACTTCCAAGGAGTACCATTGCCAGTTTGGCCAAGTCAGCAGGTGTGGAGTACATCTGGCCAGAGGGGCGATACCAGCCAAGGTCATAGAGTGGGGCTGGGTGCCCACTGCCATAGAAGCCTGCAGCCATCCGAGCCTGTACCCAGGGCACCAGGTCAAAGCCTGTGTCCTCCATTCCCAGCCGATCCAGGATGTTCTCAGATACCCACTGCTGGTAGTCCCTATTGTCTGTGTGCCTGGCCAACACGTGCGCCAGCAGGGAGAAGGCTAAGGTACTGTAATGACACCTGGAACGAGAACGAAGACCTGTAATGTGGGCACATGGATCCAGATACTTGGATGTGGCCTGGCTATGGGACATCACTCAGGAATCTCAGCCTCCTCGAATGTAAAATGAGGGTTTTGGACCAGGTGGACTTTTAGGGCCTTCCCAGCTCTGACACTCTGTGTTCTAAAGGCCCTCCCAATTCTGACATTCTGTGTCTAAGAGCCCTTCTTATTCTAACATTCTATGTTTTTCTCAAACAGAATTCCTCCAGGGGCCTGAGAAGGGCCCCAGCAGGCTCCTTGACTCTGTTAGGAATAGCCCTCTCCCAGGGCAGGAACCTGAGAGGTTTCCCCTAACCTGGTTCCAGGATCAGCCACCAGGACGTCATCTTTCAGGAGAGCCAGAGCATCCTCGGTACTTCCCCGCCACAGCAGGGTGGTTGAGCGGAGTCTTCTGGGTAGCCCTGCAAAAGAAGGGAAGGAAGAGAGAGCCCCTGACCCAGCCGGGCATGGTTGGAGTAGGGCAGGTTAAGCAAAGGGCTAAGAATGAGGACAACTAGTCCCCAGTCCCACTACAGGGGTGCCAGGGAACTCATCAGCAAGAACGTATATAAAGATGTGGGAAATAGAACATGGTCCATAAACAGCTCTATTATTGTTGAGCCATTTCAGTCCTCTCCGACTCTATGACCCCATTTGAGGTTTTCTTGGCTGAGATACTAGAGTGACTTGCCATTTCCTTCTCCAGCTCATTTTGCAGATGAGGAAAACTGAGGCAACCAAGGTTAAGTGACTTGCCAAGGTCACACAGCTAGGAAGTATCTGAGGCTGGATTCAAACTCAGGTCTTCCTGACTCCAGATCTGGCACCTGTGCCACCTTGCTACCCCTACACACAAATGTAGGAAACTATTATGAATTCAGAGCCTGGCTCTCAGGCTGGAAGGGACCTCAGAGGTCATCTTACAGATGGAGAAACTGAGACCCAAAGAAATTGGCGACTAATGAAGGGTCCCACAGAAAGTGGAGCGGAGGCAAAATTCAAACCCAGGTCCAAACCCAGGACTCTCCCTTCACTGAACCATGTTTCATGGAGAAGATGGTATTGAGTTGAGCCTTTTAAAAAGGATAAATAAGATTTCAAAAGAGGGAGATTAGGAAGAGAGAAAGAAATAGTGAAGAATATATTCCAGACACAAGGGATAGCATGAGTAAAAAGAAGGGGATGGGTTCTCAGGACTGAACTTTCTGTATAAAATTCCCAATTTTCTTTATTTCTGCACTCTCATTAATGACCCCAACAACTTGCCTTTATCACTTCATATTTTTCAAAGCACTTTCACATCGTTTAATTTCTTCATTCTATCTTCTCAATTACTCTAGAATAGGAAAGGCGAACTTGCGGCCTCAAGGCCGCATGGTGACCCTCTAGGTCCTCAAGTGTGGCCCTAACTGTCAAAGGCTGCACTTGAGGACCTAGAGGGTCACATGTGGCCTCGAGGCCGCAAGTTCTCCACCTCTATGAGGTTGGAGAAGAGGAAAATAGACAGTTATTAATATTAATTAATTAATTAACCTACTATTAATAAATTAACCCACTATTACTAAGAGCTTTGTAAATGTTACCTCACTGGATCCTCACGCCGTCCCTAGGAGGCAAATGCTGTTATTATCCAGATTTTACAGCTGAGGAAACTGAGGCAGGCAGAAAGTAAGTGATGAGCAGGGACACACAGTGGTAGGTGTCTGAGGCTGGATTTGGCCTGAGGTCTTCCTGACTCCAGGGACAGTGCTCCATTCACAGGGTCACCTACCTTGGTAGTTTCATTTTAAGATGTTCCCATTCCAATACTGTCCGTCACTGGGTTTCCACAATCATCTCCCTGTTTATGGGTACAGGAGATCTTCTCACCTGAAAGCTGACTAGCCATTCTTCGGAGAGTTACTGTCGTAGGTGGGACCCCCTTCTCCAGCCCGTCCATCGGGCCTCCCCAGACAGGGCGGAATCCTGCTCCAAGTGGGTTTTTGATTCTGAAGCCTTGGGCATAGTGCTCCAGAGGGTCATCAAGGGATTTCACAATGCCTTCCTCCCACAGGCGGTACAGCATGATGGTGGGGAAGATCTTGGAGATGCTGGCAATCCTGTCCAAGGGCAGCACCATTATTCCCCACAGCTCCCTCTCCCATCCTACCCACCAGGGGCCTAGAGGAGACCCAAGGTGGGCTTGAAATGGTTGGAGGATCAGGGGAGAAAACTAACTAAGGTTGTTTAACCTGGCAAAAAAGACACTGGGAAGCAAGAGAGCAGGAACAAAGAAGGAAGGAGTTCTGTGTCTATATTTGAGGAGCTGTCGTGGGTTCCAGGGATTACTACTGGTCTTTCTGGTCCAGAGGGTAGAACCAGGAGAAATGGGTGGATGTTCCAGAGTGACAAATTACAACTGTATGTAAGAAAGAGCTTTCTAACTGTGTGAGCTCTCCAGCCTTTGAATGGGCTGTTTTACAAGATACAGAGCCAGAGGTGTAGGAGGGATTAGGGAACGAAGGTGGTCTCTAAGGACCATCCCAGATCTGACACTGTGTTCTAAGGTCCATTCTGCCTCTGGCATTTTATGTCCTGGGTCTCTTCCAGCTTTAAGGTTCTATGTTCTAAGGACCAATCCAGTCCATACACTGTCTAAAGTCACCTCCATCTCCAACATTCTATGTTCTAAAGACCCTTCCAGTCCATACATTGTGTTCTTGAGTTACTTTCATCTCTACCATTCTATGTTTTAAAATTCTATGTTCTAAGGCATCTTCCAGCTCTAGCTTTCTTTACCCTTGCACTGTGTTCTAATCCCAGTTTTCTCTCTAATATTTTGTGGCTATGACTTGATGCTGACTTTGAAAGTTATCAGATTATCACAGTACTTAGGAATTAGGGTTCCCTGGTTCTAGAGAAAGTATGGCTGTAAGGGGGAGAGCCTAACTTCTGTCAGCTCTCTGAAGGTCTGGTATACAGAGGAACTGGTTCTGTGTTCTTTCCACCACATCACATGCTTTCCAGGTATAGGCTAAAATGGCAAAATTAATGATTCAAGGCAAACCTCATGTACTGATGGGGAAAACATTGGATTGGGAGCCAGAGGACTCAGATTCAAATCCTGACTGCCACTTAGTATGCTCTTAGGAAAGTCACTTAACTGCTCTGGGCCTCAGTTACCTCATCTGTAAAGTGACGAAAGTAGACTCTTCTAGCCCCGGATCTATGAGGCTAAGTTATATCTCCTATCCAGGCCTCAGTTTCCTCATCTATAAAATGAGAAGACCAGACCAAATGGATTCTAAGGTGAGTCTGAACACTCAATGATCTTATGGTAGGGAAGCCTGTCTTATTTCAGAGGTTTGTGACTGAGACTCAAGGCCAACACTTCCTTCTCTCCCTGCCAGGGTCCCCTGTTTCCTACCCCCCACCCTTCCACACACTCAGCACAGGGCCCCAAAACCTGGTCAGCTCACCGGTAGATGGTATATTGACTGGGAGGCCCTGAGGCCCTGTTGGAACCATTCCTCCAGCCAAAGTTCCCAGTCCACAGCACAGTGTCATTGTAGACGACCACAGCAGACATGGCCATGAGGCCCGGGGCAGTGGGCATTGTTTGTCGCAGAATCTTATCCACCTTGTGGGGAGCAGAGAGGCAGCCTTAGAGGAGGAGCTGAATTCCCATATGTCGCTGCCAGGTCCAGCACATAGGCCCCCATTCCTAGAATACTTCCCTCCCATGTGGGGTCCCTCTACCCTCAGCTCCAGCATCCCCTCATTGCACATACTGTTCCCCTGAATTTCTTGTTTTCTGTCTGCATACCAAACTCCCACTCCATCTTCCAGAAGTGACAGAAAGCCCAACAGAATCCTCGTTTGTAACAAAAAAGTGATAGAGATTGGCCATATCTGCCCATGTATGTCTCATCCTGCACCCGTAGGCCCTCACCTCTCTAGTGTGCTTTATCATTTGGGTTCTGCTATGTTTCAGCCCTTTCTGTTTTTGTGGTCACTGTATATTGTTCCCCCTGGTTTACACTGACCTTCTCCAGGGCCTCCTTCAACACGGGGAGGGGATGCTCTAGGGGCACAGGTTCTGGGTAACGGGGACACATCCTCACAGTTTCTGAGATCACTTCTATGACAGAGGAACCTGCAGAGTATAATAAATATGGTGGCCTCCAGTTCCCAAAGGATTTTCCTCCCAGTAACACTACAAAGTAGGTGGTGTGAGTACCATGATCTTCATTTTACAGAAGAAAAACCTGGGTCCCAGAGTGACTGGCTCCAAGTCACATAGCTTGTATGAAACAGAGACAAGAACACATAGGTCTCCTGATTCCCAGTATCAGGCCTTTCCATTGCACTCCACTGCAGTGGAATGAATGAAGTCGTTCACCAGGCAGACCAGAAGGCAAGCTCCCCCTCAGTCCATCCCCTCCCCATCAGTGACCTGCCTTCAAGCAGTAGTCTCCTGAGACCCAAGTGTCTCTGCTCCACCTACCACCGTCTCCCAACTGAAAGGAGGATTCATTTTTGTGGCCAAAGTACAAAAATTGCTAAAAATGCATCTGGGAATATAGGATTATAGAGATTTCTATCTGGATTGAATCTTTGACATCCTTTAGTCCAAACCCTTCATTTTACAGATCAGGAAACTGAGGTCCAGAGAGCAACTTGCTCAAGTTCTCATAACAAATACCTGAGTCAGAATTTGAACTCAGTACCTCTGACCCCCCCCCCCAAATCCAGGGTGATTTCCTCTCCACTCTCTGCAAATGGAGGGGTAGGGAGGTGGGAATAATGATGCTGGAACTCTAAGGTATGACAAAAGAACCGATGGCCAGGTTCCCTCACTCACTCACCGAGCTCTGCCTTCCGGAGGTGATACTGCCATAGAAAGCAGCCGGTCATTGCCACCGACAGGAGGAAGAAGAAGCCGGCCAGTACGGGAGCCCACTTTCCCTTCACCTTGGGCAGTGTCAGCCCTGGACATACCTGCAGCACACATACACACACACACATGCACACACACACAATACAGGTGGTAGAATTGAAACGAAACCTGAGACAACCAGGGGTGAATAGGACACCCCTTAGAGTTAGATCCAAACCCTTTGTTTTACAGATGGAGAAACTGAGGCACAGAGAAGGCATCTAACTTACCAAGGTCACACAGCAAGGCCACAGTGGAGAGAGGAAAGGCAGCTAAGTCTCCTGAGACTTCCAGTCTAGTACTCTTTTAACTACCTCCCTGTGTCTTTAGTCTTAATCTCCTTCTGATTCCCTTTACCTGCCTTGCCGTGAGTGTCTCCAGCTCCCTTAGCACCTAAGACCTCCCCTGTTATGCTTACACTTCTAGAGTGAAACCCATATTGCCCCAGTTAGTGAGAAAAGGGAGTGGGACATTGCAGTGAACATTCTTGGGAGTGGGCACCAGGGGCATTTTCCCTTGGGATGAGAGCCCAGATGCCATGGATTTGTCTATTTCCCTAATGGCTCATGAGAGTGAACTGGAAAACAACCAGAATGATTCAGAATCATAGAGGGATAGAATGTCAGTGCTGGGAGGCCTTTTAGAACACAGGATGTCAAAGCTGCGAGGGCCCTTAGAACACAGGATGTCAGAGCTTGGGGGGCCTCTAGAACACTGAATGTCAGGACTGGGAAGAAACCCTGGAGGTCAATGAATTCAATATTACCCTATCCCCATGGTACAGATAAGTCAATTTAATTCCTTAGAGGTGACCAGCCTTGCCCAGAGTCATGCGGCCAGTTCAGAGCAAAGTATAGAACCCAAGTATGTTGATTTCTACTGCCAAGTTCTTTCTAACTCCATCACAATGAGTCTTCTGCCAACTTCTGGGTGGCTGGGGTATGGTACACATGGAGCAGCATACACCCTGCCTGCCCTACCTCTAACCTTGCTCTCGAGACACTAAAAGACCGTGAGGCTGAGTAGGACCTGTAAGGGAGAAGAACAACAACCTAAACCTTGCCCCATCACCTCACTGGAACTGATCAAACTGACTCAAGGGAGGCTGCCCCAGATCAGCTAGGCCACATCTCTTCCCCTGGGATCCCAGAGCCCAGACCCACTATATGAAATGAGGCATTGCTGTGTACTAGACACTGGTCAGGGCTGACGTAGAAACTCAGTGGAGGAGGAAGAGGATGAGGGGGAGAAAGAGAAGGAGAGGGAGGAGGAAGGGGAGCATGAGGCTGGCAGGAGTAGGTCACCCCAGATCAATCAGCCTTGATGTCCTGCCAGGGATCACCCTCATCTCCGGCCCTCAGTTGATCCCTGGCAGCAGGCTCTAACCCCAGGATTTGTTCTCATAATCTCTCTCTTGAGGGAATGGGTCTTTATCTCTAATCTGCCAGCTGCATCATCTCTATCTTCTAGCCCTGTTCGCTCTTAGGAATGCAAAAGAGGGAAGTGATTTCGAGACTCTGGGAATCCTTCCTTTCCCTTCTCAATTGTGGCTCTGACTTAAGGGACCAATCAGACCTTCCTAGGCTTAGTGTGACATCCCCCACTCTCCCCATTCTGTTGTCAAACCCTACAAACCCCATACCTCTTCCAACAAGGAGACTCCCAGAAAGTAAGTATAGTCCTTTGTCTGCCAACTTTCGTCTAACATGAGGAGTAGGTACTGAGTGAACAGACCATCTCTAAGGTCCCTCCCAGCCCTAGCATTCCTTGCTCCAAGGACCCTCCCAGCTCTGACATTCTGTTATCTTAGGGCCCTTCTAACTGATACCCTATCTCCTAAAGTCCCTCCCAGCTCTGGGTTCTAAGTCCCTTCTCAGTTCTGTGTAAAAGTGGGAACTGAATTTTATTTCTGGAAAGGAGTTTAGAATGCATCCCAATTCTACTACTAACTACTTGGAAGGTAGTGGCAGAAACTGTGACGGACTTAAGAGTAAGTGAGACTTCCTTCAAATGAGATCCTTACCTGGGGCTTCAACCCAGCCATGGATTCAAAGAAGGCTCTTCTTCCTTACAGGGGCTCAGCACTACAATCTAGGACACCCTGTGAGCAGGGAAACTGAGTCAGGAAACGAGAGGGACCTAAGTGTTTGGGAAGGAGGTGACAATAATAGAGAAATGAGGGAGCCTAAGGGGGTGGAGGAAAAAGGCAGAGAATGATGTTGGCTCAGGAGATGGAGGGCAGGGACAGGGCAGAGAGGGAGCCTCAGTAGGAGAGAGCTAAGGAGGAAGCCAGGATCCAAACTGAGGAAGAGGGACCGTGCATGGAGGACTGATAGAGTCTAATAGAATGGGGAATAAGGACAGAGAAAGGAAAAGACAAAATGAGCTCCCACATTTCTGTTCCATGTTAGTCCTTAGGATTAGGGAAAACTCTCAGAAATCCTCTCGACTACCTTAATCCCCATAACTTCCCCCCATTCTCCAGCCCCTTCCCAGATCCCCAGGAGACCCTTAGAATCAGTCCTTCCCCCAACTTTAAGACCAAAACCCAAGTAGCCCCCAAAACCCAAATGGAAATTCACTTACTCCCAAAAAGAGTCCAGAGGTGGATGAAAAGGCAGCTAAAGCTGGCACAGGGCTCCCACCAGGTCGGAGTCTACACACCCCTGTTCTTTTTCTTCGGGAAACCTAAGCCACTTTACCACCCTGTGGCCCCTAGCACCAGTCCTCTGCTAGGGACTGAAACGACTTTCCAAGGCATTCATCCATCTGGCTACCCAGGTGTCCAATCCCTGCTGGGCAGATTAGTCCTGATATGAGGGTGAGGGTGGAGAGGAGTGAGGAACATCTGTCCAGGGCAGTGCGAATGGGAGCACAGAGGTTGACCGGGGCGGGGGTAGGGCAAGGCAAGAACACTACACAGTAATCTCTCTTAGATTAGAAATGAAAGGATCCAGGAGCTCTGGTGTGTTGCTCTGGTCTCTGATTCCAGGCAGTATTACATAATGGAAAGAATCCTAGATTTGCCATTAAAAGACACGGTTTTTCATGACAAAACTGGAAGATGATAAATGTTGGAGAAGACGTGAGAGAGTTGGAACACTAATCCGTTGTTGGTGGAGCTGTGAGCTGATCCAATCATTCTGGAGAGCAATTTGGAACTATGTCCAAAAGGCTACAAAAATGTGCATACCCTTTGACACAGCAATACCACTTCTAGGGTTATATCCCAAAGAGGTCAGAAAAATGGGATAAGGACCCACATGTACAAAAATATTTATAGTAGCTCTTATGTGGTGGCCAAGAACTCAAAATCAAGGGGATACTCATCCATTGGGGAATGGCTGAATAAGTTGTGGTATATGAATGTAATGGAATACTATTATGCTATAAGAAATGATGAATAGGCAGACTTCAAAAAACCTGGGAAGACTTCCATGAACAGATGTTGAGTGAAATGAGCAGAACCAGGAGAACTTTGTACACAGTAACAGCCACAGTGTGAAAGGATTGTTTTTGATAAACTTAGCCCTTCACAGCAATGCAAGGACCTAAAACATTTCCAAAGGACTCTTGATATAAAATGCCATCCACATCCAGAGAAAGAACTATGGAGTCGGAACTCAGAATGAAGCAGACTATTTTCTATTTTGTTCTGTTTTGGTTTGGTTTTTCTCATGGTTTCTCCCATTCATTTTAATTCTTCTATGCAACTAAGTAATGTGAAAATGTATTTAACAAAAATACATGTGTAGAACCCATATAAGATTGTGTGCCATTGTGGGAAGGGTGGGAGAAAGGAGGGGGAGAAAAATTTAAAACTTATGGAGTGAGTATTGAAAACTAAAAACAAATAAATATTAACAACAACAAAAAAAGCACACAATATGTTCCAAAAAAAAGACACAGTTTTGACTCCTCTCTGATGCTTACTCACTATCTGCATGAACTTGACCAAATCACCTGACCCCTGTGAGCCTCAGTTTCCTCATCTGTAAAATGAAGGAATCATCCTCTAAGGGCTCTTAGAGCTTTGAAAGCCTAGAGTCCTGGTGCAATTTCTTCATTTCATGGAGATCCACACAGAGGTTTGCTCTCCAGGATCACATGGGCAGTAAGTGGCAGAGAGAGGATTAGATTCCAGGACCTTTGATGACAAACAAAACATAACATTTCTATTTATTATATTTTAAACTTTACAAAGAGGTTTCCTCACAACCAGGTGAAGAAGAAAATGAATTTTTATTTCCATTTTACATGTGGGAAAGCTAAGGTCCAAAGTCTTGTTCAAGCTGCTAAGTGTTAGAAATAAAACTCCATCGAGTCTTCTAGACCCCAAGCCAGGGCTCTTTCCACACCACTGCCCATGCGTCCACCTCTTTCCAGTCACCAGAGTCCATCAGCTTATGTAGTGGTAAATTTCCTGGGTCATAAGAAAGCATGGGAAGTTGCTGGTGAGGCAACCGAATTGGCTAATGCCTCAAATACTGATGGAATGTAAGCTTCTTGAAGTCAAGGAGTGTTTTTTGTTTTTGTCTTTGTATCACCACTTCCTAGCACTGAGTTTAGCTCACAGTAGGTACTTAATAAAGCACATTAATTAATAAATAAAAAAAATTAAGTCCACCAGCCTGGCACCTTCCCTTTAGATTTGAGAACTTTTTAGAATGCAAGTATCAATGACAGGACTTCATTTTAAGTTTTCATCTCAGTGTGAATATGATATTCTGATTTCAACAAGACACAACTTTTGAGGGCTAAAGGGGATCCAGAGGACACTTGAAAGAGACATCATTGAGAAGGGAAAGGGCATTGATTGGCAAGTGGAAAGAACCAAAGACAAATCCTTATCTCGGACCATGATGTTTACCAGGCTCTATGAGTGCACTAGACTACATGGTTTCTAAGTTTTCTCCAAGCTCTGACATTGTATGATCTAGGACTCTACCATGTCCTGTGTTCTAAGGGCCCTTCTCAGTTCTCACATTCTCTGTTCTAAGGGCAATCCCAGCTCTGACATCCCATGTTCTAAGAATCCTCCCAGCTCTGACATCCTGTGTTCTAAGGGCCCTCCCAGCTCTGATATTCTGTGTTCTAAGAGCCCTCCCAGTTCTGACATTCAATGACTAGATGAAAACAAATTAAGAATGCTTACAGTACAGACCCTGTCTTAAGTTGGAAAGGCAGTCTATTCAGTTCATCTATCAATATTCAAAGACCAGTTGATTTCAGACAGGTATATTGGACAGATAGTCAGGAAGGTCTGTTTTCAAGTCTCTTCTCCAGTATTAGCTAGCTGTGTAGACCACAAGCAAATTATTTAACTTCCTGAACCTTATCTGCCAAGTCAAATTCAAGAACTATATGAACACATTTATAAAACACTTTATACAATTAAATACAGATCTAAACAACTAGAGCAATATCCATTGCTCATGAGTAGATTAAGCCAATATAATAAAAAATGACAATTATATCTTAAATTAATTTATTCAGTTCTAATTAAACTGTCAAAGATTTATTTTAAACAACTATTAACGATAATAAAATTCACCTGGAAGAACAAAAGGACAAGAATATCAAGGGAATAAATTAGAAAAATGTGAAGGAAAGTACCTAGCAGTACTAGATTCCAAACTACATTACAAAATGGCTATCATCAAAACAATCTGCTACTGGCTAAGAAACAGAGTGGTGGACCAATAGAATAGACTAGGTAGACAATACACAGTCTTAAATATGCATGATAATCTAATGTTTGATAAACCCAAAGATCCACTTTTGGGGTAAGAACTCACTTTTTCACAAAAATTTCTGAGAAAACTGGAAAACAGTTTGGCAGAAATTAGGCATAGACTAACATCTCAATCCATACACCAAGATAAGGTCAACATGGGTATAAGATTTAGACATGAAGGATGATGTCATAAGCAAATTAGTAGAGCATGTAAGTTTTTATCTGTCAAATCTATGGATAAGGGAAGAGTTGATGACCAAACAAGAGAGAGAATGAACAAAATGGATCATTTTGATTACATGGAATTAAAAACATTTTGCACAAACAAAACCAATATAGCCAAAATTAGAAGGAAGGCAAGAAACAGGAAAAAAATTTATAGCAAATTTTTCTGATAAAGGCCTCATTTCTCAAATACATAGAGAACTGAGTCCAATTTATAAAAATAAAAGCCATTCCTCAATCGATAAGTGACCAACTGATAGGAACAGGTAGTTTTCAGAAGAAGAAATCAAAGCTATCAATAGTCATGTGGAGAAAAAATGCTCTAAATGACTCTTGATTAGAGAAATGAAAATTTTCTGAGGTCTCGCACCTATTAGATTGGTTAACATTACAGAAAAGGAAAATGACAAATACTGGAAGGGATGTGGGAAAATAGAGACATCAGGTACTATCGGTGGATCTGTGAACTGGTCCAACCATTCTGGAAAGCTATTTCGAACTATGTCCAAAAGGTTATAAAACTGCACATATCATTTGAACCAGCAATATCACTACTAGATCTGTATCCCAAAAAGATCAAAGAAAAAGGGAAATGACTTGTTTATACAAAAATATGAATTATCAGTTCTTTCTTTGGTGGTAAAGAGTTAGAAAATAAGGGCATCCCCATCAGTTTGGTAATGGCTAAACAAGTTACAGTATATGATTGTAATGGATGCTATTGTGCTATAAGAAATAGCAAGGGGAGGACTTTCAGGAAAACCTGGGGAGACCTCTATGAACGGATGCAGAGTGAAATGGGCAGAATCGGGAAGTCATCATAACACATGGCTAACTATGAAAGACTTAGCTACTCTGATCAATACAACTTTGTCATTTTTCAAGTCACGTCCAACTCTTCATGACTCCATCTGGGGTTTGCTTGGCAAAGATACTGAAATGGTTCATCATTTCCTTCTTCAGTTCATTTTGCAAATGAAGAAACTGAGATAAACAGGGAGAAGTAACTTGTCCAGGGTCACACAGACAGTAAATATGTGAGGCCATATGTGAACTCAGAAAGAGGAGTCTTCCTGACTCCAGGTCCAGTGCTCTATCCACCACGCCACCCAGCTCTTTGATCAATACAACAATCCAAGACAATTCTGAAGGACTCATGATAAAATATGCTATCCATCTCCAGAAAGAGAACTAATGAACTGAGTGTAAATTGAAGTATAATTTTTTCTCTTTATCTTTCTTTTTTTTGCAACATGACTAATATGGAAATGTGTTTGCATTATTTAACATGTGTTAATTGATATTATTTTGAAGGAGGAACTGGATAAAAGAGAGAATTTAGAACTCAAAAAAATTTTAAATAAATATTAGAAATAAATAAAAAATAATAAGTAACATCTAGGTGGCACAATGGAAAAAATACCAGCCCTGGAGTCAGGAGGATCTGAGCTCAAATCTGGACTCAGACACTTACTAACTGTGTGACCCTGGGCAAATCACTTAACCCCAATTGCCTAAAAATAAATAAATAAATAACGTTTTAAAAATCAGGCAGCAAGAGTTGGGGCAGAAATTGTAGGACAGAAATTGAAGTTGGGCTGGTCGTTGTCAAAGCAGTTAAAATGCCCAAAGTAAAAAGAAGCAAGAAAGTGCTCCCAGATGGCTGGAAGCTAATCAAACTAACAATGAATAAATTGAGAAACTGAACCTGAACCTAATAAAGGAAAAAGGAAAATGAAATCTCTCTGGCCAATCTTCAGAATTCATTATTGGAGGGATAGATAGATAGAAAGATAGATAGATAGACACAGACAGACAGATGATAGATATAGATGTATACACATACGTAATATTTATATTATTATATATACTTTTCTTTAAAGAGGAAAGGTATAAGTAGAGAATTATATGAGCACTGAAATAAAGATTATGCAGGTCGGAACTTGACTGCTGAATGGCAAAAAAGAAGTTATGAAAATCTACTGCCTTCATTGTATCCCGACTCCGGACACCAGCTTTGGAACCAACTGTATATGTAAGATTCCAAAAAGCGCGTCAGGAGTGGGCCCTGTGACTGCTGAGGATGCTCTTAGTGCAGGACCCACACATCTCTCCGGCTTAGCTTTATTGTTCTTCTCCGTGAGTGACTGTTAAAGGGAACACTTTTCTCCCCTGAATAACTCTTGCTCTCCAAAGCTACAACCTGCAATTGTAACATATCTATGAATAAAAGGCTGTATTCATCAACTGTAATTATCTGAGATTTTAAAATAACATTAACCATTAAATAATTGTTATATTTATTACAAAAATAACAACCATTAAAAATGCTCATATCGAGGAGTCTGACCTTTCCATCCTTCAGTCTACAATCCCACAACATTATGAGCGTTGTAGGAGATGCATTGGGCTTTCGGTGAACACAAGCTGCTCCCTGACACAGGAATTATCAATGTCAACATCCTTGCAGCAATAGAAGGTGGTTACATCATAAAGTAACACAGCTTCTGAGGAATCAAAGCCTTGGGTGAACCAAGGGAAATGCAGAGATGTCCAGTGGACATCCTCATTGATGATTTACCTTCAAGGAGTGGGATAAAACGTTGCATCCAGGAAAATGATTGAGAACAGAGAGAGGCCAGTTATCTATTTAGGGTTCTAGGTGGTGTAGCGTATAGCACTCTGAGCCTGGGGAGAGGAAGACCTGAGTTTGAATCTAACCTCAGACACTTAGTAGCTGTGTGACCCTGAGCAAGTCACTTAACCTCTGTCTGCCTCAGTCCCCTCAATTATAAAATTGGAATAATAACAGTTCCGACCTCACAGGGTTGTTGTAAAGATAAAGTACTATAGGTACGCATGTGTATGTGCATATCTGAATGAGTGTCACCAGACTGTACACTCCATCAGGGCAGAATTCCATTTCTGAGTTAAAATCTGCATCCTGATGCCAGCTGCTTGACTTAGGCAGAAGCTCCAATCTGAGACTTTATTTCTTCCTGTGTAAATTGAGGGTTTTTCACATTAATGCGAGCCAAGTCACAATGGTTTGAGGCAAAGCCTTTCTAAACTTCAGAAAGAACCCAATGAATATATATATCATTATTGTCATTACAAGGGGCTGATAATTTTCCATGTGGCTTGATTGGTTGACTCAGAGATGTTTTCTCAGAGATCAAGAGAAAGACTAGAGTGGGAAAGGAGAGAAAGTGGTCCAGCACACGGATCCTGGGCTGAGAAAGGGCATCTAGCCTTGGGCGCTCACTCCATGTCTGGGTCCAAAATCACTGCCCCGACTCCATCTTTTCCTAACTGAATTCCTCCCTCTGGGAGCCCCAGACATTCCATCTCATGTCCCAGCCCTGACAGGCACAGTAATATCTGTTCAGGTGAGAGACAGCCTCCATCCCCCAGATATAGAGAGGTCTTGAGGTTGACTGGAACTGAGCCTATGGGGAAATGAGGTTGAGACGAACTCAGAGTCATGCAGAAATTCGGTCACAAGGTGGCGATAGAAGCTCAGGTGAGATTACCTCCGTTACCTGAGCCTCTCTGCTGGGAGACGTCTTGTAGTCTCCTTCGCATCCCTTACCTTTCAGCTCCAGTATGGCATGGGTGGGGATGCAATGACAATCATTTTATGGCTGCCTCCTTTTAATCCTTTCCTCCTTGTGATTTTCTGCCTTCCTCCCTTCCTTCCCCTGTCCCCCTTCTTTTATTTCCCCCTCAATTGAAACCTGGTCTTTGGAGGAAACACACTCCCATGTTGTTGGTGCACTGCTATCAAACTGTCTCTCCATGTTTGTGTTCTTGTGTTTAAAAAAATAGCATCCAAGGACCTTTAGGGATCCATTCATTTCTGTAATAAAGTTATTAATTGTTCTTCTCAAAAAATGGAGAACTGGAAGAGATTCCAAAACATCAGACCTAGAACTCACTTTAGAACACAGAATGTCAGAACTAATATTGTGGATCTTGGAACAGAATTAATATTATGGATCTATGAGATGAACCATAGAACATGAAATTTCAAGAGCTGGAAGAGACCTGAAAACATGAGATGCCATAGAAAGAGATCCTAGACTGTAATATCAGAACTCTTGTGGATTCTGGAACACAGAGCTAAAAGGGTTCTTAGAATATAAAATATTTTAATTGAATGAGACCTTAGAATACAGAGTGTCAGCACTAAGGAACCTTAGAACACAGAAAGAACTTAATCACAATTACTAACACCTGCATAGCATTGGTGGGGGGGCGGGGGGGGGGGAGGTAGCTAGGTAGCTAGGTAGCACAATAGACAGCACACTGGCCTGGAGTTTAGAAGTTCTGAGTTCAAATCCAAACTCAGACACTTACTAGCTGTGTGACCCTGAGTAAGTCACTTAACCCCCGTTTGCCTCAGTTCCTTATCTGTAAAATTTGGACACTTCAGAAAAGGAAAGGACAAACCATTACAATATCTTTGCCAAGAAAACCTCATGGGCAAAGCCTATAGGGTCATACAGAGCTGGACAGCAAGTATAGCATTTTATGGTTTACAAAATGTGCTAACATCCATTAGCTCACTTAATAGGATGTTAATATAGGAAGTCTAGCCCTGTAATTTTACTAATGAAGAAAAGGCCTGAATGGTTGTGATTCCCCTGAGATACTGAGGAAAAGGCAAAGAGGGATGTTCTCCCTCCCTATCTTTCAATACTGACCTCAAATCCCTACTTCCCTGACCATCCCAAACCATGATTTCCTCTTTCATTCCTCTTAGGATTGTTGTAACTGTTAATTATCTTTCCTTGTCCCCCCCCCACCCCCCACTTAGCATCATTTCCTTTTGACTTATCTTCCTATGTGCATGCATGGGGGTGGGGGAAGCTAGTGTGAGTGTGGGTAGGTGGGTCCTGTGTCCCCAACCAGACTGTGAGGTCCTTGAAAGCAAGGGCTATGTCTTCTCTTTGTATCTTCCACACATAGTAAGTATCTTTGCACATAGTAAGGGATCAGTAAATACCTCCTGGTTGAAGTGTGGTCAAGACACCTACATAGAAGAACACAAGACAATAATCAGGGATGAAAGGTTTGAATTTCTCTGAGAATCACTGAGAGGCATTCTGATATGGTGGGTAGATAGCTGGAGAGACCTGGGCACTGAGTTGTGTGACTGTGAGCAAGGAACTTGTCATGAGCTTGGACTGACTTGGTCCCCAAGAAGTCGTAGGTGGTTATTGTCCTTCGTCTTCGAAGAGGACCAAAATGACATCACCATGATAAAGCGAAGTTTCAGTGTGTCCGACTTTGGCTGATCAGACCAATATGAGCTCGGAATGCTCTACCACAGGTTGGGCACAGACAGTCCATGTGAATATTTGGGGTGGATACCCCAAATTTGCACATCCTATGTTTCCTTTGTGCTATCTCAATTCTGCTTTGCTCATAGAGCACAGAACTCTTTCTGAAGTGGGCTCACCATGCTGAGCAGTCCTGTGCCAATATCTACCAAATCCCATAATCAAATCCAAAGTTCTTTAGAGAGACATTGAGAGTGTCCTTGTATCTCTTCTGACCACTATGTAATCACTTGCCCCATGTGACCTCTCCATAAAATAGTCTTTTTGGCTAGTGTACATTTTGCATTCAATGTGGCCAGACCACCGGAGTTGGGCTCTCTGAAGTAGAGTTTAAATTTCTTGGTAGTTCAGCTCAAGTAAGGACCTCAGTGTCTGGTACCTTATCCTGCCAGATAATCTAAAGAATCTTCCTAAGCGATTCAGTTTCCTGGCATGGCATGGAAGATAGTCCATGGTTCATAGGCATACCACAATGAGGTCAGCACAACGGCTCTGTAAACCTTCAGTTTGGTAGTCAGTCTAACACCTCTTCTCTCCCATATTTTTCTTCACAGTCTCCCAAACACTGAGCTAACTCTGGCAATGCATACATCAATCTTGTTGTCAATGTGTATATCTCTGGACTGTGCACTACCAAGGTAAGTGAACTTATTCACAGCATTCAAAACTTCTCCATTTGTTGTAACCAATGTTTCCACGTATGTGGTGTGGTGGTGGCTGATGGAGCACCTGTGTTTTCTTGGTGTTAATTATTAGACCAAAATTAGCACAGATAGAAGAGAATTGATCCATACTTTGTTGCATCTCAGCTTCAGAGGCTGCATTGAGTGCACAATCATCTGCAAACAGAAAATCGTGCACCAACACTCCCTCCACTTTGGTCTTGGCTTGTAGCCTTTTAAAAATTGAAGAACTTACCATCAGCACAGTAGTTGATCTTGATGCCATGCTCATCCTCATTAAAAGCATTTGACAACATGGCTAAAAACATCATGCTAAAAAGTATGAGAGCAAGCACCATTGGTTTCTGGGAAAGCACAAGAGCATTGTCCACTATCCAGAACTCAGGCAAACATGCCATCATGAAACTGACATACAATATTGATGAACTTCTCTGGTCAACCAAATTTTGACATAATTTTCCATAAGCCCTCATGACTAACAGTGTCAAAGACCTTGGTCAGATCTACAAATGTTGTGTCCAGAACTCTGTTCTGCTCCTGGCATTCCTCCTGGAGTTGTCAGGCAGCAAACACCATGTCGACTGTTCCTCAGCCCTTTCTGAAGCCACACTGGCTCTCAGGTATATGACCATCTTCCAGGTAAAGGATCAGTGTATTAAGGACGACTCTAGCAAGAATCTTGCCAGCAATAACTAAGAAAGAGACACTCCCCCCTTCCTCCCCTCCCTTCTCCCATCCCTCCAATCCTCCCACCCCACCCCCATCCCCATGCTTAGGTACAATAGCAGAAATGAATTCATAATCCAATCAAAACTAAAAAAACAAATTATCCAAATCAAAGGAAAGTCATTCAACACAGTTATTCAGTGAAGACATCCTTTGGATTCAGTTGACTCCGGCTTCACAGTTTGATTCATGCCATCAGGCCATGGTCAGAAGCCCGAGGAAGGGTGTTGGAACTCCTTTGTAACTTGAGTCTGAACCAAGCACCTTAGCCAATTAAGTCTCAAGGAGAGTTTCAATACTGATGTAGGAAAATAACTAGCTTTACTTTTATGTGATAGGGCCAAAGGAAAAGCTAACGCAGCCACCATAGAGGAGCCCAAAGAGATACTGCTCATTTTACAGAGCTGTGGTTTCTTCATCTGTAAAATGGTGATGATATTGGTGGCAGTACCTCTATCACATGGTGGCATTGAGGCCCAAATGAGATATTATATAGGGTGTGGCCTCCATTACATCAGAGCTCCTTGAGGGCAAGGACCATCCTTTGCCTCATTTTGTGTACCCATTGCTTATTATAGTACCTGGGACTTAATAAGTGATTGATTGATTGATTCATTGGTGCTCCCAAAAATCTGAATCAGAGCTTGAAATGGCCCTGGGACTTTGTAATGTCCTGTAGCTAACTCTTTACATACTTTTAAGCACTTTCTTATTGTTCAATTGTGTCCTACTCTTCATGACCCATAGACCATACTATCTATGGGGTTTTCTTGGCAAAATTGCTGGAGTGGTTTGCTATTTCCTTCTCCAGTGGATTAAATCAAATGGGTTAAGTGAATTGCCCAACATCATTCATCTAGTGTCTGAAGCCAGAATTGAACTCATGTCTTCCTGACTCCAGCTCCAGTGCTCTATCCACTAAGCCATTTAGCTGCCCCATCTAGTGCTTTTAATCACTAGACAAATGTAAATTACTATGGATGCTAGAAAAGACCTCAAAAGGCATCTAGATCAATACATATCTAAGTAGGAACGTCACCTAACCCCATAAATGGTCTTCTGGTCCCTTGGTCAAATCCTAGCAATTTAATTGACCCTGTTTTTTATCTTCTCTCATTCTCCATCTCCCTCTGCCTCAGTGTCCAAGTGACTACTTCTTTCCTTTCACGGTTAATTAGTTGTTTGTCCTTAGAACATCTTCTTCCCTGTCCCAAGCCTTGTTTTCCCTAACCTCTGAAATGAGAGGGTTGAACTAGGTAAGCTCTGAGATCTTTTCCAGCCCTGAAACTGTTGGGAGTCTACCTACACAAGATGTCTCCAATTATTTCCCTCCTTTCTGTTGCCATGGTCACCATGCTAATCCAAACCCTTGTCACCCTTCATTAGGATGGTAGCAATAACCTGCTTCCAATCCTTCACTCCATGATTCAAGCAACTCTCAGAGTGATCCTCTAAAGGCATGGTTCTGATCATGCTTCCCCCCTTGCTGGAAATCTTCAATGTATCCCAATAGTCTAGCAAATAAAGCCAGAGTTCATTCATCTTCATTCCAGACTCTCCAAAACCTCCAAGATCAAAATCTCCAATCCACCTTTTCCCCATGAACTCTCAGAGCTGTTCCCTACTGATTCTTTAAAGTTCATCTTCAGGTGTAGAGCCAAGATAGCAGATTAGAAGCTCTCTCCCCTACCCCTCAAAAAACCTGTAAAAAATAACTCTAAACAAATTCTAGAGTAGCAGAAGCCACAAAATGACAGACTGAAGCAAATTTCCAACCCAAGACAGTCTGGAAGGTCAGCAGGAAGGGTTTATTGCACGAGGTTGGGAATGAGCGCAGTTTGACTGGGAGAAGGTCTTAGGGGACTTGCTGGCAGCTGATGTAGACTTCTCAACCCACAAACACTAAAGATAGTTTCAAAAGTTAGTGGGAAAGGTGTCTCACCTAGATGAGAGGGGAGCATGGTCCAACCCCAGCCCCAGTGTGGCTGCAGCCACTGCTGAAGAGGAGGCTGATTCTGGAGCCCTCCCCTTAACAAAGCTCAAAAGTCAAGTACTAGGCTGGGAAAATGAGTAAACAGGAAGAGGGGAAAGAAACAGACTATAGATTCTTAGTTTCTTGGTGAAGAAGTATTTTCTTATGTCAATGGTGGTGAGGAAAATCAAAACATATAGCCAGAAAAAGATAATCAAGCCAAAGCTCCTGCATCCAGAACCTCTAAGAAAAATATGAATTGATCTCAGGTCATGGAAGAGCTCAAAAATAATTTTGAAAATCAAGTAAGAGAAGTAGAGGAAAAATTGAGAATAGAAATGAGAGCGATGAAGAAAATCATAAAAATCGAGTCAACAGCTTGTGAAAGGAAACCCAAAAAAATGCTGAAAAAAATAACTTCTTTAAAATTATATTAACCCAAATGGCAAAAGAGGTCCAAAAAGCCAATGAGGAGAAGAATGCCTTAAAAAGCAGAATGAACCAGATGGCAAAAGAGGTTCAAAAGTTTACTAAAGAAAACAATTTTTTAAAAATTAAAATGAAAACTAACAACTCCATGAGAGCCGACTTAAATTTTCAGTGTGAACATTTACATCTTGGAAATTAGTGAATGCTACACATGAAGACTTTTTAAAAATCAAATCAAAACAAAATCAGTGTTTTGTTAATCATCTAGGCTTAAGTGATCAAGAAGATACAAATAATGCAGACTAAATTTAAAAGTGTGTTGGGCTTAAGTTAATTTTTTTCCAGAGAGCTGATTCTTAAACATTTACCAGCAAGTTTCAGGCTCTTCTAGACCAGTAACTGAGATTCTCTAGGCGGTCGATGGAGGCAGAATACTTGGGTTAGCATGTCTATAGGGTTGGTCACCACTGATGAGGATCTCAGAGAGCAGATGAGGGTCTTAAGGCCTGGTAAGGAAATGATCTACACAGAGTCACACAGGGGAGGAAATGTCAGAGAATACTTGCACCCAGGATACCCTCCCCACTTTGCTAGATATCTGAGGGGGAGACACCTGAGTTCCTACAAAGAAACGACCTCAAAAGAAAACAAAAGTTATCTTGCTTGATTCATGGCCTACAGAGTTGGAACCTCTTTCTTGCTCAGTTGTCAGTCACTATTGATACATCTCCATCCCTATCCCTCCTTGGCTCCTAGTCACAGGTACCAAGACAGCATCTTCTCTAGCAAGGGGGCAGAGTTTTTGTGATGACAGAAATGCCATGAGGATGGACCCAGCTTCATGAGGACAACTCTAGGACACACCAATGCTCTAGTGATCAAGAATGGTGCCAAACAATGTAAAAGAAAACCTGGCTGGGGGTTGGGAGAACTGGGTTTAAATATTGCCTCCGACATTAGCTATAAGAGTCAGAGGATCGTAGAATTTTGGAGGTAGAAGGAGCCTCAGCAGGTGTGACTAAATCACACCTGGAATATGAATCCCATCGATCACATACAAGATGAATGGTCATCTCCTTTGTCTGGAATGGAATAGACTCTTAATACACTGGGATTTAAGACCTTCCTTGTGATGAGAGGTCATCCAGCTTTTGGAAAGGAATGGAATAAATTCTTTGTACCCTGGGATCCAAGATCCTCCTCTCACTCTTCTGATTCCTTCCTGTTCCCCTCCTCCAATGGTTTTCTTGACCACCAAAGGGAAGATGCTGGCTGTTTTCTCATTGTCTTGTAGCTACCCTCTTTTCTCAAAATTCCTACTATTGCCTCAAAACCATAGAACTGAACAGGATTTTAGAAGTCATCTAAGGTCAGTCCCCCCATCTCAAGGATGAGGACATTAAGGCCCAGAGCCCAAGGTCATAGTAACCGACTAAGCCAGGACTATGTTTTCCCATAGATCTTCCACAAAGAATTCTATCGAACTAGACACCTTCCTCTAGGTCTCATATTTTGTGAACAACAGTGGAGAATTTGGTCTGTCCAAAATCGGGAATTTGTGGAACATTTAGAAGAAGTTTTTATTTTTAATCAATATTTTATTTTTATACATATTCCTGTGTGCATGTGTGTACATATCCTACCTTGCAAATCATTGGTTGTAATAAAGAATAAAAAAAATTAAGGATGGAGGAAAGAGTATATCAGGAAAACTAACCAATATATCACCTGAGTCTGACAATACATACCCACTGTCCCCCATCTCTACAAAGAAAGGAAGCATCCCTTCTCTAGAGTCAAGCTTTTATTTTACAAACTTCAAATTTTAAATTTCATGGTCATTTAACTGTGCCACACTGCCTCACCTTCCCAAACTCTTCTGGAAAAAGAAGAGTCTCTCTAGCTTCAGAGATATTAAGAAGGAGGAATGGTCTGAAGTTATGATGAGGAAATACATGTGTATGCATACATACACATATTTATCTATATAGATAGTAGATATAGATTCGGTAAAATTTATTAGCTTCCAGAATTTCAATAGACAATATCTTCTCCCCTGATATATCACAAGATCTACCACTGACAGGCATCTCAGAGCCTGCTTAGTCAATCCCCTAATTTTTCCAAAACAGGAAACTGAGTATGGGAGAAATTCAGTGACTGACCAAGGTCATTCAAGTAGAAAACTCCAGTGTGTCTATGAGGAGTGGTAGCCTTGCCGGTCATCCCTGTTCCAGGAGATGCTCAGGCTGGTGGGTCTCTTGACCTCAGGAGTTCTAAGCTGCTGTTAGGCTAAAGTCATTCAGACATATGCTTTAAGTCTGGTGTCAACACCACAAGCCCCTGGAAATGAGGCCACCAGGCTGCCTATGGAGGGACAAACCATCCCAGGTCAGAAACGGAGCTGGTCAGAGCTTCTGCACCAATCAACAGTGAGTTGAAGTCCATGAGTGGTTGTTGCATTTCCAGCCTGGATGAGACAAGAAGATATCTTTAAAAAAAGAGGAGGGGATCCAAGGCCAAGGCCAAACTCAGATCTCCTGTTAACAAATACAGTGCTCTTGCTGCTACTGCCAAGCTTTCCTTTCAGAGAGATCTCCTCTGCGGGCTCCTCTGACACCCTGAAGATTTTTTGCAGCATCCAGTTCCCCCAGGGATTTCCCTCAATGGCTTTCCTTGATATTTTTACCAACCCTTCTACCCCAATCATATCACCCCAAACCTCTCTTGCCATTCCTTCAGAGATGCTGCAGGCAGAGCCTGCTACAGTGAGCAGAGACCACTGAGTTTGGAATCAGGAAGATTTGAGTTCTAGTCTGGCTTCAGACACTATCTGTGTGAATGGGAAAATCACTTCACTATTCTGGGCCTCAAGTTTCCTCATTTGAAAAATAAGAAGGTAGGACTCAGTTGCCTCCAAGTTTGCTTCCAGCTCTAAATCTATGATCCCCCAACCCAGGATTTCTGCTGGTTTCAGGCAGAGCAGCCCTTTCCCCGCTTCCCTTTTCATTCAGTTTCCCTAGAGCCCCTACTCTGTCCAAAGCTTCCTTTGCCATGTGGCTTCCCATACAGATTTCCTTCTCCTCCTTCCCAGAATAAACCACCTCCTCCCACACCCACACATATTTAGGGTTTCCCCAGCAGCCTTTCCCCAATGTGTCCCCCAGGGTTCCCCCAGCATCCTTTCCCAGTGTCCCCCCCAGGGCTTCCCCTCCTATTTCTCATCTCCCCAGGGTATCCCCACAGACACACAAGGGCTTCCTGTGCATTTTCCCCATGGCTTCTCGTGGAGTTTTACCCAGAGCCCCCTACCTTTTGCCCAGAAAAATTTTCCTGCAATTTTCCCCAGGGTGTCCTCTGCCTTCCCCTGCCCACCCCTGCCTCCATAGCTTTTCCAGCAGTCTTCCCAGGACTTCTCCAGTAAGGGCCCCCATCTGGGCTCCCTGGTTCCCTGCATCCAGGCTTGCTCTGGATTGGCCTGAGAAGATTTCTCTCTCCTCTGATCCTCCCGGCCAGCTCCTGTTACCTGTCAAGTTGAAATTGACTCAAAAGAAGGCAGGCATCAATCACTAGGTTTTATTAGTCAATGAGGGAAAATTCAGCAAGGCCCCCGGGAATTGGAGCTGAAGCCTGAGGCAGAGGAGAAGCCATTCCGCCTGCGGAGGTGCTTGGCTGGGGAAGGAATCCGGGAGTGGCAGGACCTCTTCCTGCGGTTCATTTTATTCCAAACAATGAACATCTGGTTCTCCAGCACTTTCAGCTTCATCTCATTAAACATGAGCCGCTCCATGAGCTTGTCTTGAACAGCAAAGCAGGCGTGCATCTTGTCAACCTCCTTGGCTGTGAGAATGGCGCTGCTGGTGGCACATTCGGAGACCTTTGGATTTTCTATATATTCCTAAGATGCCCCCACCCCCCAAAAGATGGAAACTTAGTTTATAGGAATAAACAGAGATGGAGCCAGAGCCCTAACAAGGAATTCTGGCACCCAAGGCAAATTCAGCTGGTGGGGGGGGGCGGGATAAGGGAGAGGGGGAGGGTCAGGATCTCCAATTCACCACATCATCACCCTTAACCTCCAGGGGTCCCTGTGGAAGGTATACCATAACATGCCCATTACAACCACGGCTAAATGAACGGGGACAGATCTCTCAGTCCTTAGGGACTCCAATCTTCTGGTAGGTGACAGGCAAGGGGGAATTTATCAGGATTGAGGAAAGGGTCATGGAATAGTGACAGGAAGCTGAGATGACAGCCTAAGGCTAGACAAGGAAGTCTCATAAAGGACTAACATGGTGAGGAAGAGCAAACCACCTTCCCTATGTCCTTCCACCTTAGGACAAAACCTATTACCAGCCTTTATTATGGCTCTGGATATCTCTCATCAATCAAGACTGGCGGCTGTTGAACAGACTTTCCTCTATGGATTAGTGGAATCATAGGTCAGGAATGCCAGTGGTAAGGAAGGGATTTGGAGGAAACTCAAGTAGATCAATGAATCTCTTTCTACCTCATCTGTAAAATGAAGGGAATGGACCAACTCTAACTCCCATAAACCCCTGGGCCAGATTTCATCCATCCGTTCATTCATTCAACCAACATTTATTGCTGAGGATAGAGAGACTTCAAGGAGCTTACACTATTGGGGCAAATGACATGTCACATGAATAAATACAGAAGAAATATACTCAAAAAGAAATACAAAAAAATATACCAAGTAAACAGAAGGGTCAGCTGAGTGAGATGATTACTAGCAGCTAGGGGTAGGGCTAAAGGAAGACTTCATATAGGCTGGGGGGGTTGGGGTTAAACTTTGAAGGGAGCTCGGAATTATGAGAAGCAGAGACAAAAGAGAGATGGTGTACCAGGAATAGGGGACAGCCTGGGCAAAGGTAAAGGTCTAGAAACACAATGTCAGGTGAGAGGACGGTCAAGGGGGCCATTCTGAGCAGCCCAGCGTTCTTGGATAGCAGAGTAACTATCCAAAAGATACCCCTCCATCTACCCCTCCCTACTTAGGTCCGGGTCCTGGGTACAAAGCCAAATTCAGTCACTTACTACCTATGTGATCTCATGGTCCTCTCTGAGCCTCCGTTTTCTCATTTGTAAAGTGAAAAAAGGGCTTAGATCATTAAGGTGAACAAGCATTTATTAAGCACCTCCTGGATGACACACACTGATCCAAGTGCTTTACAAATATTATCTCCTTTGACCGATATGATCTCAAATTACAATTTGATGACATGGTGCTAAAATTAATTTCCTTGCCTCTCTTATAGGACAGTTGGGGGAATCAAATGAGAACATGTATATGAAAGCACTTTGTAAAGTTACATGATAAGTTGTCAACTCTAACTTAGCTCTTTCAATGGGACTTATCACAGGTTGTCACAGGCCTAAAAGACCTAAGAACATAGATAGACTCAACCAATCTCTCAATCAACTGGTGTTGAGGTGTTTACTACAGGCTGGGCATTCTGCTAAGCACTAAGGATTCAGAGATGAAGCAGTCCTTCCCTGGCCTCCAAGAGCTTATATTGGACTGAGGAGATAGCATGTAGAAAACCACAAATTCACATTATCTATACTATATTGTATTTTTATTATTTTGTTAAACATTTCCTAATGACATTTTAATCTACTTCAGGAAGCACCAGGGAGTTTTGCAACAGCAGAAGCACTCAGTTTGACACCTTTGAGGGGATATATATATATATATACATATATATATATATATGTATATGTATATGTATATATGTATACATATATACACATACATACAAATACATATATACACACATATATACTAAATAGACAATATATGTATACTATATACCAATTTATTAAACATATATACTAAATAAAGATAAGGTAATTTGGGGATAGGTACATATGTATGTTAGAATTTTTCTGCCTTGATCATCTTCTAAACTCTGGGGGCTCTTAATCTTCCTAACATCTTTGGCAGTCTGGTGAAGTCTTTGCTTTCCTTCTCCAAAGAATGTTTTTAAAAACATAAAATAAAATTAATAGAATTATAATCGGAAAAATTATGTAAAATACAGTTTTCCAAATATTTATTTTTTCAAATTCATAAATGCCAGGTTAAAAGGCCCTGATCTTTCTTTTTCAGATGAGGAAAAAGGCTTAGAAAGGGTAGGTGACTTTCCCAAAGTCACACAATTCTACCAAAACTGGGATTTGAACTGTTTCCTCCAACACCAAATCAGCTAGATGGTATAGTGAATAGAGAGAGAGCTGACCTCAGACACTCACTAGCTGTGTGACCCTGAGCAAGTCACTTAATTCTGTTTGCCTCAGTTTCCTCATCTGTAAAATGAGCTGGAGAAGGAAATGGCAAACAATTCCAGTATCTCTGCTAAGAAAACCCCAAACAGGGTCATGGAAAGTCAGATACAACTGAACAATGATATCCACAAAACACAACATTCTGTTTCTTCACATTGAGAGAAAATGGGAAATTGCCAGCTGGTGAGCACTTCTAGATCTGCAGAGGACCAGATGTGCAACATTCTTTCTGCTGCCTCCAGTGATGTGGAATTAAGTTGGCATTCCATCTGCCCAGGGTGACTGTACAAGCACATTGGCGAGAGATGCTCAGCCTTCCCCTGAGCCCACCAACATCCTGTGAAGCACAGTTTCCTCAGGGGCTACAGACTTCACAAGAATATTGTAAAGAAAGCATTTCCTACGCCTGACAGAGGTCACTAGGTACCATGGTCCACAGAGTGCCAGGCCTGGAGTCAAGAAGGCTCATCTTCTTGAGCACAAATCTGGCTTCAGACACTTAGTAGTTGTGTGACCCTGGGCAAGTCACTTCACCAAGTCTATCACTCTCTCCACTACCCTGAAGTCCTTTCAGTTGTGACATTCAGAGCTCTGATATTTTATGTCACAACATCCTATTCTTTAATGCTATATCTTTTTATCTCAGTTATTAAAAAAATAATGCTACACTTAGGTTAAATCCCAATTCCCATACAGGACTATTAGCTCTGATTAAGAGAGCCAGAACACAAAACAAACAAAAACTCAGATAATTCTGTGGCTAGAGCAGGGATTAGACAGGACTGTGTATGGTTTATGATTCAGAGCTGTCTTGTCATTTCCTCTCGTCTCATTAAGACAGATGCCCTCCTGCCAAGCCCACACTGAGACAACACCTTTCCTGGGACACTCCCAGGGAGTATGTGTGTGTGAGAGAGAGAGAGAGGGAGAGAGAGAGAGAGAGACAGAGAGAGAGAGAGAGAAAGAGAGAGAGGGAAAGAGAGAGAGGGAGAGAGAGAAAGGGAGAAAGAGAGAGAAAGAGAGAGACAGAGACAGAGAGAGAGAAGGAGAGAGAGAGAGACAGAGAGAGAGAGAAGGAGAGAGGGGGAGAGAGAGAGAGGGAGAGAGAGAGAGAGAGGGAGAGAGAGACAGGAGACCTTGTGAGTTAACAAGAGCAGCCTGGAAGTCCCCATCTGTACTAAGATTGTCATATTTAACTCTGTCAAAATAAGATTGATGATTCAGCAGGATAATTAAACAGGTTTTCAAAACTTTTTAGTAGGTTTTGACTATCATGTATTTTCTTTTTTAAAAATAGTTTATTATTTTATTTAATAAGTATTTTATTAATCTGCCCCTCTCACTTCCCTACCCTTTAAGCAAATATTTAAAAACCTGGAAAATGCCACCCTCAATACTTAGCTGCACAGTCCAGCAAAAGAAACATCGACGTTACACACATCTTTTATTTTCTTGATGGACAAATACTAATGGATCACTGCTATGGTGAAAGAGGGGCAGGAGCCAGGGGAAAATCCATGATATTGTTAAATATTAAAAAGGGGTCCTTACTCCAAAAAAAATTGGGAACTAAAGAAGGCTGTACTGGTAAACGTTTAACAACTGGCTCTGTAGAAGAAAAAATGAACACTGGACAAGCTTTTAAGTGTAATATGCACTAATATTTTCTCCATCACTTTATTAAGTCTAGACAATCAACAAAACAATAAACCAGGCTCTGATTTGTAGCATATGCTGAGGTGTAAAAGCTCATGCTGAAAATTTAACAATCAGCTCGTCTGGATCTAATACCACACCCCTTCAACCAATCCAAACACCTATCCACTATATCTGAATTTGTCAGTCCTCTGTCTCATGCTCCCAGAGATAGGTATCAAAAGAAAGTAAATTATAATGGATTATCTTTGGAGGTAAGGTTTTTAAAAAATAATTGTACTGAGTCCTATAACATCAACAAATTTAGGCACAGATATAGAAAGATCAATTGATCATAAAGGAATTAGAACAATGCAGCTAGATGGTGCCATAGTACATAATGCCAGTGCAAGTCAGGAAGACCCATCTCACTGAGTTCAAATCCAGCCTCAGACACTGTGACCCTGGGCAAGTCACTTAACCCTGTTTGCCTCGGTTTCCTTGTCTGTAAAATAGCAAACCACTCCAGTATCTTTGCCAAGAAAATTATAAAGGGGGTCACGAAGAATTGGATACAACTGAAATGACTCAACAACTGGAAATTATAAATTAGCTCAAATTAAGATGTTGCAGGAAAAGTGATGACTCATACAGCTATACGTAATTCATCATTTAATCCCATATAAAGTGATTTTGTACTTTTTTGATGTATGAATGCAGTATTATAGTGCATCATTCTAACTATACTTATACATTATTTTTTAAAATTTTATCATGACAACTATTCAACCATTATAATTAGGGATGAGGGCAGCACCTGTGATTTCTTTCTTAGGGAACTTCCAGGTGAGGAAACTCCATCTACCATGGGAGGCAGAAGGAGTTTGTTTTTGTTTTTGCAGGTTACAGTTCCGGACAGCAGCCTGGGACATTGAGAGGTTAAGTCATTTGATCAAGCTCACACAGTCCATATGTGTCAAAGGCAGACTCTGAACCCAGGTCCTCTTGGCTTCCAGGCCAACTTTCTAGCCACTACGTATTGAAAGCTTAAAGAATTAAATAAATACTACTTCTCATTATTCTAATTTGTTATTGCTGTTGCTGGCAAATCATTTTTATCCTATTTGAATATTACTAGTACAGTACAATTTTATTCTATTTATATATTAGTACTATAAATATTGCCATAGTCTTAAACAGTATTAATATTGTTAGTATTGTATTTAATGACTTTCAGTTTAGGAATTGCAAGCACTTCAGCAGTTCAGGGAGTTAGACGGAGAGGGACTTTTCAGTTCCCCTGGAATCACAAATGTCAATGAGCTGTTCTGTTCACACATAGAGTCTCTGATCCTGTATAGTATATGTTTTTGAAACTGGGTGAAGAAATATTGATATTTGAGTGTTGGCTATACCCACTAGAGTAGTAACCAGAAATTCTTGTGTCTAGGAAGATGACATACTGATGAAGTCAGTGAGATTGTGAAAGACATTGGGCCCTGGGAAAGATCCAACCATAGTCACTAGACCCTCGAGGGGAGGTGGAGGGCCTTTGCTTCAGTAGGGAAGATGGATGTATAACCCACCTAGAGTGCCATGAGATTTGGGTCCAACCCTCAGGAGGGTTGTTCCCATTAGGGGGCTCTCATCCCCTCAACTTGGATAATAGTCAACAGTCCTTGATCTAACAGTGGCAGGTCAGCAATGTCCTCTACTAAAACCCAGCTACCATTTTCCTATCTGAACTTTGGAGGGATTTCTCTAGGATTGAAATGATAAAATGTAATTGGGGAGAAAAGACAAGTGGTCTAGAGGAAGTCTTTCTATGAAATCTAAGATATTAACGTGAACCCTAAAAAATATCCATTTCCATAGTCAGTTTATAATTCACAGAGAGAGCTTTCCTTACAGAGAAAGCCCTGGGAGGGAGTAGGTAGGGAGGGAAGGGAGTGCAAATATGTTTATCTCCTTTTTATGGCCAAGGAAACTGAGGGTCAGGAGGGCTACAAGTCCCACATTCAGGAGGTACTAGCTGGGGAAGCTGACTTAGCCCTCTAGGAAAATTTCATCTTATTCATTTAAGCAGGCATTTATGAAGTTTCTACTATAGCAGGCACTGTTCTGTCAAAATATTTTGGAGCTACCCTGTTTTCCAGAGCCTAGGTCCAGCAAGCAGGCTGTGCCCTGAGTTTGGCATGACAATAATCCTTTGTGCCCTGGAATGGTCTCACCCTCTTGGACCAGCACCAGGTGTTCATTAAAAAATTTGGCTCCCTTGATTTTCCAGGGCCTTCCATCACATGTTCACAACCTCTGCTCCTTGTCACTGACAGGTATTACACCCTTGTTCCCATCACAGAACTCTGGATCTGTGCCCCACAGGGTGGTCATGACCCCCAAGACTTGAGACAATGACTGTCGCCACTGGACCCAAGAGCACTTGTATTGTCCCAAGGAATGCTAACCATGAGAACCATCTCAAGATCTAAGAAAGACTGTGTTATAGACCAACCCCTTATATGTAGTATATAAGTGACCTCCTTCTTGGAGAGGGGACTTCCACCTGCAGGTGTCATTTTTCTTCACTCTGAAATTAATTAGACTTCTGTTTTCATCCCGACTCTCCTGTCCCTAGCCTGCTCTGTTTCAGTTCTGGCTGCTCACAGAATAGAGGCGGGTTCTGGTCCAGTTAACAGTACCCAACACAGGGTAGACCAAACATAGACCAGAAAAACAAAAAGTAAACAGTCCCTGTCCTCTACTTACACTCTACTAAGGGAAAAACCCAAACACTCACATAAATACAATAGCTGGGGGGAGAAGGGGAGGGAAGTGGAAAGAAACAGAATATGCATTTATCAAATACCTACTATAGGCTACTACAACGTGCTAAATGTTCTATCATTATTAGCTTGTTCCTCACAACAATCCTGGGAGATAGATGCTATTGTTATCCTGATTTTACAGTTGAGGAAACGGAGGCAAACAGAGGGTAAGTGCCTTGTTCAAGGTCACACAGCTAGTAAGTATCTGAGGTTTTTAACTCAGGTCTTCCTAACCCTAAGCCCATGGTGACACCTAGCTGCCTCTGAATACTGTATATATACATTCAGTGTACTGTATATATGTGTAGCTGCCCCTCATATGAGGGGCTCCCAGAAAAGCTCTTCTATATTCAAGGTAATCTGAGGGTTTACATCCACTCAAAACCATAGCTTTCAAGGTCCTACATCGTTCTAACTTTACTTGTCACCCAGAGGACACAATTATTTCCAAGTTAAATAGCATAAAAAGAAAAGTAGCAACTGAGTCTCCCCCACAATAAATCTGGGACAATCTCTCCCACAATTATACACTCCATCAATGGGAAAAGTTGGCATAGGAAGAGTCCTGGCATCAGGGCACAAACACAGGCTATACATGCTGTTGGTGCTTAGAAGTTTACGTGGAAGGACACATGTGATTGAAAAAAGGCATAGAGGGTCACCTCACATTTCCAGTGTAGCAAGGCCGCTGGTGTCTTCTGGTGATGTCAGGGCACTGTTCTCTCAGGACCTGCTCCCTGCAGGGCACTGCTCTATGCTGATCCGGCTCCTGAGTATCACATGGTTAATGTCTCTACTGCTCCTCCCAATCCCCATCTCTATCCTTCTCTGTGTGTCTCTGTTTCTGTCTAGCTCTGTCTTTCTTCTTTGCTCTTTTCCAGATGAATTATTCTACTGGTCTCCTCGCTGCTCCTAGGCATTGTTCCCCACCACCAATTTCTAGGTTTCATCTCTTTAGGGACATCTACAGCTCCAGTCAGCTAAGATGCTGTTTCTAAAAAATCTTTTCCCTCACCAGGGCAGACTAGTAGTTTTTTAGCCATAGTCAGAAGCTATAAACCTCCATACCCTGCTAACAAAAAACAAGCAAGGTGCTTATAGGATGACACTAAGTCTTTTAACCTGTGTGTCTGGGGCTCTTATCACAGTCCCTGTCCTACATCTGACTTAGGGTTAGAATTCCCCAAGATTCTTTCCGATCTGGCATGCAAATTAATTTGAGCCAGAACAAAAGATAAGGAGAAAAGGTCTTCTAATGACCTAGCCCTTACACCTGCTTTTATTATATACTTCTATCAGTAGAAAACTACATAAATTTGTGAGTGTATTTTGAATAGCAAAAATCCAGTTTCCCAACATTTTCCCCTGAAGAAGGGAAAAATTGCAGCCCTAATAAATTACATAGTATCCATTCAAATATCTAGGAACATACATCAGAAGCAATATAAACTAAAAAATAATTAGCGGTGGTGTAGGGAATCATAGTGTCATAGATTTAAAGCTGCAAGAAGGGGTCATCTGGCTCAACTTCCCCTTATTTTACAGATGAGGAAAATGAGAGCCCAAGGAGTTAAGTGACTTTCCCAAAGTCACACAGGTGGCAGGATAAGAATCAAAACCCAGGTCCTCTGACTTCAAATCCAGTACTCTTTCTCCACTAACACCATGATATGAAGCTACTTAATATGTGGTATTCAAGCTAGGACTGAATGCCTCTAGCATCAATGCATGTGATAGACTCAATTTTATTGTTGGTTAATCCTTTCTCAGTTATGTTCGACTTTTTGTGACCCTGTTTGGGATTTTCTTAGCAAAGATACTGGAGTGGTTCACCATTTCCTTCTCTAGCTCATTTTACAGATGAGGAAACTGAGGCAAATAAGAAGTGACTTGCCCAGGGTCACACAATTAGTAAGTGTCTGAGGTTGGATTTGAACTTCCTGACTCCACACCAGGCACTCTCTCCACTGTACCCATATCCCATATCAAACCACAGGTACAAATCTCAATGCAATATAAAACAGGGCAACATATAAAGGACTACTGATGAAATTCAGAGATTCCCTATAGAAATATAATACATATAAATATAGCAGGAGAGCACATACAACATCATATATTAACCAGAAGTGTGCTGATAAATGTTTAAGAACTGGCTCTCCAGGGGGAAAAAATGTACCTATGATATACTTATCAATTTAATCTATATAGTTAATATTTCTCCATTGTTTTCTTAAGTCTAGGTCATCAGTAAAATAATAAATCAAGTCCTGATTTGTAGTTTTTGTCAATTTTCATGTCAATTTTCAAAATGAAAATTTAACAACCAGCTCTTTGGAACTTGACTCCAGCATATCCCTGACTAATACATAGAACAAATAACCTGTGAGCCACAGCAGTAAACATATATTACATAAAATTGAAAATAATGACTTCAACCCCAAAGAAGAGATTTGAGAAAATACATCTTCCCACTCCTTTGCAGAGCCAGGGGTTGGGGTGGGGTAAGGGGCGGATGGAGCCCCCCTGGATGTGTAGCACTGCATATATTGTGATTTTTTTTTCTATGTATTGATCCATTTTGTTAATTATTTCCCTCTTCCTAGTTTTCTTGTAAGAAAAAATTCTTTGAAGATTGGCTCTCTGAGAAGATGTGGGGAAAGGATACAAGGGAAAACTTAGGAGATGTAGAAAAATATATTAATATAAATGTATTTTTATAAAACATATTGCACAGCAAACACATAAAGTTGTAATGCAATATTGATCTCTTTGTATATGGTATCTATTTTGATAAGCCACAAAACTCGTTACTTGCACTGCAATGACCTCATTTGGCAGAGCAAAGAACTATTTCTCCCATTTCTCCTAATACAGTATCATTTCTTAGCTTGACTTCTAGCCTAAGGGGCTAACTCTACTCAGAATGAGATCTTGGCCTAAGCCTGTGGTTGGCCCATACTTGCCTGACAGCAGTCAGGCAATCTTCCCATACCCTGGTCAGGCGATCCCCACTGGAGTTGGTGACTGGATAAGGGTGTCACTCTCATCAGATTATATGGAAGTCCTCTCTATTCATTTGGAGCATTCATGACTGGAACATTAGGGAAGAAAGGGGCTATTTCAGCCTCCCTGACCCATATATGAGGCAAGGTACCCTTGGGGCTGGGAGAGTCTTGGTTGATTTCCCTAACTCTGATGGGTTGCGACATCCAGTTTCTTCCTCTTATGAGTCATCATATTCTGAGCTGTTATCAGGATCTCACAGTCTCTCTGCAACCGGTGATCAGCCCTTTCTTCCCCAAGGCCACTTGGCTGACTGCCTTTCCTTCTGCTCAGGAGGAAGTCTGACCAACTCCTCAGTAGGAGATAGGTGAGTGTGAACTATAATATTTGCAGGTTCCAACTGTTCTCCAGTGCTCCCTTAGGATCACAGGATTAAAGATTTGTGACTGACAGGAAACAAAGTGCACCTACACCAATTCCCTCATTTTTACAGATGAAGACTGAAGCCCAGTGATGTTAAGGGATTTCTCCAAGGTCTCACAGGAAGGAAAGCTGGGATTCAAATCTAGGTGCTCTGACTCCAAATCCAGTGGTTTGTTTGTCTGTTTGTTTTCCCCCTGAAACAGTCTACCTCTAGACTGGCAAATTACCGAATTTTTCAAATTCTTCAGATGGAATGGTTTTCATCAGTCTGCTATCTTGCATCTATTAGATAAGAGTGTAAATCTGAGGACAGTAAATGTTTCTCTTTATTCTTCTTCATATCCCCAGGACTAGAACTTAGAGTACCTGGTAGTACTTAAAAGCTTGTTGGATCACCTGATTGCATGTTCCAAAAGTGCCAAGATTTTAGTTGAAATCCAGAAATTGACAGCAGACTCAAACGTCCCACCATTGCTTAGATCTGTTGCTGCTTTTCTGGACTGAAATCATAGCTGGCTGGGCTGCTTTCAACCAATCCCTCTGTTCAAATAGACTGATTGTGAGTCTCTGTATTTTATTCTGAGACTACTTACTAAGATTGCCTACCCCTAACCCAGGCACTGAGAGTTATGGACTATAAAGCCTGTAATGTCATTTTGGGCATCTATGTATACAAAGTATACAACATTCAGTTGTAACGCTTTTCACTGGGTCTCGCTGAGGATGGTAAGGTGTAATTCTGTACTTGATTCCTACAAGTCTAAGACCTTCTTAAGGTATTTGCTTTCAAAGTCTCTCAGAATGGATCCTAGAATGGCAATCATATACAGCAAAATGCTTATCCATAACACCTTAGTAACTCTAGGATAATTACAATGATAGTAACTAACATTTATATATAACATTTTAAGATTTGCAAAACACTGCAAATATCTCATTTTAGGTGCTATTGCTATCCTCCTTTTACCAATGAGGAAACTGAGATATACATTTCATATTGCACTGGCTTCCAGCGTGATCTTCAACCTCTGTGGGAAAGAGGAGAGACATCCTACACTCAATGATGAACATTCTCACACCTGTTCATAACCTTCACATCCCAGTGACTCTGAACTCCTGTAGATCATCATTCAAAACCCATTCCCCACCCGCCACCACCTAACTCCTCATTCCCATCCCCCTCAACCTTCCCACTCCAAAATTTCATCTTAGTTCCTCCTAGACTTTCCACCGTGCCCTCTGGAATGCCTGTTCCATGGGCAACAAATTTCCTTTCATCTTAAATCTTTTCCTTCTTATTTGTTCCATCTTACTGAAACCTAACTTTCCGCTAATGAGATAGCCTCTGTGGGCACCCTTTCCAGTACTGGCTGCACCTTTACACACTGTCCTTCACACACTGATATAGATGGGCAGGGGAGTTTAAATACTCCTCACTCCCCATTGTCACTTTCAGTTTCTCCTTCTTCCAGTACTCAATAACTTCTCTTCCGTTGAGATTAATACCATTCATATATCTACAACACAATCAAAATTCTGGTAACTCTTGTCTACAGACTCCCAGGCATTTCTCTTTCTTCCTTCAGTATGGTCAGTATCTGACTCACAGCTTATCTCTCCTCCCCAGCTCCTGCCCTCATTTATCAGAGTACCTCAACATACATATTGGCTTTCCCTCCAATATTCTAACCACTCAATTCCTCAACCTACTCACTTCCCATGATCTACTCCTTTATTCCCTTAGCCACTCAAAAAGATGACCCTACCCTTCATCTTGCCTTCACTTACAAATGTACCATCTATCTATATGTTCAAGGATTCTGAAATCCCCTTATCTTACCATAATCCATGAGCTTTTCACCTCTACCCCTGCCTTTCCTTATGTAACTCTAGTCTTCATTCATTCTGTGACCTCCAAACCCATGACCCCTCAATTCTCTCCCAGACCATTTCTCCTGCACTAGACCCTCTCTCCTCTTCTCCCTATTCTGACTCCTTGGTGAAACAATTCAATTCTGCCCTGTCCTCTTCTCTTGAGTCCTTAGCCCCTTTATCATATCACTGATTATGCCCAGTCAAACCTCAACCTTGGATCACTCCCACCATTTACTTTTGCTCCTACACACATGCTGTTGAACAAAAGTGAAAAAGATCCTATAACTGTTTTGTTACATACCCTCAAATGAACCTTTACTTCTCCTGGCCAGGGGTGGGGAACCTGGAGCCTTGAGGCCACATGCAGATTCAGTTAAAGCATCACATTGTGAAATTTGGATTCAGTCAAAGGGCTGCACTTGAGGACCTAGAGGGTCACATGTGGCCTTGAGGCCACAGGTTCACCACCCCTGTCGTAAGCAGTCCTACTATACCTCCCTTCTCAACTTACTATCCCACTCTCTACAATGGCTCTTCCATATCTTTTCACCCTGGTTCCTATGGCTCCCACTCTCTCAGCTAAGAACTTTGCTTCACATTTTATAGAAAAAAACATTGAAGCCATTTGCTGTGAACTCCCTCTTCTCCCCTCTTCCCCATTTCCTATCACTCAGATATATTTTGCCACTCTCCTCCTTTACCCCTGTCTCATTTAATGAAGTGACCTTACTTCTTCTTGTTTGTGTTTGTTTGAAGTTTATTTATTTTTTGTTTTCAATATTCACTTCCAAATTTTCTCCCCCTCCCTTGACTCCCTCCTCCCCAAGATGGCGGGCAATATGATATAGGCTCTCCATTTACATTCCTATTAAACATATTTTTACATTAGTCATGATGTATAAAAGAATTAGAATGAATGGGAGGAACCACGAGAAAGAAAAAAACAAAACAAAAAATGAAAATAATCTTCTTCGTTCTGCATTCTGACTCCATAGTTCCTTCTCTGAATGTGGATGGCGTTTTCCATCATGAGTCTTTTGGAATTGTTTTAGGTCCTTCATTGCTGAGAAGGGCTAAGTCTATCAAAGTCAGGAAGTGACCTTACTTTTTGCTAAAGATAACCCCTCTCCTTGTTCAATCCATCCCATTTCATTTGGGGGCAGCTAGGTGGTGCGGTAGATAGAGCACCAGTGAAGGAGTCAGAAGGACCTGAATTTAAATCTCACCTCAGACACTTAACACTCACTAACTGTGTAACCTTGGACAAGTCACTTAATTCCAACTGCCTCATCCTGGATCATCTCCAGTCATCGTGATGAATATCTGGTCACTAGATTCAGACGGCTCTGGAGGAGAAGTGAGGCTGGTGACCTGCACAGGCCTCCCTCCCTCAAAACAAAGTCAAGTGCAAGTCATGTCATTATTTCTCTGATGGCATGGTCTTCCTCGGCAACAAAGAACGAATACATACATTCCATCCCATCTCCTCCAAAAGATTGCCCCCTCTGTCATTCCCATTCTTTCACTTATTCTCAATATCTCCCTCTTTATGGATTCCACACTGCCTACAAACATTCCTATGTCTCTCCTGCCCTGAAAGAAACCCTCATTTGATCCTTCTATCCCCACTATCATCCTAGATCTCTTCTGCCCTTCGTAGCTAACCTCCTCAAAAAATGCCTCCACTTTCTATTCTCACTCTCTGAACTCCTTAAAATTCAGCTTCCAGCATTATCATTCCAGCAACACTTCTCTCTCCAAAGTTACCAATAGTCTTTTAGTTGTTAAATCCAAAGGCCTTTTCTCAATATTCCGTCTCCTTGACCTCTCTGCAGCCCTTGACTCTGTGGATCAGCTCTCTTCTCTCAGGAAAGCATCCCTCTCTCTTGATTCTCCTCCTACCTCTCTGACTGCTCCTTCTCAGTTTCTTTTGTTAAGATTTCCCCTCCAGATTACACTCTCTAACTGTAGATGTCCCTTAGTTCCTGGGCCTTCTTCTCTTATCACTCTATACTGCTTCACTTGGTGATTTCATCCACTGCCTTTTGCTCCAAACTCACATTTCTAATTACCTTTTAGACATCTCAAACTGAATGTCCAGTGAACATCTTAAACACAGTATGTCCAAAACTGAATTTATTGTATTTCCCCCTAAACTCCCTACTCCCATCCCTCCTACCTTCCCTGTTACTATCACGAGTACTACCATCTTCCCAGTTTCCCAGGCTCCCAACCAAGAGTTATCCTAGATTCCTCACTCTCTCTCACCCCCTCATATCCAAGCTGTTGCCAAGACCTGTTGATTTCACTTTTGCAATATGTCTCAAAGTGCTCCCCCTTCTCTCCTCTGACAATATCTCCACTCTGGTATAGGCCTCATACCTTGATTATTGTAATATCTTACTAAGAGGCTCGCCTGCCTCAAGTCTCTCCCCAATCCAAACCGTCTTCTGTTCAGCCACTAAAGTGATTTCTGTAAAGCATAGGTCTAATCAAGTCACTCTTCCTGCTCAATAAATTCCCTATTGTCTCCAGGGTCAAATATAAAAGTATTCAAAACCCTTCCTAAACTAGCTCCCTCCTACCTTTTCAATCTCCTTCCACCTTACTCCCTTAGATCTCACACTTTTTGAACCAGTGACGATAGTCTCTTCTCTGTTCCACAGTTAAAATGCCCTATCTCTCCATTCTACACGTTTTCTTTGGCTATCCCCTGTGCCTGGAATGCTCTCCCTCCTCATCTCCACCTACCTGACTTCCCTGGCTTCCTTTAAGTCCCAACTAAAATCTCATCTTTTCATGGAAGCCTTCGCCAACCCTAAGAATTCTAGCATCTTTCCTTTGTTCATTATTTCCTTTCGTTCTATATGTAGCTTGGTTTGTATATATTGATTTGCATGTTATCTCCCCAATTAAATTATAAACTTCTTAATGGCAAGGACTGCTTTTACATGTAGGTAGATAGATACAAATATAGATATGGATATACACATACACACCCATATATATACATGTGTATATATGTGTGCAGCAAGATGCCATCTAAAGAGCCATATTTGAGTCCTAAGTATCCATTCCCTCTCTTCTTAGCCTTCCGTAAGCCCTTCCTCATGTCGTTGCACCTGCTACCAGCTATCCAGAGAAAACTGAGGCAAAGAGGATTATATACTCCCACACCTAGTTAATGAAAGCTAGACAGAGTACCCCTTAAATAAGATGAAATCTTATGGCAAAATCTATGTTGCTTTTTTTTAAAATGCAAGAATTAAAGCTTCTGGAGCAGGGGGTGACATAGTCACATCTGTACTAGAAGGAATTTCAATTTCAATGTACCAGCTGAAAGGAAGATGAGTAGAGAAAGAAGACAGTGGAGACAGGAAGAGTAATCCAGAGGCTACAGTAATATTCTAGATGTGAGAAGTGATGAGAGCATGGATTGGGGTGACTGCACTAGTAGAAGGCGATGGACAGATCTGAAGGATGTTGAGGCGGGAGAATAGACAAGACTTGGCCACAGTCTGGGATACAGGGAGGGAAAGAGGGAAAGGGTAAAGTCAAGGATGATGCTAAAGGGTTTTGTACCCTGAGTATCTGAAGGGCTCTCCTTTGTGCTTCTGCTGAGATTGGATAACCAACTCCCTGTAGACTTCATGGCCACGACTAGTTTCCTGTAGGAGCTTCCCCATTTCTCTGAGCCCTCTAGTAACACATATTTGCTGGTGTTTTCTTCCTTACATTTCCCCCTCCTCTCTGTAACCTGTTTGGTTGGAGAGCCTCCACATTTGGAGGGTCTCTAGACATGGTCTCTTTCAAATCACCAGACAAGGCATTCACTTGGGAGGTGATAACCTCTTGCTTTTTATAAAATGAAAGATACTCTTAAAGGTCAATAAGAAAGCCAGTGGCAGAACAAGGACTGAGAATGAGCAATCTATCTCAGCAGGACACACTAGACCGCTCAGTTGCACCAGGCACAAGAGTTTGCAAAGAGAAGGCAGTATAGTGAATTGAAAAGAACACCAACATGGAGTCAGAGACCAGTTTTGAATTCTGGCTCTGAACACCTGCCATTGGGCAAATCATTTTATCTCTCTGAGACACAGTTTCCTCTTCTGTTGAACTAGACTAAGTTCCCTCATAGTTTTAAGTGCTATGATTTCCAGCTTCCAATCATATCCAATACTTTCCAAATTCTTCTATGTCCATTGTTATACTCAATATGTTGATGTCCCTACCAGAGACATAACTAGGATGAGGTGACTAGGACTTTGTCATGGGGCACTGAAATGTAGAGGGTACGAAGTCTAAGATTGTAGAATTCCAAATTGGAAGGGACCTCAGAAGCCATCCAATTCAACTCCCTCATTTGACAGAGGAGGAAACTGAGACCTAGAAGGCCAAGAATTATGATAGCCACCAATTCCCCCCTCATAATCAATTGAATTTGTCTTAATTTTGCATTGTATTTTCCTCTCTCAAAGTACAAGATTGCCTTGAGGGTGAGTTTCTTGCTGTGTGACCCATTACAAGCTATGTTTCTATTCCCTAAGTTCCCGGCATTTTTTCCTCTTAGGTGTAGGACTTCATCATACCCTTGAGATATCCCCTCCCTACGTTCCCTTAGCTGACTGTGTTCCCTACTCTTTCAGCATCCCCCACATCTGACCAAGCTGAGTTTCCCCTCACCGTCTCATGTTTAATCCTCTTTGGCCAGACTTCCTGCTTGACCATCCAGTTGCTAAGCAGCAGTAATGCTACCAGAACCACGAGCAGAATTGGCTTATAGTTGAGCAGCCAAGTGATAACAATCCATAGGGAGTTTGATGGATCCATTATTGCCTACGGGCTCCCTTATGAATGAGGGAAGCATGCTCTGCAACAGTGCTTCGTGACTGCCCATCTCCAACCCCTGGTTCTTCACTCCCTCCCAGCCCCCAACAAAGTGTTTCTGTGACATGGGCTGGGCTGGGCCACACCCCCTCCTAGATCATACAAAGTACCTCTCCAGGGTATCTCTGCCTCCTGACTTCCCTGACTTCCTTTAAGTACCAGTTAAAATCCTGTCTTTGACAGGAATCTCCCTAATTTTTCTGTTTTCTCTCTCTAGAATATTTCCTACTTATCCTACATATAGTTTTTTGTACATAGTTGTTTGCATGATGTCTCCCCTTTTAAACTGTAAGCTTCTTGAAATCAGGGACGGGGTTTGCCTTTTGTATCTCCAGACCTTGGCACAGTGCCTGGCATATAGAAGGTGCTTAATAAGTATTTATTGACTGACCTGCTTCCTTAGAGTATAAATTCCTTGACAGAAAGGTCTTTGTTATAAATACATTTGCTTCCCTGGTGCACACTTTTACACAAAGCAGGTGTGCTGTTGAATAACAATTCTCTCGTATTTTCTCTTTTCAGAATTTCCTTCTAGCATTCATTAAACATTTATTAATTGTATGCAGCACCATGGTTGATACTTGGGGGAGGGAACGTGAAATTATATGGTTTAATCAAGACCTAATCTTTGCTTTTATGGAACTTAGCATCCAGGAGAGATGTCAGACATTAACAATACTAACACATTACCAATTACATACTGTGGAAGGAAAAAATAGCCAAATATGTCAAAGATGCAGCTTTATTAATAGACAAAGAAGTTCTGAGCATTAAGGTTTCTCCTACCAACTCAGAAAATTCCCCTCCATCCTCAGCTTCATAACAATTTTGAAGCAAAAGAAATTCTAGAATAAGAACAAAAGTACATGGTTTCACTTAAGGTTTTTAGGATTACTAAATGAAGAAATCATGTTAGTATTGGGACTCACTTTAAGAAAATAGTGAGTCTTCTTAAAACTGTTCCCTCTAAGAAATTTATTTTTAAACATATAATTTTTATTTAATTTTTTCTCAATTACATGTAAACAAAAATTTTTAATATTAATTTTTTTAAAAATTTGAGCTCCAAAATATCTCTCCTTCCATCCCCTTGAGAAGGCAAATATTTTGATATAGATTATACATGGGTAAATATGCAGAACATTTCCATATTAGCCATGTTGCCAAAGAAAACGCAGACCAAAAGAAAAAGGAGAATAAAGTAAATTTTAAAAGTGTACTTCAATCAGTTTTTTCCCTCAGCAAACGAATAGCTTTTTTCATCATGAATCCTTTGTAATTGTCTTGGATCATTGATTGCTGAGAATAGTTAAGTCATTCATAGATGACAATCATTACAATGTTGCCGTTAGTGTGTACAATATTGTCCTGGTTCTGTTCATTTCACTTTGCTTCAGTTCATATAAGTCTTCCCAGGTTTTTCTGAAAGCATCCTACTCATTATCGCTTATAGAGCAATAGTATTCCATCATAATGATATGCAACTTGTTCAGTCTTTCCGCAATTGATAGACATCCCCCTCAATATCCAATTCTTTGCCACCACAAAAAAAAAAGAACTACGATAAATATTTTTGTCCATAGAGGTTCTTTTCCTTTTTCTTTGATCTCTTTGGAGCACAGACCTAGTGGTATTTCTGGGTCAAAAGGAATGCATAATTTTATAGCTCTTTGGACATAGTTCCAAATGGCTCCTTAGAATAGCGGGATCAGTTCACAGCTCCACCAACAGTGGATTAGTGTCCCAGTTTTTCCAAATCCCCTCCAGCATGTTATTTTTTTCTTTTCTCTCATTTTAGCCAAACTTAAAGGTGCAATGTGGTAGAGCAGAGTTGTTTTAATTTGCATTTTTCTAATCAATAGTGATTTAGAACATTGAAAGCATATAAAAAATAGGACCATAGATAGCTTTAATTTCTTCTTCTGAAAACTGCCTGTTCATATCTTTTCACCATTTACCAACTGGGGAATGATGCATGTTTTTTATAAATTTAACTTAGTTCTTTATAAATTTGAGAAAATAGGCTTTATCAAAGATACTTAATGTAAAAAATTTTCCCCAGTTTCCTGCTTTTCTTCTAACCTTGGCTACTTTGGTGTTGTCTGTGCAAAACCTTTTAAATTTGATATCATCAAAATTATCCATTTTTATATCCTATAATGCTCTCTATCTCTCATTTGGTCAAAATACTCTATTTTGATTGTGGTAGATGAATATTACTATATTGGAAAGAAAGATGTATACACTGAAGCATGGGAAAGCTTAGCTTACTTTGATGAGACAAAAAGGACTAACCATTCTGAAAGGTAATTCAGATCTATACCTAGAGATGTTATGAGGCTCAAACAAGATAATGGATATAAACACTTTGCAAAGTCTAAGGTACTATATAAATGCCAATTATCTCTACTATTATGTAATAGCAGCAGTAGTACTTTACAGTCACCAGACCTCCAGTGTGGTGATGTTGCCATTGCCTGAGCCTTCTATGGTACTTCTATTGTGTTTTAAACACTGTTTCTAGATCAGTGCAGGAGGATACTGGTAAATATTTAATAGGACGAATGAGAACTGTATGCATATACATTTCTTTTAAGCTTGATTTTTATTATTAACACTTTCTTAAGTCTAGACAATCAACAAAGCAATAAATTTAGTCCTGATTTATAACATTGCATTGCAGAGGTGTGAATGCTGATACTGAAAATGTGATAATTGGTCTTACAAACTGATTAGAGCTGACTCTAATATGCACCCCTGACTATACCCCCCAATCACTAAACTACATACAGTTTAACATAGTGATACCACTCTTAGGTACATATTCCAAAGAGATCTGTAAAAAAACTATTAGTAGCAATATTGTTTGTTGTTGCCATGGCAAAGAAATCGAAACAAATTGGGTACCCATCAATTGGGGAATGCCTAAAGAAATTATCATTGAATATGAACATACTAAAATATTACTCTGTTGTAAGAAATTCCAAGTAAGAGTTACAGAAACATAGGAAGACTTCTATGAACTGATGCAGAGTAAAGTGAGCAAAATCAGGAGGACCATTTGTACAAAGAATCAAATATTGTCAATAAAAACAACTTTGAAAGACTTAAGAATGCTGATCAATGCAAGGACCAATTACTACTACAGAAGACTGACAATAGAATGTGCTACCCATCAATTGGTAAAGAAAGAATGACTCAAAATGATGCATTTATTTTCAGAAATGGTCAGTATGTCAGTTTGTTTTGCTTGATTGTACTTATTTGTTTTGGGGAAGGACTTTTACTGGGGGGAAGGAAGAAGCTTATAGGGAAGAGGAATAAGCTTGGGATAGTGATGCTAGCCATCCACCCAAAAAGAATCTTAGTGAAACATAAACACACACACACACACACACACACACACACACACACACACACGAGTGGAAGAAGTCCAGAAGGGAACACAGATAAACAGGGTAGTGTTGCTACTAATATATTAAATGTATTATATACTTGGGAAAAAAATCAAGTTAGACATATTAAATACACAGTTTCATATACAATTCTCTTTTTTCTGTTCTTTGTATGCAGAAATGTTTGTGATTGCTGATTTTGTGATGTCCATAATAAAAAGAATAAAAGAAAAAGAAAATACAGCAAAATGGTTGGACCAATTCCCAGCAGATTCCCTACCAACTGCAGATAGGTACACATGTCCTCCCAAAACCACTCCAACAATTTTCTTTGTTCTTTCTTGTCATCTATGTCAATCTGAGGGGTAGGAGATATAACCTCAGACTGGTTTTAATGTCCATTTCTCTTATTATTAATAATTTGGAGCATTTTTTTAAACTTAAGAATTACCAGAAGCATGGATATTCTTTGATCATTTATCTTTAGGGAATGGATTTTGTACTTATAGATTTGTTTCTATTCCCTATATAGCTTCAAATGTTTATTAGAGAATGGATTTGCAGCAAAGGTTTCCTGTTCCTCCCCCAACCGAGTGGACTTTCTCTTCTAAGTTAAACCACATTGATTTTGTTTCTGCAAAACCTTTTCAACTGTATGGGTCTGTCATGATGAAAAATGCTGTCTGCACCAAGAGGAAGAACTGATAGAGTCAGTACACTTTTTTCATTTTATTTTTTCCTTTTGGTCTGTTTCTTCTTTCACAACATGACTAATGTGGAAATATCTTTTACATGATTGTGCATGTATAACCAATATCACATTACTTACTGTCTTAGGAAAGGAGTGGTGAGACAGGAAGGGAGAAAATTTGGAATCCCCAATTTTTAAAGTTAATGTTAAAAATTATCTTTCTGTGTAACTGGAAAAATAAAATACTATTAAAAGTTTTATGAGTTAATATTGCCCATTTTATCTCTTCCTTGTTTAGTCAGGAATTCTTTCCATGGCTTTGAAAGATATCTCCTTCTAATCTCTGATTTGTTTATGATATGACATTTTATATCTAGATCATGTATCCATTAGGAACTTATTGTGGTATATGATGTAACATATTGGTCTAAACCTAATTTCTCTCAATTTTCTAATTTTTTTCCCCAGCAAGTCCTTGTGGTAAACCTCAGTGATTGACTGCCTTGAGTTTATTCAACATTATAGTGCTATGTTCATTCCACTGTAGGGCACCCAGACCAGCCATCTCTTTTTCTCTTAACAGGCTGCATTCTTCCAGACTTTTCCATCATCTTTTCTTCTTCCCAAATTCCCCTCCATTTTTTTTAGCTTCCTTTTATGTGTTGTCTTTCCCACTAGAATCTAAGTTTTTTGAGGGAATTGTCTTTTTTTTGCTAGTATTTGAATTCTTAGCACTTAGAAACTCATTTACTAATTTGTATTCTCAGTATTTAGCAGAGTGCCTTTTAATCTAGCTTCAGATACTTCCTAGCTGTGTGATTCTGAGTGAGTAGCTTGACCCTGTTTGCCTCAGTTTCCTCATCTGTAAAGTGAGTTGGAGAAGAAAATGGCAAACCACTCTATATCTTTGCCAAGAAACCCCAAAAGAGTCAGAGATGACTATCTGATAAAACAACAATGCCTGTCTTGGAGCAGAGAAAGATGTGACTCAAGGTTTAAAAACCTAATAGAATTTATTTTTTAAAAAGTTACTCATTTACTAAATGGTAATCTGTTCAATTGATCAGCTTTTCTACTTTTCTACTTTTAAGCAAATATACAATATTTAACAATGATGTGAATTATTATAGCATTGCTATGTAGCAGTGAGATCAGTTACTCCTTCCTTCTGGTTCCTCCCTTCTCTATGATTTTCTCTTTGGTTATTAGTGATTTAGAGAACAGCGTTGGCTTTGGCATCAGAGACCCTCAATTCAAAATCCACTTAGGCTACCTATTACCTCTGTGGGAATTCAGAAGTTGATATCTTATAAATATAAATCTAGTCTTAGGCTCTTGGTTTCTTTCCCTCTAAAGAGGATGAAGTAAATTATTTCTTCCAGTTTCCAATCCAGAATCCAAAGATCTTTATCACTTCTCTGAAGACTCAGTATTTGTGTGAACATTCTATTCTGTTATGTCTTATATAACTGGTTGGATTCAGGCTTCCTACTATAAATAAAACCCCAAGACATAAAGAAGTTCTAGCTAATAGGATGACTTAAAGGTTCAGTAACCTCTCATTGAAATACCCTTGAATTGTTTAAAAATATTATTCTGAAAAGAGGATCCATAGACTTCATCAGATTAACAAAGAGGTGCATGATGCAAAAAAGGTTGAGAACTCCAAGATGAGAACGTAGAAAGTTAATCAGAAAGAGACAGGGGTCATTAACTTTTCTTGCGTGTCCTGGATCCCAGGTCGGTGGAAGTCCATGGATCCTTTCTAGAATAATGTTTTTACATGACTGAAGGAAATACACATTTCAGTTAAAAATTAGTGAAAATGAAAATGAATTTTTTCCCATTTAAATTCATGAATTGAAATCTATATGCAGACCCAAAGGACGGCTGGAGGGGGGGTCTTCTGGCTCTGGTATCCTAACCTTCTACGTACGGGAATGTTTATATTACAACATCCGGTGTGACATCCTAGGTTCTAGCACCCTTTGTCAGTTGCCTTCCAGTTCTGACATTCCGTCCTCCATCACTCGGTGTTCTGAGTCCATTCCTCGGAGCTGACGTTCTATGTGCTTATGCTATAGACCATTGCCCGGTCCCTGCTCCGCTTCCTAGGGTGCCTTCCCTCCTCGAAGCCACAAGACCCTGGCCCTTACCTGGCCCTTCCTTTACTATGTGCTCTTCCAGATTTGATCCCATCGTCCTGGTGTGATTCGCTAATTGTCTGCCCAGGTCTTCCCCATCGAAGCCCTAGGTGTAAGCTCCCTTAAGGGACTGACCTGGATCTGTTACTTGTTTGCTATAGGGGCCAATGTAGCACAGACAGAGGAAGAGCCGCTCAATAAATTATCTGTTGAATCGCGAGGTGGCAGATTTCCCATTCACTGGAGGTCTCCAAGCAGTGGCCGCAGGAGACAGCATAGCATGCCAGGTATGTGGGGAGGGGGCTTTCCCATTCAGGACAGGTTCTGGAGCACTGGGATTCTGTAAATGAATTTGTGCCGTGGACCCCCTTCACGGAATCAGAATAGTCCTGGAATTCCACCCTCGGGATTCAAGACGCCGAGTCTGGCATGAACCTCAAGGCGTCAGGCAGGCCCCGCTCCACGTGGGCGAATTTCCTAAGCTGCCAATTTCGGAATCCATTCAACCAAGGCTGGAAGCTGCGGGCTCGGCGGCGCCGGAGTACTCTGGCCGCCAGGGGGCGCTGCAGGACGGCTCCCCGGCGCTGGGCCGTAAGCGCGCTCTCCACCGGGCGCCGCCGCTCTAGCCCGCCACGCCACGACTCTCTGGGCCGGCGCGTTGGAGCGTGCGCGGCGCCGCCGCCGCCAGGTGTGCGACGCTTTGTCCGGCGCTGGTCGGGAGCGCGCGGGCAGGCCCCGGGCTGCGGCGGCGTTCGGCAGCGGCCGCGGGGAGCGGGCGCGCTCCCGTGAGCGGGTTCGGGCTCGGGCGGTCCGGGAGGCAGCTGGCTATGCTGACCGGGAAGAAGGCGGCCGCGGCGGCGGCGGCGGCGGCGGCGGCGGCGGCAGCGGCGGCGGCGGCAGCCTCGGGGGCCGAGGCGGGCTCGGGGGCTGCGGGCGGCGCGGAGAACGGCGCCGAGGCGGCGGCGGCCGTGGCGGCGGCGGCCGTGACCGCGGCGCCCCCGGCCGCCGGCCTGGCGGGCTCGGCCGAGGCGGGGCCTGGGCCCGGGGCCGGAGCTGGCGGTGGGTCAGGGCCGGGCGCGGAGCGCACGCCCCGCAAGAAGGAGCCGCTGCGGGCCTCGCCCCCCGGGGGCCTGGCGGAGCCAACGGGCCCGGCCGGAGCGCCGCAGCCCGGCCCCGCCGGAGCGCCGGGCCCTGCCGGGGCGCCCATGGAGACGGGCATCGCCGAGACCCCCGAGGGCCGCAGGACCAGCCGCCGCAAGCGGGCCAAGGTGAGTGAGGCCGCCGGCGCCTCTGGGCAAGGAGACCCCCGAGGCTCCCTCAGGAAGCCCCCCACATCGGCTCTCCCCGTGGAGACCCTCCCCCGGCGTGGAGACCCGGGGAGACCCCCCCCCCAATCCGCGAGAGACCTTCCCCTCCCCCCATGGAGATCCCCTCAATCCACGGGAGACCTCCTCCCCCCATGGAGATCCCCTCAATCCACGGGAGACCTCCTCCCCCCATGGAGATCCCCTCAATCCACGGGAGACCTCCTCCCCCCATGGAGATCCC